>JANAVB010006657.1:0-28269 GCA_029216955.1 Iris pallida | reverse complement strand
AAATCTAAAACACCATTTAAAATAAAATATAATAATAAATATATTTTTTTTAAATCGGGAAGGGGAGCTACAGATAGTGGCCCGTCGTGGCGCATTCTTGATAAGTAATATGATAATGATTGGCTTGGACACCGTGGTTGTTTGCATTGATTGTGCTTGTATACTCGAGTCCTGTGTATCTTGCATCATGTCTAGGATGATCCCTGAGTACCACGATCAGGATTCATACTAAATCTGGCTAGGTTAATGACTAGATTGACCAAATAGTTCATGGAGAATTTCCCAGTTACCTGTTGCCCCTTTGGTCCCGGTCTTATATATATATATATATATATATATATATATATAATATATATATATAATATATATATATATCTATACATGGATTTGTTGCTATCCGTCGAGATGAGCGCACTTCCAGTCCGCCGTCGAGTGTGGTACCTTAGGACACATGTATCCTTACTACATGTGTCTGCTATATCTTGCTCTTTTCCTTTTTTTTGCTGGGATCACTCAGTAGTAACAAACAGGTAACCGGACTTGGAATTCTCATTGCATCTTGCTAGTAACTAGGCCTGTGATAACCCTAGTTAGTTAAAGTATCAAGCCGTACTTATTGTTTGGCCGTGAATGTTGGATGGAGTTCAATCAGTCTGGTCTCGTCTTGATTTTGTATAAGATTGTTACATGACCAGATTTCTTATTTTATCTTGCCGATAAATGGTGGGAGAAACCAAGTTCTGTTCAGACGAAGGGTTACAACTCCGGTCCTTGTTTGGTTTACGGATTGTAACCTGGTTATCTGAATAGTCCCATGGTTTATCTCATCGTATATCATCCTGTCATGCTTTTCTATATGTTCTGTCTTTTATTGATTCGGTACAAGATCTTTTATATTCACCTGTCATGCTTTTTCTTTAATTACTGTCTCTTATTATGTAATTATATTCTTGTACTAAATTGCTGGTTTTAGTTCCTAAGTGAAGCCTCCTTTGTGGCACTTGCTCTTTCTGGGGTCTGACCCGCTGGTTTTGTATGGCCAGATTCCGGAGCAACCCCAGGGGATCTACCGACCTTCCAGCCCGATGGAGACCGCCAGGCGTAACTAGGGCAACGAGTGGTTTCTTTTGTTCTCCTACTGCAATTGTACATTATTCTTTTGAGACATTTAGCCGCGAGCACTTGTTAGCTCGATGCATTTTACTTACTGTCTGTGTCACCCTTTTTTTCATATTTTCCTGTATTTCGTATTTATACTCGTATCTGGATTTTGGCATGTATTTTTATTTTTCTCAGCTTGTGGAATTTCGGTATTTCTCGTATTTGGGTTTGGCATTGGCTCGGTTTTACTGGTTCGGTTTAGTTCGGTCTATGTGTGGAACACCCTAACCTATGCTACACCCCAACCCACCACAACTCCCCCCTTTATATCCCCACCTACCACTCTCTCTCCTCATAAACACCATTAATTTCTTCTTCTCCTTCCTCTACACACAACTCCCAAACCCTTAGGCAAGTGCATCTTGCCACTTCATGAGAACCATATTTTCTTGGTCCATTTGCTAGATTAGGCCATGGAGACCAACATTAGTTCTTGGGTTTTTATGATTTGGAGTCTCTGTTGATGTATCTAAGTTATTGCTATTTTCGGATTTTGCATGTTTTGATCCTTTTTGGTTGGTTTTCTTTGAGTTCTGATGTTTCCATGTGGAAGAGCTTTCAGTTTCACTCCAGTTGGAACTTTGGAAATCCGGATTTGGAGTTCGGATGGCCAAGTTATGAACTTTTAAAGTTTTGGTTTCAGCCATGTGTTCTTGCTGTTTGGAGAAGACAGTGAGCATGTGCAGAGCTGTTTAGCTACGCACACTGAGCTACGCGCGCTCTTTAGCGCTGCGTACGCAGGCTTGAGTACGCTTCCTGTTGGAAGTGTGTCTCCTTGAGCTTGCGTGACTTTTCACGCAGCTGCTCCCTTGAGCTTGCGTGACTTTTCACGCAGCTGCTCCCTTGAGCATGCGTGACTTTTCACGCAGCTGCTCCTCTTGCGTGCGTGACTTTTCACGCAGCTGCTCTCTGTAGCGTGCGTGACTTTCACGTACACTGCTCTCCCAGCGTGCGTGACTTTCACGTACACTGCTCTCTCAGCGTGCGTGACTTTTCACCTACGCTGCCCTCAGCGTGCGTGACTTTCACGTACACTGCTCTCCCAGCGTGCGTGACTTTTCACCTACGCTGCCCTCAGCGTGCGTGACTTTCACGTACACTGCTCTCCCAGCGTGCGTGACTTTTCACCTACGTTGCCCTCAGCGTGCGTGACTTTTCGTACGCTGCTCCCCTGACCCCTTGCTTAACCCCTGACTCTTGGAGTTTTGGTTTTATTTCTTTAAAAGCTTGGTTCTTCTATAACCCCGTATTTGATATTTTATTAGATATTTTATGCCCATTTTATATCCTTACGCCTTTTGTCATGAACTTGATTTTACTTAATATGTTGGAATGACTATGGTACATGGCACGGTATGACAAGGAACTAGCATAACACGACAGTGACCCGTAGAGGTGCACTCCTGACATGACCAACCTGACATGATAGTGGCCCGTAGTGGCGCACTCCTGACAAGTACCCTGGCATGATTTATCTTGATAACTTGATAGTGGCCCTTGGCGGCGCACTCCTGACTTGACATGACCAGATAACTTAGCTTGACTTGCCTTGACACCGTGGGTGGTTCCTTCTTGCTTGCTTGTTAATCCACTTGTCCATCTTGCATCATGTCTAGGATAGGACTCCTGAGTACCACGGTCAGGAGTACCTACTAAAATGGATTAAGGATAATAACTAGAATAACTCAGTAGTCATGAAGAGATGACACAGCTACAGCAATCCCGTTACCTGGGCGCTCTTGGGATCTGTAGCCTGCCGTCGAGTAGGCACATTTCCAGCGCACCGTCGAGTGTTGCACCCTCTAAGTCACCTAAGGGTACATTTGTCTCCCGGGCGATGTACCCACCTGAATTCAACCCTAATCTTTCGTCCTGGGTAGCCTGGATGGTCTGCAGGGCTTGTGGCTGTGGAACAATCTCACTGCATCTTGTTAGTAATTAGGCCTGTGATAACCCTAGTTAGTTAAAGTAGCAAGCCGTAGGATCTGCTTGGCCGTGATTGATTGAATGAGGTATAACCAGTCTAGCTATGTCTTGATCTCATGCAAGATTGCTCCCTATTTTGATTCCTTGCATTATTTAACTTGCCGATAAATGGCGGGAAACCAAGCTCTGTTCAGATGAAGGGTTACAATCCCGGTCCTTGTTTGGTTTACGGGTTGTAACCTGGCTATCGGAATAGTTCCATGGTTATCTCGTCGTTATCATCATGACATGTTTTCATAATTCTAGTTTAATATTATATATCTTCTTGTGTTGATGCTGGCTTTTGTTCTTATTTCGTGGCCCCCTTGTGGCACTTGCTCTTTCTGGGGTTGACCCAGCTGATTTTGTGTGGCCAGATTTCGGAGCAGCTCCCGAGGATCTACCAAGCTTCCAGCCCAATGGTGGCGACTAGAAGGAACCCGGGCTACGAGTGGGTTTTCTATTTTGTTTCGCTCACTCTATTGTAAAATTATTCTTTTGAGGCGTTTAGCCGACGAGCACCTGTTAGCTCGATGCACTTCTACTTACTGTCTGCCTACGGGCTGTAAACATGATTAACAAATCCTAGGTTGATCATGTATGACTAAACTCTTGCTAGTCCTAACATTTTGTAACGACTAGCTTCATGATCAGCTGAATATGTATATTTGGGACGCCTTATTATTGTATATTTAATGATCATACATCTTGCGACTTTACTTACTTGTGGTGATTGAGACACTAGGCTTGTTCATGACCATAAGAACTGTTGCTTGTAGAAACCCTCACATATCTAGACAGCCGTGACCGTATAGTTGAGATGTATTCTATTTCAATATACGTAGCTGGCTATGTCTGCCCCCGCTCTCCAGTATTCTGGTTCTGGGCGTGACATGGTTTAAGTGGTGGCCCATGCAGGTCTTGTCAATCAAGAAATGTGAAGGTTTACCGAATAGATATCTCAATCATATTCGCCCTTGATCTCCGCTCGTATTTTCAAATCCCTGAAATTCTTGCCCTGATTACATGCTTTTATCGTTGATCTGTCCTGGTCCTTCCTTATTGTTTTCCTGTGTCGTCTTCCTCAGCGGCACTGTACCTGACCCTGCCGATCAGCAAGAAAGAGCACCCCCCGTGGACCAGCAGCAACCCGGAGATCAAGCCCAGCATTCCGGAGTCGCCTCCAGAGTTGTGCCCACTGGAGGAGAGTCACCAGTTCGGCCCGTCCAGCCCGCAGAGCCAGATGATGGTACCTTAGTAGGCCTCATCAGAACCTTGATAGCTTTCCAGGATCGTCGAAGCAACGCCCTGCACCAGCATTCAAGATGTTTTGACAAGAGGCGGACATCCAGGGAACCAGGCGGCGAACAGCTTCAAGCGATTGAACCCCCTTTCTTCTTCGACGGCAGCGAGGACGCGGTTGCCGCAGATGCATGGCTTCAGGATACCGAGGTGATTCTGGAAGCAGCCAGAACACCTGAGAATGAGAAGGTGGCGGTGGTACGCCTGCAGTTGTTGGACTTGGCTCGCAGTTGGTGGGCGACTCAGGCCATGGATTAGTGGCACCCATTGCTTGGGCATGTTTAGAGAGAGATTCCAGACGAAGTACTTTGATGCTGTGGCTCGGTACGACCTGCAGACTAGATTTACCAACTTGAAGCAAGGAGGCAGAACAGTCGACAGTTATGCATCGGAGTTTTCTAGACTCAGTAGGTTTGCCCCCACCTTGGTGGCGACCGAGTTTGATAGGGCCCAGCGGTTTCAGCAGGGACTGTATTTGGAGATCTTGTTGGCGGTTGAGCAGTTTGAGCACCAGACGTTCGATGCAGTCTTGAGAGCAGCTAGGAGGCATGAGTATACCTCCCAGAGGATCGTGGATAGGACCGGAAGTAGGAAGCGTCCCACAGTCAGATGTACCATCATCAGCTCCAGCCCCGGTAGCTAGGGGATTGACCATTGGAACTCCGAGGCGGGCGGCCTCAGTAACGTCAGTTCAGCATTCGACCCCGACGTACCTGCAGCAGCAGAAGCGGAAGCAGACTTCCGCGATGGGATGTTCTCATTGCGGAAAGCCTGGGCATGTGATGGCAGACTGTCGTAGGGCACAAGGATTGTGCCTAGCTTGTGGAGCAGCAGATCATAGGATTGGGGCTTGCCCGAATAGGGGTGGTTCATCAGCATCTAACCCTTCTAGCTCTTCGGTGAGAGGACCGGCCCCAGTACCAGTTCAGCAGCAGCAGTATCAGCCTTCGAGGCCCTTGCCGCCTCAGTCTCAGGCATTCCAGCAACAACACCCCCAGCATATGCACAAGCCCAGGCCCAGACCCAGAATAGGCAGAGAGGTTTCCAGCAGAGGGGACCAGCAGCCAGGACAAGGTCAGGCCATGATGATGGCTATGGAAGAAGAAGTTGCACCAGGTGAGGTTGTGGCAGGTACTATTCTCGTCAACTCCTTTCCAGCTTCGGTATTGTTTGATTCTGGTGCATCGCTTTCCTTCATGTCTGCACGATTCGCGACACGGATAGGATTGGAGCCTGAGTCATTATCAGTGAGGCTCAATATACTTACTGGTAATGGTCTTGTGGGAGTAGATCGAGTGTTTTCCTCGTGTCGGATCGTAATTAGCGGTAGGAAGTTCCCCGCTAGATTCATAGAGTTTCCTATGGCAGACTATGATGTAGTCCTAGCATGGATTGGTTGAGGAACCAGTATGCTAGGAGAGACTGCCATATTGGCAGAGTTATCTTTAGTATCCCCGCGAGCCAGAGTTTTCGTTTTCCAGAGGCGCAGTGGAGCCATCTTCCCCAGCATTGCGGATGGCAGTAGCAGCAGTGCAGTTACCCCGGATAGTTAAAGAGTTTCCAGATGTCTTTCCAGAGGAGCTTCCTGGGATGCCGCCAGAACGGAGATTGATTTTACTATAGACTTGATTCCCGGACAGCAACAGTGTCAGAGCGAGTCTACAGGATGGCGCCTTCAGAATTGGAGATTTTGTACAAGATGATTGAAGAACTGAGGACCAAGGGATTCATCCGTGCAAGTGGATCGCCTTGGGGATCCCCGATGCTTCTTGTGAAAAGAAGGATGGTACGTCCAGGCTATGTGTTGATTATCGTACCTTGAATTCGGTGACAATCAAGAACAGATACCCTCTTCCGAGGATAGATGACTTGTTTGATCAGCTCAGAGGGGCTTCAGTGTTTTCGAAGATCGACTTGCGGTCAGGATACCACCAGATCAGAGTCAGAGAGCAGGACATCCCGAAGACAGCATTCAGATCGAGGTATGGACATTGGGAGTTCCTTGTTATGCCCTTTGGAGCGACCAATGCGCCGGCCGTATTCATAGACCTCATGAATCGCATTTTCATGCCTTACTTGGATCAGTTCGTGATCGTGTTCCTATGACATCTTGGTCTACAGCAAGAGTGAAGCAGAGCATGAGCAGTATCTCAGAGTCGTCCTTCAGACGCTTAGGGAGCATTAGTTGTACGCCAAGTTCAGTAAATGTGAGTTCTGGCTCGATCGCATTTCATACTTGGGTCACATCATTACCCGAGGAGGAGTGGAAGTGGATCCCCAGAAGATTGTGGCTATCGAGTCATGGCCGGTACCCAGCTCAGTGGCAGAGGTTCGCAGCTTTCTTGGATTGGCCGGCTACTACCGACGGTTCGTTTCAGATTTCGTAAGGATTTCAGCGCCGATGACCCAGTTGACCCGCAAGGATGTGCCGTTTGTTTGGACAGCAGAGTGTCAGGAATCATTTAGAAGTTGAAGCGAGGTTTGATAACGGCTCCCATTCTCACCCTTCCAGATAGGACCGGAGGATTCACAGTTTATTGCGACGCTTCAGGCAGAGGATTGGGTGTGTCTTGATGCAGCATGGAAAGGTAATATCTTATGCGTCACGTCAACTTCGTGATCATGAGAAGAATTACCCGACCCACGACTTGGAATTGGCGGCGGTAGTGTTTGCCTTGAAGTTGTGGAGACCTACTTGTACGAGATAGAGTGGAGATCTTTACTGATCATAAGAGCCCGAAGTATGTTTTCACCCAGAAGGACCTTAATATGCGCAGAGAAGATGGCTCGAGCTACTAGTGGATTATGATGTGGATTTGCAGTATCATCCCGGGAAGGCCAACGTTGTGGCAGATGCATTGAGCAGAGAGCCGGAGTTTATCTCCTGACGGCACAACCAGAATTATTGGCAGATCTTCAGAAGATGGGAATTGAAGTGTTCTTCCAACCAGCGTGGCATTGATGGCCACTCTACAGGTTCAGTCCAGCATAGTTGAGAGGATCCGGATGGCGCAGTCAGCAGATTCCAAGATCCACGACTCAGAACAGAGTGTGAAGCAGGAAGAAGGCCAGAGTTATGTATCCATGAAGATGTACACTTCGACATGGTAAGCGTCTTTGTGTACCCAGTGGAGATATCAGACAGGAAGTCATGGCAGAGGCCCACAGTTCACAGTATTCTATTCATCCGGGTGGTACGAAGATGTACCATGATATTCATCAGCATTTTTGGTGGAATGGCATGAAGAGGGAGATAGCCCGGTTTGTCTCTCGTGTTTGGTTTGCCAACAGGTTAAGGCTGAACATCAGAGGCCCGCTGGACTTCTTCAGCCCTTACCGATCCCAGAATGGAAATGGAACATATAACTATGGATTTCGTGACCGGATTGCCCAGATCTCCGGCCGGCAGAGATGCTATTTGGTAATTGTGGACAGGCTTACCAAGGTGGCACACTTTCTCCCGTTCAGAGTTGGACAGTCGACGGCACACTAGCAGAGATATACCTCAGGCAGATCGTCAGGCTTCACGGTGTGCCAGTCAGCATCACCTCAGACAGGGATTCAAGATTCATCTCACACTTTTGGTGCAGCTTACAGAAGAGTTTGGGGACTCGCCTTCAGTTCAGCTCAGCTTATCACCCGCAGACGGATGGTCAATCAGAGCGCACAATCCAGACTCTTGAAGATATGTTGAGATCTTGCACCCTTGACTTCGGTGGTTCATGGAAGAATCATCTGCACCTGGTGGAATTCTCGTACAACAACAGTTATCAGCCAGTATCCAGATGGCACCTTTCGAGGCTCTCTATGGCAGAAGTGCATCCCCGCTAGCATGGGATGATGTCGAAAAGAGGCAGATACTTGGTCCCGAATTGATTTCCCAGACTGTTGAAGTGGTCAGGAAGGTCAGAGATCACCTTCGAGTTGCCCAGACCGTCAGCGCCATTGGGCCGATGCATCGGCGTCCCCTAGAATTTGCTGTCGACGACCATGTATTCCTTAGGATCTCGCCTAACCGCGGCGTCATTCGCTTCGGCGTGCGGGAAAGCTTAGTCCTAGGTATAATAGGGCCGTTCGATATTCTAGAGCGAGTAGGAGATGTATCCTATCGTCTCGCTCTTCCGCCGTCGCTAAGTGAGGTACACGATGTATTCCATGTGTCCCA
Organism: Iris pallida; assembly: GCA_029216955.1. Lineage (NCBI taxonomy): Eukaryota > Viridiplantae > Streptophyta > Magnoliopsida > Asparagales > Iridaceae > Iris > Iris pallida. Next base: position 19,676 of record JANAVB010006657.1, on the reverse strand, counting down.
ATTACGACGGTATATTCCGGACCCGAGCCACATCCTAGATCATTCGGAATTGGTTGTTGGTACCAACCTTTCGTATGAGGAGAGGCCCGTGTCTATATTGGACCGAAGGAGAAGATACTCAAGAACAAGACTATTAAATTAGTCCGTGTTGCTTAGGGTCATCACTCTCTAGGTGAGTCAACGTGGGAGCGTGAGGACGACATCCGATCGCGATATCCCTACCTGTTTGACTCGTGAGGTATAATATCTTTCTTATGCCTTACATTTTTCCCTTTCTTGCTTGCATTGTATGATTGTATGATTGAACTGCTTAGTGTAACTTGTCTGTGCTTAGTGTAGCTTGTCGTGACAATCTCTAGCTCCTTGATTAAATTCCGAGGACGGAATTCTTTTAAGGGGTAGAGTTGTCACCCTTATTTTCCATATTTTCCTGTATTTCGTATTTATACTCGTATCTGGATTTTGGCATGTATTTTTATTTTTCTCAGCTTGTGGAATTTCGGTATTTCTCGTATTTGGGTTTGGCATTGGCTCAGTTTTACTGGTTCGGTTTAGTTCGGTCTATGTGTGGAACACCCTAACCTATGCTACACCCTCAACCCACCACAACTCCCCCTCTTTATATCCCCACCTACCACTCTCTCTCCTCATAAACACCATTAATTTCTTCTTCTCCTTCCTCTACACACAACTCCCAAACCCTTAGGCAAGTGCATCTTGCCACTTCATGAGAACCATATTTTCTTGGTCCATTTGCTAGATTAGGCCATGGAGACCAACATTAGTTCTTGGGTTTTTATGATTTGGAGTCTCTGTTGATGTAGATCTAAGTTATTGCTATTTTGGATTTTGCATGTTTTGATCCTTTTTGGTTGGTTTTCTTTGAGTTCTGATGTTTCCATGTGGAAGAGCTTTCAGTTTCACTCCAGTTGGAACTTTGGAAATCCGGATTTGGAGATCGGATGGCCAAGTTATGAACTTTTGAAGTTTTGGTTTCAGCCATGTGTTCTTGCTGTTTGGAGAAGACAGTGAGCAGTGTGCAGAGCTGTTTAGCTACGTACACTGAGCTACGTGCGCTCTTTAGCGCTGCGTACGCAGGCTTGAGTACGCTTTCTGTTGGAAGCGTGTCTCCTTGAGCTTGCGTGACTTTTCACGCAGCTGCTCCCTTGAGCTTGCGTGACTTTTCACGCAGCTGCTCCTCTTGAGCGTGCGTGACTTTTCACGCAGCTGCTCTCTGTAGCGTGCGTGACTTTCACGTACACTGCTCTCCCAGCGTGCGTGACTTTCACGTACACTGCTCTCTCAGCGTGCGTGACTTTTCACCTACGCTGCCCTCAGCGTACGTGACTTTCACGTACACTGCTCTCCCAGCGTGCGTGACTTTTCACCTACGCTGCCCTCAGCGTGCGTGACTTTCACGTACACTGCTCTCCCAGCGTGCGTGACTTTTCACCTACGTTGCCCTCAGCGTGCGTGACTTTTCGTACGCTGCTCCCCTGACCCCTTGCTTAACCCCTGACTCTTGGAGTTTTGGTTTTATTTCTTTAAAAGCTTGGTTCTTCTATAACCCCGTATTTTGATATTTTATTAGATATTTTATGCCCATTTTATATCCTTACGCCTTTTGTCATGAACTTGATTTTACTTAATATGTTGGAATGACTATGGTACATGGCACGGTATGACAAGGAACTAGCATAACACGACAGTGACCCATAGAGGTGCACTCCTGACATGACCAACCTGACATGATAGTGGCCCGTAGTGGCGCACTCCTGACAAGTACCCTGGCATGATTTATCTTGATAACTTGATAGTGGCCCTTGGCGGCGCACTCCTGACTTGACATGACCAGATAACTTAGCTTGACTTGCCTTGACACCGTGGGTGGTTCCTTCTTCTTGCTTGTTAATCCACTTGTCCAGTCTTGCATCATGTCTAGGATAGGACTCCTGAGTACCACGGTCAGGAGTACCTACTAAAATGGATTAAGGATAATAACTAGAATAACTCAGTAGTCATGAAGAGATGACACAGCTACAGGCAATCCCGTTACCTGGGCGCTCTTGGGATCTGTAGCCTGCCGTCGAGTAGGGCACATTTCCAGCGCACCGTCGAGTGTTGCACCCTCTAAGTCACCTAAGGGTACATTTGTCTCCGGGCGATGTACCCACCTGAATTCAACCCTAATCTTTCGTCCTGGGTAGCCTGGATGGTCTGCAGGGCTTGTGGCTGTGGAACAATCTCACTGCATCTTGTTAGTAATTAGGCCTGTGATAACCCTAGTTAGTTAAAGTAGCAAGCCGTAGGATCTGCTTGGCCGTGATTGATTGAATGAGGTATAACCAGTCTAGCTATGTCTTGATCTCATGCAAGATTGCTCCCTGTTTTGATTCCTTACATTATTTAACTTGCCAATAAATGGCGGGAAACCAAGCTCTGTTCAGATGAAGGGTTACAACCCCGGTCCTTGTTTGGTTTACGGGTTGTAACCTGGCTATCAGAATAGTTCCATGGTTATCTCGTCGTATATCATCCTGACATGTTTTCATAATTCTAGTTTAATATTATATATCTTCTTGTGTTGATGCTGGCTTTTGTTCTTATTTCGTGGCCCCCTTGTGGCACTTGCTCTTTCTGGGTTGACCCAGCTGGTTTTGTGTGGCCAGATTTCGGAGCAGCTCCCGAGGATCTACCAAGCTTCCAGCCCAATGGTGGCGACTAGAAGGAACCCGGGCTACGAGTGGGTTTTCTATTTTGTTTCGCTCACTCTATTGTAAATTATTCTTTTGAGGCGTTTAGCCGACGAGCACCTGTTAGCTCGATGCACTTCTACTTACTGTCTGCCTACGGGCTGTAAACATGATTAACAAATCCTAGGGTTGATCATGTATGACTAAACTCTTGCTAGTCCTAACATTTTGTAACGACTAGCTTCATGATCAGCTGAATATGTAATATTTGGGATGCCTTATTATTGTATATTTAATGATCATACATCTTGCGACTTTACTTACTTGTGGTGATTGAGACACTAGGCTTATTCATGACCATAAGAGACTGTTGGCTTGTAGAAAACCCTCACATATCTAGACAGCCGTGACCGTATAGTTGAGATGTATTCTATTTCAATATACGTAGCTGGCTATGTCTGCCCCCGCTCTCCAGTATTCTGGTTCTGGGGCGTGACAGTCTGCCTACGGACTGTAATCATGATTGGCAACTCGAGGTTGATCATGTATGACTTAACTCTTGCTAGTCCTTACATTTTGTACGACTAGCTTCATGATCATCTGGATATGTAATGTTTGGGACGCCTTACTGTCACCCCCATTTCCTGTATTACGTATTTATGCTCGTATTTGATTTTGGCACGTATTTTAATTTTTTCGACTTGCGGATTTTGGTTTCTTGTAAATGGGTTTTGGACCATGGCTTGGTTTTATTTTGTGGAAGTTGGTTTGGTTTGGTTCATCATGAGTGGAACACTTTAACCTACACTCTACCCTCAACACAACACAACCACCCTCATTATATCTCCACCAAACTTTCTCTCTCCTCTTTACTCTCCATTAATTTTCTTCTTCTTCCTTCTTCCACACAACTCCCCAACCCATTAGGCAAGTGTACCTTGCCATCAAATAAGTACCACTTTTTATTTGTCCATTAGCTAGATTAAGCCATGGAGAACAACTTTAGAACTTGACATTTTGTGATTTGGAGTTTCCTTTGTTCTAGATCTAGGTTTCTACTATTTTTGGATTTACATGGTTTTGATCTATTTAACTTTGATTTTTGTATGTTTTGATGCTTCCATGTGGAAGAGAATTCGATTTTACTCAAGTTAGAACTTTGAAAATCTAGATTTGGTTTTAATTTGGCTAAGTTATGAAGAATTGTCGTTCTTGGTGTTCTTGGACTTGCTCTCGGCCAGGAAGAACAGCCCTCTGCCTTGCGCTTTTTAGCGCATGGCCGATTGCGCACCCCCGGCCTGTGCTCCTTAGCGCATGGTCGATTGCGCAATCACTTGGCCAGTGCTTTGCGCTGCGCTGGATTGCGCTGGCGCAAGCTAGCCATGCGCAAGCCAACCATGCGCAAAGTAACCCCTGCGCAATCGACCATTGCGCAATCCACCCCTGCGCAATCCTCCTGTGCGCAATCCATCTGCTGCGCCATCCACTCCTGCGCAGTTGGTACCCTGCGCAGCTCACTCCTGCGCAGTTGGTACCCTGGGCAGTTGGCCTCCTGGCGCACTTGACTCATGCGCAATCCAACCCCCTGACCCCTTGCGCAAACCATTGGCTCTTGGAGATTTGGTTTTATTTTCTTTAAGCCTGGCTCTTCTATAGTCCTATATATATTGATATTGTATCAGATATTTTACGCCTATTTTATATCCTTACGCCTTTTGTCATGAACTTGATTTTACTTAATATGTTTGGAATGTCTATTGTACATGGCATGGTATGACAAGGACCTAGCATAACACGACAGTGACCCGTAGTGGTACACTCCTGACATGACCAACCTGACATGACAGTGACCCGTAGTGGTGCACTCCTAACAAGCACCCTGACATGATTTATCTTGATAACTTGATAGTGGCCCGTGGCGGCGCACTCCTGACTTGACTTGACTTGTAACTTGTAATTAACTCGTATAATCAACTTGACATCGTGGGTGTTCCTGCTTGCTTGTTTGTACAATCCACTTGTCTTATCTTGCATCATGTCTAGGACGCGACTTCCTGGGTACCACGGCCAGGGACTCGCGCTAAATTGGATTAGGCTAATTATTAGATCAAACTAGAACATGGAGAATTCCCAGTCACAGGCAATCTCGTTATCTGGGCACTTTAATGGACTTGTAGCTTGCCGACGAGTAGAGCACATTTCCAGCACACTGTCATGTGTTGCACCCTCTAAGTCACCTAAGGGTACATTTGTCTCCCGGGCAATGTACCCACCTATAACTCTCAACCCGCGGATGGATAATTGGATAGTCTGCAGGGCTTGGGACTGGGAGTTTCTCACTTGCATCTTGTTAGTAATTAGGCTTGTGATAACCCTAGTTAGTTAAAGTAGTAAGCCGTAGTACTTGCTTGGCCGATTGTGAATGAATGGTGTCCAGCTCTGTCTAAGTCTTGTCTAGCCCCTGTACCTGGAACTCTTGATCATGATTGTTTTACTTATCTCTAACGATAAATGGGTAGAGACAGTGAGCTATTCAGGCAAAGGGGTACAATCCCGGTCCTTGTTTGGTTTAAGGATTGTAACCTGGCTCCCGGAATGGTTCCACGTCCCTAGTCGTTTATCGCCCTGTGTACCTTACTACTTGTACTTTCTTTTATTCTTTATGTTCTGATATGCTGGCTTTTGTTCTTATTTTGTGGCCTCCTTTGTGGCACTTGCTCTTTCTGGGGCTTGACCCAGCTGGTTTTGTGTGGCCAGATTTCGGAGCAGCTCCCGAGGATCTACCGAGCTTCCAGCCCAATGGTGACCACTAGACGGAACCCGGGCCAAGAGTGGGTTTTCCTTTTTGTTTCACCCACTTATATGTAAATTTATTCTTTTGAGGCGTTTAGCCGACGAGCACCTGTTAGCTCGATGCACATTTACTTACTGTCTGCCTACGGGCTGTAAACATGATTAACAAATCCTAGGGTTGATCATGTATGACTGAACTCTTGCTAGTCCTATCATTTTGTACGACTAGCTTCATGATCATCCAATATGTAATATTTGGGACGCCTTATATATATATATTTGATGCTCTAACATCTTGTAACTCTGTTAATTGCTTAAGATTGAGACAATAGGCTTGACCTTAAGAGACTGCTGGCTTGTAGTAAACCCTCATATCTAGACAGCCGTGACCGTATAGTTGAGATGTATTCTATTTCAATATACGTAGCTGGCTATGTCTGCCCTCGCTCTCCAGTATTCTGGTTCTGGGGCGTGACATGGTTTTAGTGGTGGCCCATGCAGGTCTTGTCAATCAAGAAATGTGAGGGTTTACCGAATAGATGTCTCAATCAATTTTCGCCCTTGATCTCTGCTCGTATCTTCAAATCCCTGAGAATCTCGACCTGATCACATTGCTTGTATCATTGATCTGTCCTGGTCCTTCCTTACTGTTCCCTATGTCGTCTTCTTCAGCGGCATTACTCCCGGACCTGCCAACCAGCCAAAGGAAGCTCGACAAGCACCCCAGCGCCAGGAAGATCAAGCTCAGCACTCTGGAGTAGCCTCCCGAGTTATGCTTTCCGGAGGCTCGGAACCTCCAGTTCAGGCAGCTCCGCCCGCTCAACCAGCTAGACAGGATGAGGGACCTTTGGTAGGGCTTATCAGAGAACTGCTTGTATCCCAAGATCGTCGAGGCGACGCCTTGCACCAGGAAGTTCATGATGCACTAAACCGAGGAGGTCCCCAAGGGAATCAGGCGGCCAACAGTTTCAAGCGCTTGAACCCTCCCTTCTTTGACGGCAGTGAAGATGCGATTGCCGCAGACGCTTGGCTTCAGGATACCGAGGTGGTTCTAGAAGCAGCTAGGACACCTGAGAATGAGAATGTGGCGGTGGTATGCCTACAGTTGTTAGACTTGGCTCGCGATTGGTGGACGGCTCAGGCCATGGGGTTAGCGGCACCAGTCACTTGGGCGACGTTCAGAGAGAGGTTCCAGACAAAGTACTTCGATGCGGTGGCACGGTACGACCTGCAGACCCGGTTCACCAACTTGAAGCAAGGAGGCAGGACGGTCGATGGCTATGCGACCGAGTTTTCCAGGCTGAGTAGGTTCGGCCCCACCTTGGTGGCAACCGAGTTCGATAGGGCTCAGCGATTCCAGCAAGGGCTACACTTAGAGATATTATTGGCTGTGGAGCAGTTCGAGCACCAGACGTTCGATGCAGCGTTGAAGGCAGCAAGGAGGCATGAGTATACCTCCCGGAGAATTGTGGACAGGACCGGAGGCAGGAAGCGGTCCCACAACCAGATGCACCAATCTTCAGCTCCAGCCCCGGCAGCTAGGGGTATAACCATTGGGACTCCGAGGCGGGCGGCCTCAGTGACGTCGGTTCAGCATTCGACCCCGACGTGCCCGCAGCAGCAGAAGCAGAAGGAGTCTTCCGCGGTGGGATGTTCTCATTGCGGGAAGCCGGGCCATGTAGTGGCAGAGTGTCGTAGGGCACAGGGATTGTGCCTGGCTTGTGGAGGAGCAGACCACCAGATAGGGACCTGCCCGAATAGGGGAGGTCCATCATCATCCAACCTTTCTAGTTCTTCGGTGAGGGGACCAGCCCCAGCTCCAGTTCAGCAGCAGCAGCAGTACCCGAGGCCATTGTTGCCTCAGGCCCAGGCCTTTCAGCAGCAGAACCAGCAGCAGTTCACCCAGGCTCCAGCACAGAGTCGGCAGAGGGGTTTCCAGCAGAGAGGACCCGCAGCTAGAGGTCAGGCTATGATGATGACCATGGAAGAAGAAGTTGCACCAGGTGAGGTAGTGGCAGGTACTATTCTCGTCAACACCTTTCCAGCATATGTATTATTTGATTCTGGTACATCGCATTCATTCATGTCTGCACGATTCGCGACACGGATAGGGTTGGAGCCCGAGTCATTATCAGTGAGGCTCAATATACTTACTGGTAATGGTCTTGTGGGAGTAGATCGAGTGTTTTCCTCGTGTCGGATCGTAGTTAGCGGTAGAGAGTTTCCCGCTAGGCTCATAGAGTTCCCTATGGCAGACTATGATGTAGTCCTAGGCATGGATTGGTTGAGGAACTATTATGCTAGGATAGACTGCCATGCTGGCAGAGTTGTCTTTAGTATTCCCGGAGAGCCAGAGTTTTTATTTTCCAGAGGCGCCGTAGAGCCATCTCCTCCAGTATTGCGGATGGCAGTAGCAGCAGTGCAGTTGCCCCGGATAGTTGAAGAGTTTCCAGATGTCTTCCCAGAGGAACTTCCAGGGATGCCACCAGAGCGGGAGATCGAGTTCACCATCGACTTGATTCCCGGGACAGCACCAGTATCAGAGCGAGTCTACATAATGGCGCCTTCAGAGTTGGAGATTTTGTACAAGATGATTGAAGAACTCAGGACCAAGGGATTCATTCGTGCAAGTGGATCGCCTTGGGGAGCCCCGATGCTTCTTGTGAAAAAGAAGGATGGTACGTCTAGGCTATGTGTTGATTATCGTACCTTGAACTCAGTGACAATCAAGAACAGATACCCTCTCCCGAGGATAGATGACTTGTTTGATCAACTCAAAGGGGCTTCAGTTTTCTCGAAGATAGACTTGCGGTCAGGATACCACCAGATCAGAGTCAGAGAGCAGGACATCCCGAAGACGGCGTTCAGATCTAGGTACGGGCATTGGGAGTTTCTAGTTGTGAAACCCATTATTTCTATAATAGAATTTTTGTGTTATTAATTTAACGTTTTCAAAATTATTATTATTAAATATTATTATTAACTATTTTTGGGTGAAAAAGGATTTTTGAAAATAATTATTGACAACTTGGATTTTTGTTTTCGGACCCAGCCCCGAGTCCGAGCCCAGACCCAGACCCGAGTTCGAGCCTGAGCCCAACCTTTTCTTTCCCAATTCTTTTCTCTTCTTAAATCAAATGATTGACTTGGTAATAATAATAAAAAAAAAACTATTTCTTTGCTGGTCCCGAAGGACCAGCGTTGGTTGAGTTAAGAAGTGGTAAAACTTTTTCCCCATTTCATTCTCCACCACACAGTACTACCCCCACTCCCCAATAAACTCCCCACGTCTCCTCAACAGAACCCACGAGCAAACTTCACTCAAAAACTCTTCTCTCTCTCTCTCTCTTTTCCCCACATTACTTCTGGAAAGAAAACTCTCACAAATATCCAACTCTCTCTCCCTCTCTCTCTGTTCTCTGTCGAAGGGTTTCCCGAGCAAACCCTTCCAGCGAGATTTCTCCCGCCGACCGCGCCTCCGGCGTGCCCCGAGCTCGCTTCGGACCCAAGCCCCCTCCGCGCGGTTCCCCCGTCGCGTCAGCGCACCCCCTCGGCCGACAGCGCCCCGCGCCGTCGGTGCCCCGCTGTGCTGTCCAACGCCCCTTCGCGGTTCTCCGCTGCCCCGTCGATGTCCGCCTCCCGCGGCCAGCACCCGAGTCGCTGTCCGCGGTTCTTCGCTGTCCGGGCGCGTCTTCCTTCTGTGCGTGGCTGGATCTGGGATTCGCGACGTCGCTGTTCGGGATCTTCGACCTGCTGCCGAACTTAGTTTCGGATTTTTCCCGAGATTTTTCCCGCGGCTCCCCGCCAACGGAATCTGGTAATTTCTGGATAATCACAGTAGTTCGTCCCCCGTAGAGTCGATGATGATAGATCGGTTCCCCGGTTTCCCTTTGGGAAATCCGGTTAGCTGCGTAATATTTTCGGTTAGCTACGTTAGCGTATTTTTCTGTGTTTTATCTGCTGGTTTGGTGTAAATTGGTTTGATTATGGAATTCTCGGATATTTCGGGAAGTTCGGTTGTTTGGGAATTATTCTGGTGGTGTTGGAAATTAGTTTCGGTGGATATTTTGGGATTATTATTGGGTTGGAATAATTGCAGGTTTTCTGTGGCGCATTTTCCAGTTTTGGGTTTGTCCCAAAATAGAGGAAGTGCTGCCCAAATTTTTACAAAACTATATTTAATTGATTTCAAAATTGGTTTTTCGGAAATGAATTTTAAACTAATTTTTCGGACGACGACCGTACCGGTCTGTGGGCCCCGGCGAAATGCAAACGCACCGGTCCGACCGGGCGTTGTGGTATTAGCCGAATTTTGAGGAATGGACCGAGTCTGAGACTCTTAGCTTTCTTTTTAATTATTTTTAATATTTAAGCTATTTATTATAGTTATTTAATTACTGCTCTTTATTTATTAATTAAGTCATTTTTCTCTTATTTTGATGTAAAAGATAATTATACAGGGCATAAGCCCACCCTAGGATCATTAGCTGTGCCATTGTATTGTGTAGCGTAGTTTATTTTTATTTTTCTGGTAGATGTGAATTTGGGTGGTTTGTGATTAGACGCATAATCGTAGATTAGAACGTAGTTTACTGATTAATTATGAATTTAATTAAAATGGATAAAATATTATTAAATAACTAGTTCACGATTTATCACTAAAAGAAACTGTATTTTTATAAATATATTACAAAACACAAAGTTTTTCAAAGTTAATTGATTATCGTGTTATTTCCAAATAATCCAGTTAACCGGCTTAATCAACGCACGTAGTTGCGACGTAAACGTTAGCTGTAGATTAATACAACTTAAAACCTGACTAGGACACGACTACTAGAGATTGCAACTAGCACATTTAGTCTGGTTATTCAGGAATCTAAGTCGAGTTCTCAACTGTAGGAACTCGAAGTCGTACCTGACGTTCCTCCTCGGTACCGATCTGTCTTTCCAGTCAATCTAATTCAAGGCAAGTATAGTTTGTGTTAGTTTACAGTTATTTACTTAATCGTTTTACTGCATGTCTAAACCACGTCTCAAACACGAAACTCTCACCGAGAGTACTGTACTGTAACTACTGTAACTATTGGGGACTGGGGAATAGCGTAATGATTATGACCATACTGTAACAAAACCCCCTTATCCATTACTGTAACAAACCCAAGCCGGTCATATGTCATTACCTATTCAAATCACTATTTTCTACTGTAACAAACATGTTTTAAAACTGTTTAGAACTGCATGATTCTATTTCTTATTTAACTGTTTAATTAGCATGAATTGTACTTTGCTCCCTCCTGACTGGAGACAACATTTTAGGTAACACTGAGGATGACGAGCTATACTATAATAGCTACTATGACCCGGTTCTCTACCCTGCGACGGTACCGGAGCCGTCTCTGGAGGACGCTGATCCTGGGACCACTGAACCTGATGCTTAGATAGTTTCCCTTTCCTGCATCTTTCTTTTATTTGGAGTTTGTAGTTTTAATTCAGCATTTCCCTTCCAGTTGTATTTCTGAATATTTATTAAATAAAGTTTCAAATTCCGAATAGAACAGTTGTGACAAATATATTTGTGTTGTTGTGATTACCTGCAATGGAACAGCTTACTGCCGCCGTCTCACCACGGTGCAGGCTGGGCATGGTCCGGTTCGACCCATTAATTTGGGATCGGGTCGTGACATGTTTTCAGTGGTGGCCCATGCAGGTCACAACAAACAACAACTTAGGAAAACATACCTAGAAACAATTAGAATACTAGAACATTGATTTGTCATGACATAGGTCCGATTTATATATAAATAAATATTTTTGCTTGATTATAGACCGGTAGGCTACCTTGCTTATGTGTGCGTCCTAAACCTTCCAGAGAATGACCATTGACCAAATCCTGCTGGCAATGAGGTGTCATCTCCGGATCATACCCCAAGCCCAGGGTCCTTTCCCTCGCGGCTGTTTGACCGTTCTCTTAGTGCACCCAGTGAAGTTTTTCCTACACTGGCGACTCCTACCTCATCTCCAACTGAGTTGCATTCCCTGGTGGATTATTCATTTTGTTGCTCCACCAGTACCAGCAATCATCTTCCAAATGGTTGTTTTATTTCAAGAAATCATGGAGTTCCAGAAAGCTCAAGATGAAGCCAAGCAGGAACAGAAGAATATCACGAGGGAAGACATGAAGAACGTCATGATGTAGCCTTAGATATCCCCAACCAAGTTAGAGCAGAACTTTTGTCCTAGGAAGGATACCCCTGAATCTAGAAGATATTTGGGTCCCATCAAGTACTCTACTTTTCGGCAGCCTTGTCGTAAGAAGCTATGGGCTTGTAACTAATGCATGAGGCCTGGTCATCAGGCCGTTAGTTGCCGCAAGAGATTGGGACAATGTTTGGCATGTGGATCTGCTGAACATCGGGTAAAGGACTGCCCTTTATCTTTCTATCAAACCAGAGCTCATAACCCAGCAACATCTGTTAGGCCACAACCTAGGGACCCTCTTTCTATCCAGCAGACCCTGCCCCTTACAATAAGGCATGATGCATACTCGAGGTTCATAGAAAAGGAAGCAGTTGGAGACTGCTCATGCAGAACCATGAAGAATGGTACCTAGAACCGCTGAATAGCATCATCTTTTTGGAAGTTGTAACAGGATGTCCTTAGATCAACATAAGAGTTTTTGCTATAATTTTCCACATGAATAGAAGTTTTAGTTACACCCTTACGGCAGATGTTTTTCCTGATAGTCTCCCCGGATTATCCCAGATCTAGACATAGGATTCACCCTTGACTTAGTCCCTGGCTCTTTCCCTATTTCTAAAGGATGGTACAGAGTCAACCCGAAGGTGGCCAAGAAGATGAAGGACCAGATCAATGAAGGCTCTAGGATTTATTCAGAGTGGAACTTTACCTTAGGGAGTACCTATCTTGTTTTTGCCCAAGAAGTATGGAACAACGGATGTGCATCGATTACCAGACACTAAAGAACAAGTATTTTCTGCCCGGATCGAGGATCTGTTTGATCTGGTTATGTGGAGATAGGTGTTTCGAAGTTTGACTTAAGATTTGACTACCATCAAATCAAAGTCAGGAAAGAGGACATTTCCAAGACGACGTTTAAACACCAAGTATGGGTAGTTTTCTTTGGTCAGGACGTTAGACTGACAAATGCTCCTACTGTGTTCATGAATTTCATGAACAGAGATTTTTCATGAGTATTTGAATCAGTTTATCTTCTCCATAGATAACATCCTGATATATTTGAAGATTAAAGAAGAGCATGAGGAACACCTGAGGACGTTTTGGAAACTTTGAGGAAAAAGAAGTTTATGGTAAGTTATCTGAACGTGGATTGTTGACAAGGTAGACTTTTGGCCATGTTGTCAAGAGAAGAAATTTCGATGGAAGATAGCTGTTGTTGAAGAGTGATATACCCCAAGTTCAATTCGGAAGGTTCTTGAACTTGGTCGGCTACTATCAGAAGTTCGTGAAGGATTTCGCCAAGATTGCTGAGCCAATGACGAAGCTCACCTGGAAGAATGAAGAGTTCATCTGAACGAAAAGTTTGCCAGACGGCATTGAGGAGCTGAAAAAGAGACTTACCACTACACCAATCCTTGCGCTACCCGCAGGAACCGGTGGGTTCTCAATTTACAGTAATGTCTCTGGAAGAGGACTGGGTTGCGTTCTTCAACAACATGGGAAAGTAATTGCTTACACGTGTAGGCAACTACAGACTCATGAGAAGAATCATCCCACGCCTAATTTGAATTTACTGCAATTACTTTGAAGCTGTAGAAGCGTGATTTTTATGGAAAGGGAGTGAAATTATGTACGGACTACCAAAGTCTGAAATATGTCTTCACTCAGGAAGGGCTGAATGCTAGACTAAGAAGATGGTTGAAGCAGATGAAGGATTTCGACATCAACCTGCAGTACCATTCAGGTAAGGTTAATGTGGTTGCTGATGCACTTGGTCGATACGGATGGTGAAGTTCTTAACCAAGGACTAGCACCTGCTCAAAGACATCGAGAAGTTTGGACTGGAGATTATACTGCCTGGAAATGGAAGGACGGAGCTGGATGCTGATTCAGTATTAATGAAGTTCGAGGCTGAGGGACAAAATTAAGAGAACGTAGTTTCAAAACAAGGCACTTTGCAGGCTTAGAGATCAAATGTTGGCAGGAACACTTGAGGGTTCTAACTCTGAAGAATGGTACGAGACTTTACGTATTGGCTGACAAACGGAGGAACGAGTTGATGAAAGAAATGCACCAGTCGCAGTATTCTATATATTCAGGAGATAATAAGATGTATCGGAATATGCCTCCATTGATTGGTGTTATGGAATAAAGAAGGACAATTCCAGGTATGGAAGTTAGATGTGAATTTGTCAATATGAGGAATTTAGCAAGAGAACAACAAGTTTGTTGGAGCCGCTGGACAATTCGGAGTGGAAGTAGAAGCATATAACAATGAACTTTGAGTAAGGATTGCCTTGTTTCTAAGGAGGGAAGGGCACCAATTGGATTATAGTAAACCAACTGACTAAGTCAACACATTTTATTCCCTTCAAGTTGGTTATCCACTAAGAAGTTGGCAGCATCGTACGAGAGGCACATTTACCGGATTCATGGAGTACCGCGGGACGAGCAAGCAGAGAGGTCAATCCAGATGCTTGAAGATGTATTGGGATTATGCGTCTTGGAATTTGGTAGGTCTTGGGAAGACCAAATTGCATTTGGTGAAGTTTTCCTACCAGAGGAACAATCAGTTTTGACGAAGCTGGAAATTGAGGCCAGGAACATCAGGCCATTTGAAGTTTAAAGACGAGTTGGAAGTAGCGTACCAGTTAGCTCTACCAGCTAATCTTGAGAGTGTGCAACGTCTTCTACGTCACAGCTCAGATGCTACACTTCGGATCCGAGTCACATTTTGGATAATTCAGAGCTGAAGATTGGAATCAACCTTTTCAATGCCAGAGAAACCCGTTACAAGCCTAGTCAGAGGTAGAAGAAGATCAGAATTTGAGCCATCACTTATTTTCTTATCTTTTCGTTCTAAACTTGACTGATGCTGACGAAGTTAGCCTAGTTTTGCAAGCTATCTCTTTATCAAGCTTGATCATGACAGTATTTTATTGGGTGCACCCACTAATATATTGTCTAATCAGGACCGGTGCATGATGGTCTGATCAACCTCGTGTACTTTGGTTCGCTTTCGTATTCTTTCTGCATGGATGATATCATAAATAAAAACTTTTCCCTCAACCGTCTCATCCATGACTGCCTTGGAAATCATTTTGGTTGGACCTGAGCTACGGGCGCAGTACCCGTACATGTTTGTCTTTCCTACCTTACTTTAAATTTCGAGGACGAAATTTTCTAAGGAGGGAAGATTGTGAAACCCATTATTTCTATAATAGAATTTTTGTGTTATTAATTTAACGTTTTTCAAAATTATTATTATTAAATATTATTATTAACTATTTTTGGGTGAAAAAGGATTTTTGAAAATAATTATTGACAACTTGGATTTTTGTTTTCGGACCCAGCCCCGAGTCCGAGCCCAGACCCAGACCCGAGTTCGAGCCTGAGCCCAACCTTTTCTTTCCCAATTCTTTTCTCTTCTTAAATCAAATGATTGACTTGGTAATAATAATAAAAAAAAACTATTTCTTTGTTGGTCCCGAAGGACCAGCGTTGGTTGAGTTAAGAAGTGGTAAAACTTTTTCCCCATTTCATTCTCCACCACACAGTACTACCCCCACTCCCCAATAAACTCCCCACGTCTCCTCAACAGAACCCACGAGCAAACTTCACTCAAAAACTCTTCTCTCTCTCTCTCTCTCTCTTTTCCCCACATTACTTCTGGAAAGAAAACTTCACAAATATCCAACTCTCTCTCCCTCTCTCTCTGTTCTCCGTCGAAGGGTTTCCCGAGCAAACCCTTCCAGCGAGATTTCTCCCGCCGACCGCGCCTCCGGCGTGCCCCGAGCTCGCTTCGGACCCAAGCCCCCTCCGCGCGGTTCCCCCCGCCGCGTCAGTGCACCCCCTCGGCCGACAGTGCCCCGCGCCGTCGGTGCCCCGCTGTGCTGTCCAACGCCCCTTCGCGGTTCTCCGGTGCCCCGTCGCTGTCCGCCTCCCGCGACCAGCACCCGAGTCGCTGTCCGCGGTTCTTCGCTGTCCGGGCGCGTCTCCCTTCTGTGCGTGGCTGGATCTGGGATTCGCGACGTCGCTGTTCGGGATCTTCGACCTGCTGCCGAACTTAGTTTCGGATTTTTCCCGAGAATTTTTCCCGCGGACTCCCCGCCAACGGAATCTGGTAATTTCTGGATAATCACAGTAGTTCGTCCCCCGTAGAGTCGATGATGATAGATCGGTTCCCCGGTTTCCCTTTGGGAAATCCGGTTAGCTGCGTAATATTTTCGGTTAGCTACGTTAGCGTATTTTTCTGTGTTTTATCTGCTGGTTTGGTGTGAATTGGTTTGATTATGGAATTCCCGGATATTTCGGGAAGTTCGGTTGTTTGGGAATTATTCTGGTGGTGTTGGAAATTAGTTTCGGTGGATATTTTTGGATTATTATTGGGTTGGAATAATTACAGGTTTTCTGTGGCGCATTTCCCAGTTTTGGGTTTGTCCTGAAATAGAGGAAGTGCTGCCCAAATTTTACAAAACTATATTTAATTGATTTCAAAATTGGTTTTTCGGAAATGAATTTTAAACTGATTTTTCGGGCGACGACCGTACCGGTCTGTGGGCCCCGGCGAAATGCAAACGCACCGGTCCAACCGGGCGTTGTGGTATTAGCCGAATTTTGAGGAATGGACCGAGTCTGAGACTTTTAGCTTTCTTTTTAATTATTTTTAATATTTAAGCTATTTATTATAGTTATTTAATTACTGCTCTTTATTTATTAATTAAGTCATTTTCTCTTATTTTGATGTAAAAGATAATTATACAGGGCATAAGCCCACCCTAGGATCATTAGCTGTGCCATTGTATTGTGTAGCGTAGTTTATTTTTATTTTTCTGGTGGATGTGAATTTGGGTGGTTTGTGATTAGACGCATAATCGTAGATTAGAACGTAGTTTACTGATTAATTATGAATTTAATTAAAATGGATAAAATATTATTAAATAACTAGTTCACGATTTATCACTAAAAGAAACTGTATTTTTATAAATATATTACAAAACACAAAGTTTTTCAAAGTTAATTGATTATCGTGTTATTTCCAAATAATCCAGTTAACCGGCTTAATCAACGCACGTAGTTGCGACATAAACGTTAGCTGTAGATTAATACAACTTAAAACCTGACTAGGACACGACTATTAGAGATTGCAACTAGCACATTTAGTCTGGTTATTCAGGAATCTAAGTCGAGTTCTCAACTGTAGGAACTCGAAGTCGTACCTGACGTTCCTCCTCGGTACCGATCTGTCTTTCCAGTCAATCTAATTCAAGGCAAGTATAGTTTGTGTTAGTTTACAGTTATTTACTTAATCATTTTACTGCATGTCTAAACCACGTCTCAAACACGAAACTCTCACCGAGAGTACTGTATTGTAACTACTGTAACTATTGGGGACTGGGGAATAGCGTAATGATTATGACCATACTGTAACAAAACCCCCTTATCCATTACTGTAACAAACCCAAGCCGGTCATATGTCATTACCTATTCAAATTACTGTTTTCTACTGTAACAAACATGTTTTTAAAACTGTTTAGAACTGCATGATTCTATTTCTTATTTAACTGTTTAATTAGCATGAATTGTACTTTGCTCCCTCCTGACTGGAGATAACATTTTAGGTAACACTGAGGATGACGAGCTATACTATAATAGCTACTATGACCCGGTTCTCTACCCTGCGACGGTACCGGAGCCGTCTCTGGAGGACGCTGATCCTGGGACCACTGAACCTGATGCTTAGATAGTTTCCCTTTCCTGTATCTTTCTTTTATTTGGAGTTTGTAGTTTTAATTCAGCATTTCCCTTCCAGTTGTATTTCTGAATATTTATTAAATAAAGTTTCAAATTCCGAATAGAACAGTTGTGACAAATGTATTTGTGTTGTTGTGATTACCTGCAATGGAACAGCTTACTGCCGCCGTCTCACCACGGTGCAGGCTGGGCATGGTCCGGTTCGACCCATTAATTTGGGATCGGGTCGTGACATGTTTTCAGTGGTGGCCCATGCAGGTCACAACAAACAACAACTTAGGAAAACATACCTAGAAACAATTAGAATACTAGAACATTGATTTGTCATGACATACGTCCGATTTATATATAAATAAATATTTTTGCTTGATTATAGACCGGTAGGCTACCTTGCTTATGTGTGTGTCCTAAACCTTCCAGAGAATGACCATTGACCAAATCCTGCTGGCAATGAGGTGTCATCCTCCGGATCATACCCCAAGCCCAGGGTCCTTTCCCTCGCGGCTGTTTGACCGTTCCCTTAGTGCACCCAGTGAAGTTTTTCCTACACTGGCGACTCCTACCTCATCTCCAACTGAGTTGCATTCCCTGGTGGATTATTCATTTTGTTGCTCCACCAGTACCAGCAATCATCTTCCAAATGGTTGTTTTATTTCAAGAAATCATGGAGTTCCAGAAAGCTCAAGATGAAGCCCAGCAGGAACAGAAGAATATCACGAGGGAAGACATGAAGAACGTCATGATGTAGCCTTAGATATCCCCAACCAAGTTAGAGCAGAACTTTTGTCCTAGGAAGGATACCCCTGAATCTAGAGATATTTGGGTCCCATCAAGTACTCTACTTTTCGGCAGCCTTGTCGTAAGAAGCTATGGGCTTGTAACTAATGCATGAGGCTGGTCATCAGGCCGTTAGTTGCCGCAAGAGATTGGGACAATGTTTGGCATGTGGATCTGCTGAACATCGGTAAAGGACTGTCCCTTATCTTTCTATCAAACCAGAGCTCATAACCCAGCAACACCTGTTAGGCCACAACCTAGGACCATCTTCCTATCCAGCAGATCCTGCCCCTTACAATAAGGCATGATGCATACTCGAGGTTCATAAAAAGGAAGCAGTTGGAGACTGCTCATGCAGAACCATGAAGAATAGTACCTAGAACCGCTGAATAGCATCATCTTTTTGGAAGTTGTAACAGGATGTCCTTAGATCAACATAAGAGTTTTTGCTATAATTTCCACATGAATAGAAGTTTTAGTTACACCCTTATGGCAGATGTTTTCCCTAATAGTCTCCCCGGATTATCCCAGATCTAGACATAGGATTCACCCTTGACTTAGTCCCTGGCTCTTTCCCTATTTCTAAAGGATGGTACAGAGTCAACCCGAAGGTGGCCAAGAAGATGAAGGACCAGATCAATGAAGGCTCTAGGATTTATTCAGAGTGGAACTTTACCTTAGGGAGTACCTATCTTGTTTTTGCCCAAGAAGTATGGAACAACGGATGTGCATCGATTACCAGACACTAAAGAACAAGTTTTCTGCCCGGATCGAGGATCTGTTGATCTGGTTATGTGGAGATAGGTGTTTCGAAGTTTGACTTAAGATTTGACTACCATCAAATCAAAGTCAGGAAAGAGGACATTTCCAAGACGACGTTTAAACACCAAGTATGGGTAGTTTTCTTTGGTCAGGACGTTAGACTGACAAATGCTCCTGCTGTGTTCATGAATTTCATGAACAGAGATTTTCATGAGTATTTGAATCAGTTTATCTTCTCCATAGATAACATCCTGATATATTTGAAGATTGAAGAAGAGCATGAGGAACACCTGAGGACGTTTTGGAAACTTTGAGGAAAAGAAGTTTATGGTAAGTTATCTGAACGTGGATTGTTGACAAGGTAGACTTTTGGCCATGTTGTCAAGAAAGAAATTTCGATGGAAGATAGCTGTTGTTGAAGAATGATATACCCCAAGTTCAATTCGGAAGGTTCTTGAACTTGGCCGGCTACTATCAGAAGTTCGTGAAGGATTTCGCCAAGATTGCTGAGCCAATGACGAAGCTCACCTGGAAGAATGAAGAGTTCATCTGAACGAAAAGTTTGCCAGACGGCATTGAGGAGCTGAAGAAGAGACTTACCACTACACCAATCCTTGCGCTACCCGCAGGAACCGTGGGTTCTCAATTTACAGTAATGCCTCTGGAAGAGGACTGGGTTGCGTTCTTCAACAACATGGG
>JANAVB010006656.1:0-148380 GCA_029216955.1 Iris pallida | reverse complement strand
ACAGAAAGTTTAAGAGTCAATACTTATAATATGTAATGAAGATGTCACATATTGTTAATCTTCGGAGAATAGTACTGTTCCTGGGCCAATATACAGCTAATCTGATAACTCCAAAAGGGATTATTAAAGATATTTGTAGAAAATAAAGAGCCTACATTTTGCTAGAATTGGACAAGATTTTATTAGGGCTCTTGGCCAATATTTACAGGACTACAAATTATATTTAAACATAGCATCAACCCTAGCTAGGAATGGAAGATACATAAAAAACAAATTCATTAAAATGAAGATAACTAATCTACTCTTCAACACCTGAAAGCTTGAACTTCGTGAAAGCAAGTCTAGCTTGGATAGAGTGGAAAAGAGAAACCGGAAATCATCTGAAGACATAGGCCGGGGCTTCGAAAACGAAAAAACCCAGGAAGAAGTCAAAGGAGAGTCGGCTTCATACATGAAGAAATCCTAGGAGAAACATCCAAAGATAACGAAACACAAAATAGAGTTGTCGACCCACATGGGTGTCACCAAGAGTCGGCGCATGAAGACGCTCGACCAGAAGAGTTGTCGGGGCGTGGGTGCTCAACAAGAATTGATGCAAGAAGATACTCGACCAAGAGTTGCTGGCACGTGGGTGCTCGACAAGAGCCGCCGAGTTGTCAAGACGTAGGTGCTCGAGAAGAACCGATGCAAGAAGATACTCGACCAAGAGAGTTGTCGACACGTAGGTGCTCAACAAGAGCCATCGCATGAAGATGCTTGACCGAGATAGTAGTCAAATCAAATGGTCAACGTGAATGGTAAAGATGCCGGGAGAGAGAAACCGGTAGAGTCCAAACACTTCCCCTCAAATTGACAGATAAGGGATGCCAACTTGAAAGGTTGCGGTAAGGGAACACATAGTCATACAACGGTCCCTCTATAAAAAAGGAGAAAAAGAAAAAAAGAAAAATAATGTTGGATCTCCTCAATGTCCATTACGTTTGTCTAAAAATGTGCCACCACAACTGAGAACTGAGACAGACAAAACGTGTCCACTATAACAGAATCAACAAACATATCGTCTCCAACAAAAACATAATCGCCCAACACGTTGTGCTCAACATAACAGAAGCACGGACACGTCGTATCCAACCAGCACGGAATCACTCAACACATTGTGTCCAAGCTGGACAAGGGAGATTGTAACTAAATTAATATCCAAAACAAACACCACAACACCAAAGGGATATAATACCTAGAAACTGACAAAAGCTTGTCGGACAGTCGATCGGTATAGTGGTCGCTCTGAACAAATCACATAAGAGTCGCCCCTACAACGGGCGCCGAGGAGCTCCAGTCAGGGGCTCGTTGTCGAGTAGTGGTCAAAGGAGGATATAGGAGTCGCCGGAAGCAAGAGAGTTGCTTGAAACAGGGAACCGTCACCTCGTCTCTTAATTGTAGAAGACCAGAGTCGTTAGAGAAGAATCCAAAACTAAAATAAGATTCACAATGCTCCTAGAACTTTGCCAGAAAATAAACAGGAGTATACAAATGCTTGCTTGAAAGAAACACTACTGGTTGTTAACACAGGACCTCGACAGAAAAATAGCATGTCGTGATCGAATATGGCAAGAATTTTAAATGAGGAGGTGTAGTATGGACATAATTTCAAATGAGCATGTGTTGTCGCGGCAGAAGTTGGCGAGCAGTGGGCTCTGGATCTGTGGATATCGAGGGACTACCATAGAGAACAAAACCAGTCGCCAGAGACACAGATCTTTGCTTTACCAGAGACACAAATGTATGCTCGTCGGAAATGAATCAGTCACCGGAGAAGAGTAAAGTCAGTGACGGATACTCTGGACAAGACTTCGAAGATGAGTGCTAAAATTAAAAGGAGTGTACATCAAGCAATGTTGTAAAAATCGCTAGGCGGACTCGGTGCGGCGGAGGTCCGCCTAGCGCCTAGCCCGCCTAGCCGGCGCCTAGGCGCCGCCTAGGCGGCCGCCTAGAAATTTTTTTTTAATTTTTTTTTTGAAAATTTTGAAAATTTTGAATTTTGAAATTTCAATGTTCTAAAATCCAAATACTATCTTAAAACCCAAACAAATATCCAAAATACAACTAAGAATAAACAAAATCAAAAAAAAAAATCAAAAAATTCAAAAAATCCACCGCCTAGGGGCGCCTAGGGCCCGCCTAGCCGCCTAGCCCACCGCCTAGGGGGTTTTCGGTGCGGTGGGCCGGCGCCTAGCGCCTAGGCCGATTTTTAGAACACTGACATCAAGTCGATCTAGAATCGGGGGCACACAGCGTCGCTTGAAGGACTAGCAGGTGCTTAATCAAAGGTTTTAAGGAAGAACCGAAGGGATACGTGCGACTAGTGTGGAGGAGAGGAGCCGGAGTTGCTTGGACTCGATAAAGTTTGCTCGACGATAAAGCAGATCTACAACCAAACAAATAGTGGTGGTGGTGTTTGGAGATTTGGAGGAAAGCTTTCAAGTGGAGGAAGAATGAGTAGGTATATGCAATAGAAAAGATCTCTAGATCAGTGTTGGAGTTTGTTCTGAGAGTTTTTGCCATTTTAGAGGGAGATCTTTCAACATGAGGAAGAAGTAGGTATGTGCAATAAAAAATATCTCTAAAATAGCTTTGGAGTTTGTGATGAGGGTTTTGGTCAATTTGGAGGGAGATCTTTCAAGAGGAGGAAGAAGAAATTGGTATATGCAATAGAAAAGATCCCTAAAGGAACTTTGGAGTTTGTGGTGAGAGTTTTGGTCAATTTAAGAGGAGGTAGAAGAAGAATAGATCTAGGATTTCCTTAGGAAGATGGAAAATGAGTGTGGGTAACTTTAAACTTAGGATTTTGTGAAGAACAACATGAAGGCTAAGGTTGGAGTTTGAGGAAGAAGATGGGAAAATTTTAGAGTTATGTAAAATGGATGGTTAGAATTGATCGAAGGGAAGAGACAAGGGCTAGATTGTCCATGCTCTGATACCATGTAGAAATCAAGAGACTCCATTATGTCTAGGTAGATTATGCACATATTGTAATAACTTGTTATTAAAAAATTCACCATTTCATAAGAAAATCATGAGCAAATTGATACTGCAAAGAGCAAAATCGAAGCAAAGAATTCATGTAACCTACCCCATAAATTTAGGAGAATGGCTTTGTTCTTCTTGTTGCTGTTATAGACATAAAAGCAAAAAGAAGCCAAAATCGGATATCATACTAAGAAGGGCTTTATGCCAATAGCCATATATCTTGTTTGAGTCGTCTCTATTAGCTGATGAAATTCTAGATATTATACCACTAGTAAAGTGACTATAGTCAAAAACAAAGGCTTTACTTCTCGACAATTAGATGAATAAAATGAGATTTAATGTCAATGAACACAAAATTTGGATTTAGAATTCCGGATTCATTATGACTAAATGCATAAAACGATAGGTTATGAAGTAGACACTTCGCCTTGAGACGTATGAAATAACAATACGGAAGCACTGCTGCATATCCTATTTCCTTGTGGTCGAGCTCTGATATTGATTACTGTTGATGAGTACACAAAGTGCTACATAGGCTAGATAGCTAAGGTGACAATCTTACCTATCTGACGTGACAAGAATGACAGGCATGCATCTCTCATTTATTCCGAGTGCTAACAATCTCCATATGAAGCTGTCATGGTACATTGCAGCAGGCACAGTTGAGTCATCTGTTGTAGTTGCCTTTCGCAGAATATCAATATTATTTATAACCAGCTTTGGCTGCATGCATAATGACAAAATGGAGTTTATATTGTGATTCGTATATTAAAGGAAACCACCAAATAAGTTTGTATCAAGTCATGATTCATGAATCAAGTTTCAATAGACTTAACGGTTTTCTGAGCTGAAATAGCAAATAACACAATAGTTTTAATCCAAATCAAGTCTAGGGTTTACGGTTTTATTACTTAAATTGTTTCGTCGATATATGTAGTCAGGGTGGCAAAAAGTGTGCAACTTGACCTCATAAACTAACAAAGAGATACAAAATCAGGATTTAGGTGATCAGATTACTGTACTGAAATTCTATATATTGTTAGTCAGTAGGGAACAAGTAAAACGTTCTGATATCAAGCTCAAAGAAATTAATCAAACATAAAGGAGGATTTTGAAGTTCTCTCATATTGAGTTTCGGGGTTTAAGTTTTAGGAAGCAAGGACACTCAAAAAATCAGTGTTGTGTTGTGTCATGTCAGACCAAGGTAGTCAAAGGCGCAAGGCGCGTCCGAGCGATGCGAATATATATATATATATATATATATATATATATATATATATATATATATATATATATATATATATATCTGTGTGTGTGTGTGTTTGTGTGTGTGTGTGTGTCCCCCTTTGAATTGAAGTTCTAAGATATTCTTCAAGTGCTTTGTAAGGATAATTCCAATTAATAGGACTTGATTTCATCATATATATATATATATATATATATATATATATATATATATATATATATATATGAACTAAATTACTAATGTAAGAAATAAAACAAACAAATAGTAAGAATTTTGCTTGCTGGAACAATATAAAAAAACAGTATACAAAATAAACATTATACAATGTGTCAAAGACAGTAAAAAAGTAATAAAAAAAAGTTTAAAAAATATTATAGAAAACAGTATAAAAAACAGAAGGAAAAAAAAAAAGTACATAAATAAAGTATTAAAGAAACAATAAAAAAAATGTCCCCAGGCGCGCCTTAACCTTCATGCGCCTCGGGAAAAGGTGCGCCTTACGAAATGCACCTCATCTGGACTACACTGAGGCGTTGTCCCTCTGCCTAGGAGCAAGGCGCGCCTTTGACTACACTGTGTCGGACACAACAAAAACAATGCCAAAATACAATAGGACACCCCAATATCAATGCATTGTCGGAATTGTCTTGTCCGTACGGTGTCATGTCTTATTCAAGAACATGCAACATAATTATATTTCACGTCGTCTCACTGGTTGCTCCTTGTATCAAAATTCCTGTAAAATCAATTTCCTATGAATCAAGTCCCTGAAGGTGGCCTAAGAAAATTTCAACTGAATTAAGGATTTAGGATCTTACAGTCAACTAGTCTACAGTAGATTTTGAAGACAAACAGAATAATGGATAGTTCATCAGGAGGTTTATTAAAATTTAGACATCTAGCATCGCAGTCATTTTCTTCTCCTCCAAATAGTAGAAACTACAAAATTCGTCTCACATTTCCCGGAATGAGCAAATTTTAGGATCAATTGCTCATCTGGAAACCATTGAGAGGAAAAAAAAAAGTCAAAATATGATCTCGCAACAATAAGAAATCAACTATTGTTGCCTACCTCAGAAAGCAATTCTAAAGAAGTTGTAGGATGAGATTTAGGATATATGGCTTAGGCTAATAACTTTATAATTAGTTACTCGACATAACAGTTCAAAAATTTAAGTCTGAAAGGAATTGAGTTTTACTGCATCTGGAGGAACTCCAGTATTTCAAGGGATGTAGAATAAGAGAAACTGAAAAGTTTAGGGCTTGGGTCCATCAGTTACGTAATCTCGAGCCACAGGAAAAAACATAGCTCAAAGCTTTCATGTCAGAAGCATAAGAAATGGATCTCCACCACTTCAGAAAGTGATATCAACCACAATATTGATTAACATGATCTACAAATAACTTCCGTATAATTTTGAGAAAAAATTTGCCTTGTAGGCTCGCACCTTCACTTTGTGCCTCAGTCCCGGACACCCTTTGTGCACCCTTTGTGCGCATTGTGCCTTTATTAACTTCCAATCGTGCTTTGGTTTTCTTCGTTGGCTTCATCTCAGCCAACTGAAGGATTTCCTCCAAAAATTCATGTATCCTTTTGTCTTTTCCAGTATATTATTATCTTCGACCTGGCTTATTGCTTTTCCATGTCGAAGAACCATTATCAAAACCTTAGATATACCATCAAAAACAATCTAACAACAATTGGTACTAGAACTGATTGATTCTTATGCCATGGGACATTAAGCGTCCAGAGCTGAGGGCACGATCGGTGATCTAGAATCCTAGATGAGACTCTTCAGAAGGGTTATCCTTCATATATACATGTTGGGTAGCCTAGAATCAGACTTCAACCACGAAGCTGGCAAGGAACAGGGGTGAGCCCTCTCATGGACGGTTGGATGTTGCTCTTTTTAGATCAAAATTGAACCTTCATCTAATGCTTCAAGTGTCTAGTGGTCCAAAGCAGAATTCCCTCAGTTTGTACCATTCCGTGCAGTCAAAAGGTGGAAGTGTTAGGTTGCTTGTATATCACAAAGAATTTCTCCAAATTGTTCAAGACAAGAGAACTAATGAGATAAATCGAAAATATTAATGAATTCGTGTTTTTTTAACTAATATTCATGCTATAATTGAGATGCCTAATTTCAGCCTTCGAGTTTAAGGAGCTCAGCTTTAGGGTTCTGGGTTTTAGGGTTTATGAAAAAGGAACATTTTAGGGTTTATGATAATAAGACACAGAACTTAGGGTTTTGGATTCTATGGTTTAGGGAAAAAGGACAAACTTGGGGTGTTCCTTATACCGAAGCAATCGACATCGACTTTCTTTGCAAGCATCGCCCGGTTGGTGGTTGCCGAGGTGAGATGACACATTTGCTATAGGTACACACTAAGCCAAGCCAAAGAGTGAAGGAATGGCAATAAGGAAAGTGCCAGAGTTGATTTTACATTAGCTTCTAGGGTTTAGGGTTTTTAGGTTATATTCAAAAAGAAATTCTCTAATTCGAGGGCTTAAGAGAGGGTTTTATTAGAGAGAGGGTTTTATACCATGAAGAAGTCGACCTCGGCCGCTCTTGAAAGTATCTCCACGAGCAGCATCGCCCAGTCGGTGGCGGAGTTGACGAGCGTCCTGGAAAACCTTCCCCCTCCCCGTTCATCCGCCTCACCGCCTCCTTCCTCCGCTCCCCCTGCATCCCTATCACCTCCCTCGCCACCTCCAGCGCCGCCCTCGCCTCCCTCACAAACTCCCCCTCCTCCTTCCCAGCCACCGCCTCCAAATCCTTCTCCCCTACCGACCCCGACCCGATCCGCTTGAACACTGCGGTGTGCCAGAGCCGCGTCTCGGCGGCCGCTGGTCTGGAACTGCCGACGATCCGGCTTAGGGGGTTGCGCAGGGAGTGGTACTTCGTGAGGACGGAGTAGATGTCCTTGGACGAGACGGCGCCGAGGGCGATGGCCCGGCGGACGAGGGACTCGAGGGAGGACTCGAGGAGGGATCGGAGAGGGGGAAGGGGGAGGGGGAGAGTGGGGCCCACTGCTGGGAGTTGTCGAGGTTGAGGTCTACGTAGGAGGCGTGGTGGGGATAGGTGTTCCAGGAAGGGATTAGGCGGGAGAGGAGGAGGGAGGACTTGCCAACGCCGCGGGGGCCGTGGAGGAGGAGGGGCTGCGGGACGCGGTGGTGGTGGGCGTGGTTGTTCAGGATCGTCTCCAGCAGGGGCGGGGGATGATCCGCCATGGTGGCGGCGGAGGACGCGCCATGGGAGAGAGTGAAGGGTTGATGGGATGATGAAATGAAATGCGACTTACAGTCCGAGCTCTCTAGCCTAGTGGTAGTGGTATTAGAGCGGACATCCGGAGGGGCCGGCAAGGTTCGAGCCTCCCAATTGTGTGTGTGTGTGTGATTTCAAAAAAAAAAAAAAGAAATGCGACTTACAAGGTTTGGAAAATCCTACAGGCACTACAAAATGGTAAATTATAAGGACGGGTAAAGTGCATTTAAACCCTCCCTAGAGTTGCCTCGTTTGCAAAATAAGATCTCTTACAAAACTTAAGCAGTTTGCACCTCCAAAAAACATGTTTTGTTTAGAATGGTCCTTATCCGTTAAATGGCCGTTAAAATGGCCGTTAAGTCTTAAAAAAAATAAAAAAAATTAAAAACTACCTAAACTACCCCCCCACCCTTCCCTACCAGCCCCTACCCTCCCCCCTTCCCCCCCTCCGCCGGCGACCCAACCGCGACCCAACCGCGACCCCCCCCTCCTACCTCCACCGTCATCCCCGACCACCCCCCCCTCCTCCCTCCGCCGGTCATCCCCGACCACCCCCTCCCCCCCTCCTCCCTCCGCCGGCGATCCGCCCCCCTCCCCCCTCCCCCCCTCCTCCCTCCGCCGGCGACCCGCCCACCGACCTCCTTCCCCCCTCCTCCCCCACCGGTGACCCGCCCCCCTCCCTCCGCCGACAACCCGCCCCCCTCCCTCCGTCGGTCATCCCCGACCCCCCCTCCTCCCTCCGCCGGCGACCCGCCCCCCGAACCCCTCTCCACTCCTCCCCAGCCATCCCCGACCACCCCCCCTCCTCCCTCCGCCGGCGACCCGCCCCCCCCCCCCCTCCTCCCTCCGTCGGTGTAATGCCTGTGGTTCGTATTACGTATTTCTGGAATACGTGTATGTATTTATTCTTGTATTGCATGATTTCCTTGCTTAATTTTCTCCCTGGGCTTGGTTTATTCTTGGTTTGGGTTGGCTTGGTTCGGTTTGGGATTGCTCTTGGTTCATCATGAACCAAGGGGTGAACCCCCTACCTACCACCACCACTCATATTTATTACCTATTCTTCTTCTCTCTCTTCATTATCTCTTCTCTTCTCCTTCTCCATTAAACCCACCACCAACCAAGAACACCCCTTAGGCAAGTGCAACTTGCTTCCACAAGAGAGCCCATTTTTATTGTTTATTAGCTTCTCCTCATGTTTCTAAGACACATTAGAACTTGTCATTTTCCATTTTGAGGCTTTAATTTTTGTAGATCTAGAAATTAGTTGTTTTCGGATTTTGGTGGTTTTGATCTATCAAACTTCTTTGTTTTCAAGTTTTGATGGTTCCATGTTGTAGAGAATTTTATTCTACCCAATTTTGACCTTTGAAAAGTTAGATTTGGACTTATTTTGACCAAGTTATGGACTTTTGAAGCTTTGGGTTCAACCATGGAGTTCTTGCTGATTTGGAGAAGATATTGAGCAGTGCGCGAGCTTTTTAGCTTGCGTCACTGAGCTGCGCGCGCTCTTTAGCGCAGCGCAGTCTGACTCATACGCTGCCTTGATGAGGAGTCGTATGGACCTCATACGCTGCCTTGATGAGGAGTCGTATGGACCTCATACGCTGCCTTGAAGAGGAGTCGTATGGAGTACATACGCTGCCTTTCGGAAGCGTATGTCTTGCATACGCTGCCTTGATGAGGAGTCGTATGGACCTCATACGCTGCCTTGATAAGGAGTCGTATGGACCTCATACGCTGCCTTGAAGAGGAGTAGTATGGAGTACATACGCTACCTTTTGGAAGCGTATGTCTTGCATACGCTGACTTGAGCGTAGCCTGACTTGAGCGTAGCCTGACCTGAGCGTAGCCTGACCCGAGCGTAGCCTGACCTGAGCGTAGCCTGACTTGAGTGTAGCTTGACCTGAGCGTAGCCTGACTTGAGCGTAGCCTGACCTGAGCGTAGCTTGACCTGAGCGTAGCCTGACTTGAGCGTAGCCTGACCTGAGCGCAGCCTGACTTGAGCGCAGTCTGACTCAGGCGCAACCTGATGTTTAGGCGCAACTGGACCTGACCTTACTTACCCTGGATCTTCTATAGCCCTGTATATTGATATTTATTAGATATTTAACGTCCATTTTATATCCTTACGCTTTTTGTCCTGAACTTGATAATCACGAATTTACTTGATATGTTTGGAATTGATAATTGAGCATGACGTGATAGTAACCCGTAGTGGTGCACTCCTGACATAATAACCTGACATGACCTGATAGTGGCCCGTCGTGGCGCACTCCTGACAAGTACACTTGGCATGATAACCTGACATGAATATCTCGAACAGCTGTTGCGACGACTACCTGACATGACCTGTATAATTAATCTGGACACCGTGGGGATTGTGTTTGTATAAATAAACCAGTCCTGTCTTGCATCATGTCTAGGACAGGGACTCTTGAGTACCACGGTCAGGAGTACCTACTAAAATGGACTAAGGCTAATAACTAGATTAATACATTAGTCATGACGAGATCTCCCAGCTACAGGCAATTCCGTTACCTGGGCACGCCTTGGGATCTGTAGCCTGGCGTCGAGTAGGGTACATTTCCAGCACACTGTCATGTGTTGCACCCTTCAAGCTACCTAAGGGTACATTCATTTCCTGGACGATGTACCCACCTGAATTCAACTCTAATCTTTTAACCCGGGTAACCTGGATGGTCTGCAAGGCTTGTGGCTGTGGAATGATCTTACTGCATCTTGTTAGTAATTAGGCTTGTGACAACCCTAGTTAGTTAAAGTATCAAGCCGTAATTCTTGCTTGGCCGTGAAGTGATTGGACGGAGTCTAACCAGTCTAGTCTTGCCCTGATCCTGTTCCAGATTATTGAATGACCAGAATGCTTGTATTTATTTTACCGATAAATGGTGAGAATTCCAAGTTCTGTTCAGACGAAGGGTTACAACCCCGGTCCTTGTTTGGTTTACGGGTTGTAACCTGGTTATCTGAATAGTTCCATGGTTATCTCGTCGTATATCATCCTGGTGTATTTTCTTTATTTCCAGTTCTTACTTTTATTTATATCTTGTGCTGATTGCTGGTTTTAGTTCTTAAGTGAAGCCTCCTTTGTGGCACTTGCTCTTTCTGGGGTCTGACCTAGCTGGTTTTGTATGGCCAGATTTCGGAGCAGCTACCGAGGATCTCCCAACCTTCCTGCCAGATGGTGAACACTAGAAGGAATCCTGGCAACGAGTGGGTTATTTTGGCTCTCCCACTCTATTGTAAAAGTATTCCTTTGAGGCGTTTAGCCGACGAGCACCTGTTTAACTCGATTGCACTTACTTACTTCTGTCCTACGGGCTGTAACATGATTAACAGATCCTAGGGTTGATCATGTATGACTAAACTCTTGCTAGTCCTGACATTTTGTAACGACTAGCTTCATGATCAACTGAATATGTAATGTTTGGGATGCCTTACTATTGTATATTTAATGATCATACATCTTATGACTTTTACTTACTTGCTTGTGATTGAGACACTAGGCTTGTTCAAGACCTTAAGAGACTGTTGGCTTGTAGATAAACCCTCATGTATCTAGACAGCCGTGACCGTATAGCGAGATGGATTCCATTTCATATACGTAGCTGGCTATGTCCGCCCCGCTCTCCAGTATTCTGGTTCTGGGGCGTGACAGCCGGCGACCCGCCCACCGACCTCCTCCCCCCCTCCTCCCTCCGCCGGCAACCCGTCCCCCTCCCTCCGCCGGTCATCCCCGACCCCCCCTCCTCCCTCCGTTGGCGACCCGCCCCCCGAACCCCTCCCCCCTCCTCCGCCAGCCATCGCCGACCCCCCCCCGACCCGCCCCCCACCACCGGAGAGAGAGGGGGGGAGAGGGGAGGGGCAAAATCGTCTTTTAAGACGTTTTTTAACGGATTTTAACAGCGGGGGGGGGGGGGTGATTTGAGCATTTTCGTATCTAACTGTCTTTTTCGGATCAGCGAGTCTTTATTTGCATTTCGTGACATCTAAGGAGGGTTTAAATGCACTTTACCCTTATAAGGACACATGATTTATTATTCATGGCTAACGGCTAACCCAAATTTTGTTCTATTTATTTATAAGTTTATCACTTAAAAAATATTGAGAACTAGCCCAATTATTAGTATATAAGTCTTTTTTTCTTTTGTCTTCTTCCTCACTTCTCTTTCCCCAAACTCTAAAAAGTTCCCAACTTTTTTTTTTTAAATCTCTCTCAATCCATATTGATGCCTAAATTTCATCTTCTAGTAACTAAAATGTAATTTAGTATTCATTCTGGACGGATTTTGGAAGTTTTAAATCCATTAGTGTCACGTCCCAGAACCAGAATACTGGAGAGCAGAGGACAGACACAGCCAGCTGCATAAATTGGAGTGCACCCCACCTCGCAATATGATCACGGCTGTCTAGATGCATGAGGGTTTATCTACAAACCAACAATCTCTTATGGTCAAGAACAAGCCTAGTGTCTCAATCTCAAGCAAGCAAATAATTGTTACAAGATGTTAGATCATCAGACATACAAAGTATGGCGTCCCAAACATTACATATTCAGATGATCATGAAGCTAGTCATACAAAAATATGAGACTAGCAAGAGTTAAGTCATACATGATCAACCCTAGGATTTGTCAATCATGTTACAGCCCTTAGGCAAACAGAAATTAAGTTTCAACACGAGCTAACACTTGCTCGGCGGTTAAACATCTCAAAATAATAATTTACAATAGGGTGGGAGAGCAAAAATAAGAAATCCACTCGTTGCCAAGATTACGTCTGGTGTTCACCATTTGGCTGGAAGACACGTAGATCATCGGGTGCTACTCGCAGAAATTTGGCCATACAAAACCAGCTGGGTCAGACCCCAGAAGAGCAAGTGTGTCACCCCCACTTTCCTGAATAGGGCTAATATAGTCATTTTTATTATTTTATTACTTTCTTATTTTAATATTATTAAATTATTAATGTTAGTGTTTTTACATTATTAGTTAAATAGGTATTTTGTTGATATAGATAAATTATGTTCAATAAGTTTTTATTATAAAACTTTTAATATATTAAATAATATAGATACAGAATATTTATTTTTAATTTAGAAATAATTTTAGAATTGTTTGGTATTTATTTATTTTATTATATATATATTATATATATATATATATATATATATATATATTATATATACTATTTATTTGAAAGGAGTTAGTATACTATATATATATTATTAAAGTAATAAAGAAAAAGTCAAAATTAAAACAAAAGTCAAATTTGACATTAACAAACACAAAGCACATACACACACATTACAACAACACAACAGCAAAGGGTCGAGCCCTTTTTGCAAACCGAGCCCCTTTCCTTAAAACCGAACGCACGACCCCTCTTTCCCTATTTATATATCGAAAGAGAGAGAGAGAGAGGAAAAAAATTTACAAAACCCTAACCCTAGCCGACACACCCCGCCGCCTTCCCGATGACCCAACGCCGCCACCACGACCGCCGGAGTCGCCGTCGGTGGCCGGAACACGTGCGCGCACACGCATGTTTAATAGCAGCAGCGAGCACCGCGGAGCCGACTTCGGAGCGACGTTTCATCGCGCTCGCTCGATCAATTTTTGAGCCGTTTCTTCCGGTATGATCCTAACCTATACACCTTTAATTTTCTTCAAATAGTTCGTGCCGATTCGCATCATGTGCGACGAAAAACGAGTTCCAAAATCGAGAAAAACTCGATTTTATGGGTTTAGAAACTGTCTCGAAACTCTATGTTTGCGGTCAATTAGCGACCAGAATATCGCGAACCTTGGAAAACCTTCTGAAGAGACTTGTAGACAACATATAGGAGATCAAAATCCTTCTTGTAAATTTAATTTTCATGCATTATACAGAAAGTTATTGGTTTGTGAAGTTTGAAAAAAAACTGGTTTTCAAAACTGAATTTTTAGAAAAATTGTCCCGATACGCCGTCCGTCTCGTCAATCCCGATGTCATCGCGAACCGAAAGCATCGAAAGGTACGTATCGACTTCGTGGACGTGTGATCTTTGACAGAATTCAAATTGGTCGCGTGTGCGCGACGAATTTGATGCGTATCCGTCGAAATTTACCGTATCGACCTTTTTACAAATTTGTCAATTACTTTGTGCACGTTCGTCATATCGAGACGAAACTTGCGGCAATAGGACCGTATCATTTTTCTGGTCATGTATGCCAAGTTTGGTTCGATTCTGAGAAGGTCGACCGGAACACTATTATTGGCGGGCCCGCGACCCGATCCAACGGACAAATTTGTGCACGGCCCACCGAAATTCAACTTTGGACATACGGTTGGGTTCGTCTCGTCACACACGGACCTGTAGACATGTAGTTTGATGACTTTGGGGACCGTAGGTTCTGGTACATTTTTCGGTGCAAAGTGGGTCCAACGGCGGACACTATTTTGACCCGAAATTACCATTTTGCCCATGTGTCCAGAATTGGACTTATGGGTAGACGTTTCTAGCTAATTTGACCATTCTAAGAATGTTGGTAATGTTTGTTTCAGCATTAGGAGACTGTTGTGTCACGACCCGCTCCCGAATATTCGGACACGAGTCGGACACGCCCATCCTTCGTCGTTAGACACGACGAAGTAAGCTGTACCAATCTAGGGAAATCTAACCAGATAATCATGAACAAGTATAAAATCACAGCATCTATAAACGTATCCCAGAAATCAAGTACATGTCTCAGAATTTATTACATTCCAGCAAATGAAGATAGAGTCTACTAGTCTCAAAATACAAGGAAAAATATAAAGTGCTAAGGTGAAGCTCTAGGCTTCTGCAGCCTCTAAGTTAAGAGCAACTCCAGCTGGCTCTCCTGCATCTACTGGCTCTTGACCATAATATGTGTCGCACAAAGCCTCCAACTCACCTGCAACATATCCTAGTCAGGAGCGGAGCAAAGTATAGTTCTAGGTAATGAAACAAGAACATAATATGAAACTGAGTACAGGAGTACAGAAAAATAAAATACAGGAATGGACAGGAAAGTACAGGAAAGTAGTACAGGAAATAAAGTACAGGAACTACAGTACAGGAATGTAAAGTACAGGAACATGTAAAGTACAAGAATGTAATGTACGGGAATGAAACTATAATCCTGAAGTACAAGACATGATAAGTGCACAATATTTGAAATACATCTAGTCCATGTGATCGGCTGGGATAAATACAAGAGCATGTACAGGAGTACATTAATATGGTATGGCTTAGGGCCCACGTGCACCATGCGAGGCCTAAGCTATCTACATGAATATAGTAACCGGGGTTTGGTTACATGGCTAGTGTATTTCCCCACCCGACACAAGAAGAATACAGGAGTACATGGATACAGGATATCGTGTCATGACGTGTCACAAGAAAGAGTACAAGAATGTAAATACACAAAACCATATAAAAGTACTTGTCTTGCTCCGGGAAAGTACGGGTAAGGTATAGAGCTGGATGTCCTCCTGGTTTATTGAGTACAAGTTGGTTAATAACTAAACAAGCTCTAAATTGGTATCTTGCAGTTCTATAATTATGATATTTGGTTAAGCCCAAATATCTACTTAATATTAAACTCCCTACAATTATACTTAAAACCATTAGTTAAACTATTCACTAGAATATAAAGATAACTAACATGGTTTGAAATAGAGACCTACATTGCCAACCATGCTATTAACTAACCTTGAATTAGTCTAAAGGAATACTTAGTCCATAATGTGTTGAATTTACATGTAGGTGGGTTCATATAAGGTCACTCTATTTAATAAAATGAACCAACCTGCAATCTTAGGTTCAGTGCATACACTACATGAGTTCTCAATCTCATGTTCAACCATTGAATTAATATATTGACACATAAGTTCTCAGGTTCACTGATTTACTCAGAACCTTGATAGGGTTTTAGTTCACTAATTAATTTAGACCCTGCATATGAACCTCAAGTTCAATTTAAATTGAATCATCACAGGCTTACCCTTTCTCTTAACATGTATTCAGTCCACTATTCAGGTTCATGTGAAACTATTAGAGTGAATCAGTTAAGGTTTTGAACAAAGGCTCACTGATATGCCTAGGTGGCCATCTACAACCTAATTAATACATATAGAAATCTGGTTCTTACAGAGATTGCAATAACATGGGGGTCTAGCGTAATTTCCTAGACTGAACTTTAAAGACTGATCACTCAGTCAATCTCAAGTGCCAAAATAATTCCTGACCAACCTGGAAACATTATGAAGGATTTAGATAAAATGTTAACTTCCTGAAGGAACATGCATCTCAGGTTTTACTAAACTGGACCTGAACTAAGCCTTCAGTTGATGCCCAAAATCAGTCAGGTACTCACAAAGAAACCATGAACTGATTTCTTTCAGTCAATAATCCAACTGAAATAGCAATTTCAGTACAGTCACTGACTAATCCCCTGCTACCAGGATTAGTCCAATGGCTGAAAGTTTGGCCATTCATGCAATAATTCTCAGGTCATCAACTCCCCCACTGAACCTAAACATGGTTCATATAATCACTGGATCAATATGGCATAAGGAGGTTCTCAATTGAATGAAATGAACCAACATGTAGTCTCAGGTTTAGGAGTAGTACTCTAATAGAGTCCTTAGGTTCATCCCTAAACTAAAGATATAAATATACAAGAGTTCTCAGTCTCAGGTCATTAATACACTTATATGAGTTCAGTCTCAGGTACTACATGACTGCAATGATATGGGAATCAGAAATAATTCTTCACTGACTCACAGTCCAGTTTGGTGTTAGTCCAGACATCACTAAGATCAGTTTCCCTAATGTATCAAGCAACTCAGAAAATAGAGGTACCCTGTTAGCAAGCAGGAATTCAACAATAATATAATTCCCAGGTAACAATAGAACCAAGTATTTCACATGAGTCCAGGCTCAACAAATTCCAAAAGAATAACATAAAGTCTCGGTTCAAAACAGTTTCTGATATGAATCTCAAGTTCATAGACAAACACTGAGGTGTTTCACTAAACTGAACCAAACATTGCATTGGTTTCAGGTTTAGTAAAACGAACCAGACCTTGCACATATACATATTCCCAGTTCTTCAATAAATTGAACCAGCTGCATATACACATCTCAGGTTCTCACTGAACCAAAGAATTTCATATGAAAACTCAGTTCAGTGACAACACTGATATACATCAAAACTTAAACCTAAGGATGAGCTTGATGTATTCAAAATCCCAAAATACTACACTAGCTACACTAACTGAAAAAATCATCAATCGACAAGAAGAACAGAGTATTACCTGGTTTGTGTCCTGAAGAAAACTGTGGATTCAAAAGATCGGATACAATCTCTTCGATCCAAAAACCAGTCTAGATTCTGATCACACATTATAACAAACACATGGGACATGAAAATGAAAAGAAAATTAATATGATTCACTGAGTTATTAGGAACTATCAGAAGAAAAGTAATTGTCCTCGGAATAACCTGATTCAATTTCCAAATTGATCCCAATGAACAACGATCCGTCGATCTAACACACAAAGGGTTCTAAGAAAGAATCAATCACAGTTGAAATCAAAATATTCACAAATCAAGATTCAAATCATTAGGTTGAACACTCACCAACTGCTCTTGTTCTAGACAGAGGAAAGAGTGTTCGATCGATCGATCATGAACCAAATTTCCTACAAGATTCGATCAATCAAGGAGAATGAATTGAGAGTTTGTGTTCACAAAAATTGAGTTCGATCGGACAATTCAAATACTTACTGAGATTGAGTTTGACACAGCGAAAGCTCGATCGTCATCAAACTGGAATGTCGATGAGGAGTGTTCTCCGATTGGATGCTTCGCCTCGCCGTAGGTCGATTGTTCACCACCGAGATTCGTCACTCCGATCTATTGCTCATCAAAGGAAGTCGCCATTGCTGCACTCGTTGAATTTGCAGGGATGATGATAATAAAAAGAAGGAAGGATGGAAGTTCTGTAATGGAAAGAAAAGGAGGGAAGTGTTTATATAGCTGCATATGGTGAGGCAGCTCATGCTCTAACAACCAAGTTTTGGAGGGAAAAAAATTAGCCAGGTTGTTATTGGCACATGGCTAGCTTGCTATTCGGTTAGAGCAAATTTGAATTCAAAATTGTTCTTCCTGAGAAGAGGGATAAAGAGGAGAAGAAGGAAATCCAAAGTGAATTTATATTCACACCTAATGGGCCTGGATGCTAAGACAGCCCATTGACTGTCCATAATAGAAATTCTAATAAAAAATTAAGCCCAAACTCAATAGTTAGCTAAAATTAATAGTTATCACTAAAGTTTATAAAACAATTAATATTTTTATATTATGAAATTACCACTTGAAAAAGTGAGGTTACAAATCTTCCCCCCTCAAAAATTTCGTCCCCGAAATTTCAAGAAAAACAATATAAAAATGATTCATACCAAGTATCAATTATTCATTGAAATGTAAATTTTCGAAAACACAAAAGTACAATCAAGTAAACAAATTGGGATAGCAATCCCGTATCTCATCTTCATGCTCCCATGTGGACTCTTCCGGAGAGTGATGTCTCCACATGACACGGACAAGTGGAATAGTCTGGTTCCGCAGACGCTTCTCTCTCCGATCAAGGATCTCCACTGGCTGCTCCTCGTAGGTCAAGCTCGGACCCGCCTCTAACTCCGAATAGTCCACTACATGGCTCGGATCTGGAATGTAGCGTCGAAGCTGAGATATGTGGAAAACGTCGTGTACTCCCTCTAAGCTAGCTGGAAGCGCTAGTCGATATGCCACCTCGCCAATCCGTGCAGTCACGTCGAAAGGCCCGATGAATCTCGGACTGAGCTTTCCGCCTCTGCCAAAGTGACGTCCCTAGTCGACGAGATCTTCAGGAACACTCTATCTCCAACCGCAAACTCAAGTGGCCGTCTGCTGCTGTCCGCCCAGTGCTTCTGCCGATCCTGTGCAACTCTGAGACGCTCCCTGATCAGTCTGACTTTCTCAGCTGAATCTACCACCATCTCTGGCCCAAGCAAAGCCCTCTTGCCAAAGTCGTCCCAAGATAAAGGCGTGCGACATCTCCGTCCATATAGAGCCTCGAACGGGGTCATCTCTATGCTAGCCTGATAACTATTATTATAGGCAAACTACACTAGATGCAAATAATCCTCCCACGAACCGTCGAAGTCGAGTGCGCAAACCTGTAGCATGTCCTCCAGCGTCTAGATGGTCCTCTCGGACTGCCCGTCCGTCTGTGGATGATAGACGGTGCTGAACTTCAACTGCGACCCCAAGCTCATCTGTAGGCTCCTCCAGAAATATGATGTGAAGTGGCTGTCTCGGTCTGAAACGATGCTCATCGGCACCCGTAAATCCTCATGATCTGACGTATGTAGAGGTCTGCAAGCTTCTCGGTCGACAGCCCAACCTTGAACGGAATGAAATGAGCAGACTTTATCAGTCTGTCCACGATCACCCAAATAGCATCCTTGCCACTAGGAGTACGCGGTAATCCAGAGACGAAATCTATGGTGATATGCTCCCACTTCCATTTCAGAATAGGTAAAGGATGGAGTAATCATGCTGGTCTCTGGCGCTCCGCCTTGACTTACTGGCACACAAGGAATCTGGAAACAAATCTAGAAACCTCTCTCTTCATCCCATACCACCAAACATACTCTCGCAGATCCTTGTACATCTTGGTAGACCCAGGATGAATAGAATACTGCGACTGGTGGGCCTCCTGCATAACTTCTTCCCGCAGATCCTTGGGCACACACAACTAGTTCCCGTGCCTCAGGGATCCATCCTCTGCAATAGTGAAGTCGTTGAGCAATCCTGCCTCTGCCTGGCCTCTGAGACATCGGAGCCCCTCATCAAGAAACTGGACTTCCTTGATCTTCTCTAACAGTCCTGACTATATCTGCATGTGCATCTGATGCCCTCCTACTGCTGTTAGAACAATCTCGATCCCTAGACTCTCAAGATCCTCCAAAAGATGTCGATCCATAGTGAGAAACATAGCAACAGGATATCGACTAAGAGCATCTGCCACCACATTCTCCTTCCCAGGGTGGTACTGTAGATTGATGTCGAAATCCTTCATGAGTTCCAGCCATCTACGTTGTCTCATATTTAGTTCCTTCTGAGTAAAGAC
Source organism: Iris pallida (assembly GCA_029216955.1). Taxonomy (NCBI): domain Eukaryota; kingdom Viridiplantae; phylum Streptophyta; class Magnoliopsida; order Asparagales; family Iridaceae; genus Iris; species Iris pallida. The sequence continues at coordinate 128,635 of JANAVB010006656.1, read as the reverse complement.
ATACTTCAGGCTTTTGTGATCCTTGAAGATGTCCACTCTCTCCCCATACAAATAGTGCTTCCACAGTTTCAAGGCAAAAATGACTGCTGCAAGCTCCAAGTCATGTGTAGGGTAATTCTTCTCATGAGGCCTCAACTGTCTAGAAGCATAAGCAATGACCCTCTTGTTTTGCTCAAGCACACATCCCAAGCCTTTCCCTGAAGCATCGCTGTAGATGACGAATCCTCCCGATCCTGATGGCAAAGCTAGAACTGTGCTAGGGGTGAGCATATAATGGTTGAAACCGAAACCGAACCGAACCGAACCTAAATATCACAAACGGTTCTGTTTTTTGGTTTTCGGTTCGGTTTTTGGTTTGGAAATTTAAAATAACGGTTCGGTTTTCGATTCTTGGTTCGGATAACCGAACTGAACCGAAAACCGATTTAGATATAATAATTTATCAAACTATCATCAATCTACATATACTAATATTTTGTAAACCCTAACTAAGCGCACCTCTTCTCCTATTCTCTATCGATATTTCTTTGAGCACTCTCTCTCTCTACCCTCAATTTATATATATACTAATATTTTTTACACTATGTAATATAATAATTCATAAATACAATAAAACCATATTTTTAAAATAAATTATTATTTAAATATGCTCATTTTGTTAAAAATTTTGAAGATCCGACACATTGGCCCATGAAACCGAACCAACCGAAAACCGAACCGAATTAATTCGGTTCGATTTGTTCGGTTTTCATAAAAATGGTTCGATTTTCGGTTTTAAGAAATACGGTTTACGGTTATTTCGGTTTTCATATATACGGTTCGGTTTGAACCGAACCGAACCGTTGCTCACCCCTAACTGGCGCTGTAGTGAGTCTTCTCTTCAATTCTTCAAATGCTGACTGGCAGGCGTCGCTCCAGATGAACTCCTCGTCCTTCCGTATAAGCTTGGTCATCGGCTCCGCGATCTTGGCAAAATCTTTCACAAACTTCCTGTAGTAACCTGCTAGACCCAGGAAACTACGAATCTCTGCTATTGACTTGGGAGGTGCCTATGCTTCCACAGCTTCAATCTTCTTGGGATCCACAGAAATCCCCTCTCCAGTCACCACATGCCCTAGGAACTCCACTCTGTCTAAGATAAACTCATATTTTGAGAGTTTTCCGTACAGCTTCTCCTTCCGTAGAATCTCCAACACAATCCGCAGGTGCTCCACATGCTCCTCCTCGGTCTTCGAATATATCAGAATGTCGTCAATGAAGACTATAACAAACTTGTCCAGATATTTGTGAAAAACTTTATTCATCAAGTTCATAAACACTGCTGGGGCATTGGTGAGTCCGAACGGCATCACCAGGAACTCATACTGGTCGTATCGGGTATTAAAAGCTGTCTTCGGAATATCCTGCTCCCGAACCTTCATCTGATGATATCCCGATCGAAGGTCAATCTTGGAAAAGACCTTCGCCCCACTAAGCTGGTCAAACAGCTCATTAATCCGCGGCAAAGGGTATTTATTCTTGATGGTGATGTTATTTAGTGCACGGTAATCGATACACATCCTCACAGTCCTATCCTTCTTGGGCACAAAGAGTATCGGTGCTCCCCAGGGTGAAGCACTGGACCGAATAAAACCCTTGCCCTCCAACTTATCAATCTGAGCCTTCAATTCTGCAGCTTCCTTCGGGTTGATCTTGTAGCAATATTGGGACTTCGATGCTGATCCGGGCACTAGGTCAATGCTGAACTCCACATCTCGATCTGGCGGCAATCCTGGCAACTCCTCGGGGAAAATGTCGAGATACTCTGCAATCAGCGGATGCGGCAACTCCTGATCTTCTACAACTGCTCCGAAGTAGACTCCCTCTGGCCTCTCTGTAACTCGTCTTCTAATCTCGAACGGTGGAACTCCAGGCGGGCTGAAGATCACCTTCCCCTCATGGCAGTCTATTACGCAAACTGCTCGCTCATCCAGTCGATGTTGAGGACTATATCAAATCCGGGCAATGGCATCACTAGAAGTCGAGCCCTAATCTCCCTCCCTGCTATAGTGATAGGGCAATCCACCATCTCACTGACTGGCACTACCCCTCCTCCTGTCATAATCCGACAGTTCCTCCTAGTGGGCTTGGGTGTGAAGCCGTGTCTATGCAAAAAACTCATATGATACAAAGCTATGGGTGGCTCCAGAATCAAACAATGCAATGGCAGGGAAAGAATATAAAAGTATAGAATCTGTGATCACATCTGGCACTGCCTCATCCTCCTCAACTGCAGCCATGATGTAAGCATGTCCCTGCTGTGGTGGTCCCCTCTGCTGCTGGTGCTGCGCAAAATACTGCTGCTGAGTAGGTAAGGCCGGAACCCTCTGTGGTACAGCTGGTAGAGCTCTGGGTGGTGCAGGTGGTGGTCCTCCAGCTCCTCTTGTCAGTCTAGCTGTAGCCTGTGGACAGTCCCTCATCTGGTATGCGTCTGATCCGCAGAATAAGTAAAGCCCGAGCCTCTTACGGCACTTGTCAAAGCGATGTCCCGGCCGGGTAACAGAATGCGCAAGTAACTGCCTGCTGCTGTCTCTGATGCTGATGTGCAGGAGCTCTGGCTGGACGGTGATGCTGCTGTGGCCTCGCCTGAATCTGAGTCTGGGCCCTCTTCGCTGGTGCCTGGAAACTGCTGCTGCCAATATCTCGGTCCTTCTTCGGCTTCGGCTCTACCTCCTTCTCTACAGCCTGAGCAATCTTGAGGATGCTCGCATACGTCGTCGCCTGACTAATCGCCACCGCGTGTCGCAGCTCCCTGGTAAGGCCCTTCTTGAATCTCCAGGCTCTGTCCTCCGGTGCTCTGACTAGGTTCTCCGCGAACCTGCTGAGCCTAGTAAACTCTGAAGTGTACTCCGCAACCGTCATAGTCCCCTGCTGCAGTATCTCGAACTGCATCCTCAGCTTATCCCGCTCCACATCTGGGAAAAACTTCTCCTTGAACAGAGTTTTGAAATCTATCCAAGAAACCTGGTGCTCCTTCCGGTACCAAGCCCTGGCCAAGTCAAAGAGTCGCATGCTCGCCACCTCCACCTTCAGGTCATCCGGGATCTGTGCCATCTTCAAGGTCCTCTCTGCATTCTCCAGCCACTCGTCCGCGTAGACGATTCCCTCGTTGCCCCAAAAGTCCATCGGGCAGAGGTTCTGGTAGTCCTTAGCCGTCCCTGGTCTCGGTGCTGATGGTGCTGCACGTGCTGCTGGGGTGAGTACAAGAGCATGTACATGAGTACATGAATATGGTACAGCTATATCGAGGGCGCCGAAGGAGTTGTGGAGGTGGATAGCTTTGGCGGCGGGTGAGGCCAGTCCCAAGGAGGATTGGGAGTGGGAGGGCAGAGTATCCGCAGTAGGTTGGGGGATGGTGGTGGGGCTAGGTGAAGCTTCGCTTTCAGCGAAACGGCTGTGAGAGTTAGGAAGGAAAAGGATGGGCTCTGACGAGTTGGATTGGTCCTTTTGGAGAGGTGAGGTCTTGCGTGTGACTGGTTTCTTCAGTTTCGGGTGGGCTCTGTAGCAGTGCCTAGTATGATATCCTCAGAGCTGACAGTATTGGCAGTAGATGATGCTATTGTCATATACCAGAGCTTGGGAGTGCGTTCTGCCGCCGAGTTGGTACTCTATTTGTTTTGGGGGATCTGATGATAGATCCAGTTCCACGCAGATTCTGGCGAAGTGACCTTTTGCGAGGCTTCGGGTCTCTTCGGCGATGGCCACTAGGGTTCCAAATGAGCTGGCTATCCTTTTGAGTGCCGGTGGAGCGAAGCATACTAGAGGCAAGTTGGGGAGGGTGATCCATGCCGACATAATGGTCGAGTCGACTTTGGGGTCGAAGTTGGGGGTCCATTTGACAATTTTAACACTATGAGAACCAATTATGGTCAAAATTGTTCTTTCTGAGAAGAGGGATAAGAGGAGAAGAAGGAAATCCAAAGTGAATTTATATTCACACCTAATGGGCCTGGATGCTAAGACAGCCTATTGACTGTCCACAATAGAAATTCTAATAAAAATTAAGCCCAAACTCAAGAGTTAGCTAAAATTAATAGTTATCACTAAAGTTTATAAAAACATTAATATTTTTATATATTATGAAATTACCCACTTGAAAAAGTGAGGTTACATGTTGTGCGAGTTGATCGTTCGTGGCTCATTGAGTGATTTGTAGTTCGATTTTCTCAGCTCAGGACAACAGCCAAGTACATTCTTTGATAGTTTTCATTGCTTTGATATCTACTATATCCGATTCAGTTGTAGTGTTATACTTGGTTCTCGACATGAGGATACACGGACTAGTATACGTGAATCTCGTCATAAGATGTCATTCCTGGTTTACCTGGTATATGAGTACTTGTTCGATATTGTTTCCTGTACTTGTAAAGACACCGATTTGGGAGTGGACTGGCCCCCTGCTCTTCGAATCCCGTGTCATGACCTGTCATATCTGGAGTCATTATACTACTCGGGGATGGGGAGTTATTAGAGGTTATGTGATCATTACCCCTACTTGTTTATTACTTATGCATAGCTCCACCCTCACCATACGTAGGGTGTAGCCTGACCTTATACTACTTGTGCATAGCTTTCCATTTTGGCCGGCCTGATCCCTACACTATTATACTACCTGTGCATAGCCGGTCAAATGGAACAACCTGATCTTGACCCAAGCCGATCACATAACGCTCTAATATCTCATGGCACTTTCTTTTTATGTTTACATCATACCTCAGATTACTTTCCACTGTTTATATTCCAGTTTTATCTTATATCTCACACATGACATGATATCCAGTTCTCTTGTACTGTTTTACTTTCAGTCTTGATATTTCATCTTATATTTCATTATAATTGTCTCTTATAGTATTTGTCAATTCACATGGAACTGTTGTTAGTGTTTGTACTTGCTTCTATCCTGACAGGATAACTCCCATTATTTTTCAGAGGATTTAGATGCAGATTGCCCGACTTACTACGAGTTTGGCATAGATGGAGCCTACGACCATGACCAGCATGTGGACCCGGTGCTCATAGAGGACCCACAGCCGGTAGTGACTTAGTTTAGCTAGATTTTGTCTGGATTATATTCCATCTTGATACTTTAAGACTTGTAGTATTTATTTGGGATCTTGTGTTGTGTCTTAAATTTTGAACTTGTGATTGTGACTCAGAACTATTTCAGACTATTTATTCATCTTATTTCTTTATCATATTCGTGCCTATCTTCCTTAGATTTATGTGATTGAGTTGTGTTTATATTCCTTCGTGCGGAGATGACATATTATATTATTGTGTCTTAGATTCTATATATTCTAGATGACCTTTACAGCGTTCTACCGTCGATACTCTGGCGTAGGCTGGACGTACCCACATGCTCGTGCCCCTAAACAGGGTGCGGATCGTGACATGTTTTTATGGTGGCCCATGCAGGTCAGAGTCGCAACTAGTGCAATTTCGTAATGGTGTTCGACTTAGAGTGCTAATTACGAGCCTGCTGTTAGGATATAGGTTCTAGGTTATGAGAGAAGTTACTCAATCACATATTAGGAAAACTCTAATCTTTTGATTATCAAGATAACTCTCCTTGCATTTCGAAATAAATTGTCCTTCCTTGACGATATATTATCATGTGTCATATAGATCTCTTTGCTTAGGACTTTTGAGAGATTCCTGTGACGACCCTTGGGAATCTTGTTTTGAACGTCAATTTAAAATCATTTCCTCTTGTTTTTCTTCACCTTTGCTCCTTGTTATTGAATTTGATATTGATGGATCATCGTTGATTTTGATTGTCATATCGAGATGAATTTTATGGCTCGAGTTAAGATATCTTTTAATAACATATGTTGACGGAATAACAGGGAAGGTAAAAGGTAAAACGTCTACTTGGTTATGGAACCTGGAGTTTATCGCAGCTATATTAGCCGGCGTGGCAGAAACGTAGAGACCTGACTTCGGATGTACATATCTTGGTCATGAGATTTGAGATTTCTCGTAGCTATACTAGTCGGTGTGGCAAGGATTCCAGACGATATGATTATAGAGGTGCATACCTAGTTATGGAATCTACCATTTATCGCAGCCTTGCTTACTGGCGTGGCGAGGATTCTGAGTATCATGATTTAGGAAAGACGTGTATGATTATCAGATTGTATCTTGAGAAGGGTCCTAATATGTCATCTCTATCATTTCACTTCTATTATTATAGATTCTGTTCCATCCTCAATTAGCTTAGGAGTAGGGATAGTTTCAGTTATTTAGTCCAGATCCTTGTAGAGTCTCATTTCATTATAGGTTCTTCGCAGTATGATGGCTTGGTGACTTGTTATTAGTTTGTGTCCTTGAGTATTGTGTTAATAGTTTAGAGCATGGTTAGGAAGTAATGTATATGATTTTTTGATAATTAAATATAGATGAGAACCTTAGAGTGATTAATGAGTGTTAAGATAGGAGTTGTACCAGGTGCCGAATAGGAGGAGTACCCTAGTAGCTAGAGACGAAGTATTTCAAGTGTTATAGAAGTTTAGGCACCAACAGTTTAGTGTCTAGTTGGAGGAGAGACATGAACAACCTAGTATAGGGGTATCATCCAAGTATCATATAGATGAGTTAGTGCCTTGTGTAGACAGCGTCAAGACTTGGGTAGACACCCTAGAGAGAGTATCCTAGATAGACAAATGTTCTTCCGTGACTTTGATTTCTGGAGCGTCAGAGATGTCAATCTGTAAAAACTTCCTTCATGAGTGTCACGTCCCAGAACCAGAATACTGGAGAGAGGGAGACAGACACAGCCAGCTACGTACATTGAAGTGAATCCTACCTCGCAATACGATTACGGCTGTCTAGATGCATGAGGGTTTACTACAAGCCATCAGTCTCTTAGGGTCATGAACAAGCCTAATGTCTCAATCTCAAGCAAGTAAGTAAATGTTACAAGATGTTAGATCATCAGACATACAAAGTAAGGCATCCCAATCATTACATATTCAGATGATCATGAAGCTAGTCATACAAAACGTGAAGACTAGCAAGAGTTTCAGTCATACATGATCAACCCTAGGATTTGTTAATCATGTTACAGCCCGCAGGCAGACAGTAAGTAAAGTTGTAAACGAGCTAACACTTGCTCAGCGGCTAAACGCCTCAAAAGAATATTTTTACAAGGGAGTGGGAGAGCAAAATAAGAACCCACTCGTTGTCAGGGTTGCGCCTAGTGGTCACCATCTGGCTGGAAGACAGGGAGATCCACGGGAGCTACTCCGAAATCTGGCCATACAAAACCAGCTGGGTGAGACCCCAGAAAGAGCAAGTGCCACAAGGGAGGCTTCACTTAAGAACTAAAACCAGCATATTAGCACATGATACATAAAGGATAACGAAAGACATGAGTTAGAGAAAGCAGGGTGATAAACAATAATATGACTAACGGACTATTCCGGTAACCAAGTTACAACCCGTAAACCAAACAAGGACCGGGGTTGTAACCCTTCACCTGAACAGAACTTAGTCTCTAACCAATTATCGATAAAGTAAAGCATAAACAAGCATGTCCTGAGATAGCTATGTACTGGATCTAGGCAAGACTAGACAAGATAGGACTCCATCCATCATTCACGGCCAAGCAAAGAGTGCGGCTTGATACTTTAACTAACTAGGGTTATCACAAGCTTAGTTACTAACAAGATGCATCGAGATGTTCCAACAGCCACAAGCCCTGCAGTCTTAATCCAGGTTATCCGGTCACAAGTTGAGAGAGTTGGATTAGGTGACTTAGAGGTACAAAATATGACAGTATGCTGGAAATGTGCCCTACTCAACGGCAGGCTACAAGTCCAATTAAAGCGCCCAGATAACGGGACTGCCTGTAGCTGGGAAATCTCTTCATGAACTACTTGATCACTCTAGTCATTATCCTAGTCAGATTCAATATGAATCCCTGACCGTGGAAATTAGGAATTCATATCCTAGACATGATGCAAGACAAGACATGTAGCTTATACAGGCACAAACACCCACGGTGTCAAGAGAAGAGTTACTTAGCAAGGCATATCGAGATTATCATGTTAGGTTACCTTATCAAGTCAAGAGTGCGTCACAATGGACCACCATCAAGAATTATCATGTCAAGTTACTTGTCAAGAGTGTACCACGACGGGCCACTATTAAGAATTACCATGCTACTTGATACTTGTTAAGAGTGCGCTTTAATAGGCCACTATAGTGTTCTATTCTTACATTATTATGAATGAGAGAAACTTGCATAAAATAAATAATGACATATTCTTGAAGCCAAAGGAAAGATCTACAACTTTCATGTTTGAGTTATTCAAGATTTTAGCTACAAAACAGCTTAAACGGACAAAAATAGCAAAATAATACAATTCTGGCGCATCAGCACATCCGTGCGTCAGAATTCTGCGCATCATCACATCCGTGCGTCAGAATTCTGCGCATCAGCACTGTAGGAGCGTAAAAAAGTACTTCAAAGACCAAGTCAAAGAAGTTGAGAACTTTACGCAATTCAAATTGAGTCAAACTCAGACTTTACGCGAGCTACTCTCTACGCATGCTATTCTCTACGCGAGAAGCTTTTACGCGAGAGTTATCCTCCACTTTTACGCCGGCGACAGACTGTTAGGCCGCATTTAATGCAAGTGATTCGATCTGACACAATGATTTTCTGACAGCAGGATTACACAGAAGCCGAGGAAATCTTTCCACCAAACCTAATACTCATTGTATAGTGTACAAATGGGGCTATTTTACGCTCAATAAAACTGCTTCTTTTACGCACGATAGCTATTCGAGCTTTTACGCTTAAGGCTATTGTGGGCGTAAAGTCTATTTGGGCTACTTTTTATGCTCAAGGCTATTTTTTTAGCCACTTTATGCGAGAAGTTTATTTTGGGCTATTTTATGCCAGTTTGCCACTTTACGCTGGGAGCATATTTTGGGTCATTTTTACGCTTGATCTTTCATGGCTATTTGAGAACGTGGTTTGCCTACGTGGCTTTTATGCCACACTTATCGAGGAACGTGTGTACGTGCTCTCCCCACTTTGTTGAAGTAGTGGGATACGTGTCACCATGCGTAGAGATTAAAACTCTACATGGGACACGTGTCAACGTGCGTAGAGGATGATTTACATCGTGGGTGACAGTTACTAGCGTAGAGACCCGATTTTGTTGCTTTTTATGCACAAAGGGTCAAGTCTATAAATAGACTTATTTTTACATAGACAGCATCAAGAGATCAATAGAGGGACATGAGAGGAGATTCTGAGAAAACTCATACTTCCAGAGTGATATTCCCAGAAGCATTTCTTCAACTTTTTCTCAAGAACAGGGTGAAGCAAAGCAAGAAAGCATTCGACTGTGCCATCAGTGCCGTTGCTCGATACCTTTTCGGTGACTTAGTTCTTCCGATTGTTCGTCTTCTTTAAGTAGTTTTCTTCATCATCATCGTATGGTCTAAGGAACAAAGTAATCGCTCTCAGATCAGACTTCCATAGGAATACTTCCCAGAACAATTTGTACTTCTGTACTTTTTCTAATTTTCTTTCAAAAGCCAATTTTAGGCATTTTGTTAAGTGAAATAAAATGGCGACTCTGCTGGGGACGACCTTCTCCTCTGACGAGAAGGCAATTGCTCAATATGATGATGTGTCGGTCGGATCGACAAAGAAGACTCTGGTTGTACACTTTGACCAGACTGCCTACGAAGAAATGCTCCGAACTGGGGGTAGTACTCGCTGTTCCAATGTTCAAAAATCGTGGAAGGTGCGAAAAGTTTGGATTCCTAAGTCCAAAGCATCCTCGGATCTCCCTGTTGTCTCTGAAGGCAAAGGAATCCTTCCTACTCCTGTTGTGGAGGCTCCCATCTGTGACGAGGCAGTCTCTACCTCGGTGATACGCCCTGGGCGTAAAAATCAGTCTCCCGTTTGTGACGTAGCAGACTCTCCAGTTTTACGCTCTGCGCGTAAAGATTAAGTTTTACGCTCAGCTCGTAAAGATCAAGTTTTACGCTCTGCGCGTAAAAATCAAGTTTTATGCTCTGTGCGTAAAAAATAGTCTCCCGTCTGTGACGTGGTAGACACACAAGTTTTACGCTCCGCGCGTAAAAATAAGTCTCCCGTCAATGACGTGGTAGACACACAAGTTTTACGCTCCGCGCGTAAAAATAAGTCTCCCGTCTGTGACGTGGTAGACACACAAAATTTACGCTCCACGCGTAAAGGAAAATCTCTCGTCTGTGACGTGGCAGATACTCATATTTTGCGCTCTACGCGTAAAGGTAAATCTCTTGTCTGTGACAGTGTAGATAAAATTCACAATGATACCTTTGCATCTAAAGTGAATTTACCTGCACGCATGCAGTGTAAAAATATTGTTGGTAAAACTTCAGTTTTTAACCAACAGCCTTCCTATACTGCTTTACGTAAAGTACCAAACCTTCAAATTATGCGTAATGCTGATGGAGTCCTTTGTGCTAAAAAATCTCAGAATTTACGCACGCAACTCCAAGCGCATAAAAATGTACAGTTTGGTTCTGCTAATGTAGCCAGTAATCTTCTTTATACACAAGGGACTAAACGTTTCTCTACCCCAAATGTAATAAAGAAGACTACTCCCTCTACTCCTTCTGATTTATGCGAGTTGCTAGTACAAAAGCGTAAAAATAGACAATCTCCTGTGACACTCCCCCAAGAAAATCATCATTGTGAGTGTCATCAGATTGTAATCAAATGTTGCTGTTCGGCTTCTAAACGATCAGTTTTTGATCGATTAAGCTACAATGTACCTCAGCAGCAAACTGATGATCAAGAACATGAGTTGTCATATGCGTCAGTCAACATGGCATCTCATACTAACAGAGGACGACGTCCAAGACGCAACTCATCCCAGACTCCTGGTCAATAACAGTTCAACAGACTTCTTGATTCCTTTGAAGGAGTATATCAGAATACTCGATCAAGAAGACAAAGACAGTTGCAGACTTCTGATTCAGAAGCTGGGGGTACTCAGTCTTTTGAGTCCGAAACTGATAGTGTCGATTCATACCTCTATACCAATCCCTCTGTATCTTCAAGAGAGGTTGAATCCTATAATATTGGAGATGAACCAGAGACGTCATCTACTAATACAGAACATCGTCTCTCTGCCGTTGAGCAATCATTGAAGGATATGCTTACTATGATACAAATTATGCATCAAATAATAATGACTCAGCAAGCTGCTCAGCCGGCAGTAGTAACACCGGTGCAGGTAGCAGGACAAACTCAAGATAGTCAAGGGGTTGATATACCTTTGAATAATCAAGAGCCTGCTGTCAATCACAATTCTGCATCTCCAGATCCTATCATTCCAGAGGATGTACCACCTCCGGTGGGGGTTACGGTACATCCAACAACTATTCAATCGAATGTGCTTCCTCAAACTAGCGAAGCTATTCAAGCAGTGCGTGAGCTAAAAGCACAGTTCGAAGTTTTGAAGCACAAGAATCAACTCCAGAGGTTAGGGATTAAGCAACCTTATCCTCCTCATTGGAATGACGTACCCTTTCCTTCGAAATTTAAGCCACAATCGATGGTATTATTTGATGGAAAGGCTTCTCCTAGTTAGTATATCAATTACTTTGATATTATGACTGTGCATCTGCAGAAGAATGATGCTCTTCTTACCCGAGTTTTCATCGGATGCCTAACGGGTTCATCTTACGATTGGTATCGCAGTCTACCCGACAATTACATTTCGTCTTTTGACGAATTCAAAGCAATATTTCTTTTCCGTTTCTATGAGGGAGGCATGGACATGAACATGTCCTCCTTAATAGAAATCAAACAAAAGGAGAAGAAAGATACTCGGACGTTCATCGAACGTTTCGGACAGGCAACTTTGAAGATGCCTCCTGGTATGCCAGATTCAACATTAATTGATACGTGCAAAATGAATCTGCGACCATCTATTGCTGTCTTTACGGGCTCCCAATTCACAGATTGGGCCTCGTTCATTATAGCAGCAGTTTCAGCCGAGACCAATGGTAGGTTGGCTCGTGAACACGGAATGATCTTTGCCTCAGAGGACAAAGGAAAGAAAGGCTCTTCTGGTAATAATTTCGGCAATCGTAATGGGAAAGGGAAGAAAACCCTAGTGGTTAATCTTTCAAAACCCAAAACGACGCTGAATAATCATGAGTCTTCCAAGCTAAAAGAAGAATACTCTTTCGATGATATATCCCAGGGATATTCCAATGTCTGGTAAAGAGTGGCAAACTTCAGATACCAGAACCGAAAAAACCTAATGAGGTAAATCTGACTGACAATCCCAAGTATTGTATCTATCACAGATACATAAATCATCCTACCAAGGCTTGCTATGTTTTGAAGAAGAAAATCCAGGAACTGATAAATGCCAATGCCATCGCTTTAACTAACGATGAGCATACGGTCACAACCAATATGGTTTCTCTTCAATTTGGAGGTTTTCCTCCACAGCAAGTCCCAGATGGAATTATCCCAATTCCAAAGGTGACGATAAAGATTGTGAATATCCCGCCTGCCAGAGAGCAAAATGAAGGACTTTTGCCTCTTACACTGAAAAATGGTGAAATCATGTGGGTACACCCTGATTTAGTAACTGAAATGGAGAATGAAGTTAAAACTTCAAAATCCAAGAAGGGTAAAAAGTCAAAACCTGTAACATAATTTCTCATGTTTTAACCCCAGACCATGATGATTTGGATCATTTATGGGGTGACATTCCTTTGGAGGATAGATTGAGGGGTTTAAATATATGTCCTCCAAGTTTGGCTCCTCCTGCCAAACTCAAACTTACTCATCAGCAGTGGTTAGCTATGAATAGTGTTCCCTTATACAGGGCACAACAGGTCTTTGCTGCTTATGAAAAAGCTCCTACAGGGATTTTTCCTCTTGTCCCGAATACTCCTTCTCATGTGGCTACAGAGGTTTTCTATTCCTCCTTCTCCCTCTGTTAATCCATCTATTGAAAGTCCGCTATCCACTCACTTGTACAGTCAACAATCAGTCCATCTCATAAAAAAGATGGGCTACGACTTTCAAAAGGCGAAAGGTTTAAATTATGATAAAGGAATGCGACTTCCTTTACAAATTCAAAGTCAAAAATCCACTGTGGGATTGGGTTTTGAGGTTCCTTATAAAAATTCTCGCAATAATAAGACTAAGGGAAAGAAAACTAAATCCTGCAATATGGTACTTCATTCTCCTGAGTTCGAAGAAGAAACCTTTGCTGGTACGAGATCTGGGAAAGAGTACCACAAAGATTATGAGGGACCTTCCAAAGAAGCAGAGGACGTTGTTGAAACAATACCAGCTCAACCATCTCCTGTTCCTACTAAACTATCTGTGGTTGAAAAGGGGAAATAGAAAGCAGTACGCTTTGACGTCCTCTTGAAATCTGCTTCAAATCAAGGGGTGGTGATGAAACCCTACAAGTTCGATATTATAGCCCAGTTAGCTAATACTCCGGCTAGACTCTCTATCTTCGAGCTGCTTCGCCTTTCTAAAGAAAGTCGTAAAACTTTAAGTGAAGCCTTACTGCAAGCTGACTCATGCTTAGCTCAACTCAAGACTCCTAACAATATACCAGTGTCATGTCCACAATGTCATAGTATGATAGAGGCAATTCCCAACATCACCTTCACACAAGAAGATATGCTGTTGAAGCATAATAAGCACGACAGACCTCTGTGCTATACAGGGTATATTGAATCCACTAAAATTGACAGAATTTACATTAATCTTGGGTCTTCTATTAGCATTATTCTTCAGAGTATGCTAAGACCTTTGAAGATTCTTACTATTGATTTGACTTACACTAGTACCACAATAGTTGGTTTCAACTCTGGAAAGAGTAAACCACTGGAGAAGATTCGTCTGAAGATTCAAATTGGTGGTCTTCGAACTATGGCGACCTTCTATGTTATCAACTCAGACGTATCCTATAACATCCTTCTTGGAAGACCGTGGATACATGAGCATAATATCGTGCCTTCAATTCTCCACCAATGCTTCAAGTACGTGGATTCTCAAGGGATTGTGAAGACTGAGTTTGCTGATATCAATCCTTTCAAGGGTGTTGAAGCCTATTTTTCTGACTCAATACTCTATAAACAAGAGCATATGAAGGAGATATCAGATATGGCTGAAGATCGATCACCTGCTGAAGATCAATCTGTCAATGAAGATCCTCCAGAAGAGCAACCTTTGAAGATTAAAGTCAAAGGTCGAATTCAACCCCAACCTGTCAATGACCAACCTCTGATGATCAAGGTCAAAGGAAGAACTCGAGCTTCATCTGAGGAATCAATGAGTATTCCTGCCAAGAGCCAAGTTTAACTCCTCATGATCAAAGTCAAGGGACTTACTTCTCGTACGAATGATCCAGAACCACCATTGATCATCAACCTTGGCAAGTCTACGCAGAAGACCGATGACGGTCCATTAATGATCAATCCGAAGCGTAGTACGCAACTTGTAAATGATGTAAATAGTGATCATTCTGTACTTTCTAATATCAATGAAGATTTCCTTTTGGAGTATATGGCTGTCAAATTTATTGAAAGAATGACTTTATCTTTTGATGATCAAAGTCATCAATATAAAGATGACATAAATACAGAGGAAACCTTATACATTGACCATAAGGAAAATTCCTTTCCTCCTCAAGTCGATGTTGGACCTTATGCTCAAAGGTTCCTAACATCTTCTCCCTATCTTCTTCCTGTAGTCGCTTCATCACAAGCTTATATAACTTATAGACGTCACGAAGAATCTTATTTCGTGATTCCGTCTGATAAGAAAAACAAGCGCCAAATTGTGTTTAGCCTGGCTAGAAACATCCCTGTTACTCAGACAGATGATCTCAGAGAAAAAGATAAAGGAAGAATCCGTATTGACAAATATAGTCAACAATCTCTCAAGATTATCCAGAATATGGGATATGACTTGAAGACTATGCAAGGTCTCAATCAAAGCAAAGGTAGACGATTACCATTATGTGGTGATCCGTTTTACCAGAAAACTCGTCATGGGTTGGGAAACGATCCGTCCCACATGTTTAATGAGGATATACAAGGAGAATTTTCTTCCAGTTCTTCGCAATCATCAGATTCGGAAGAAATTCAATTCATCGAATCGGATACACTCTACATGTGTAAAGAAGATATGGAAAAAGAATGTTCTTCCTGTTTTTTAAAATCCTCATATTTTGAAGGAGACTATTATGATGAATCTGAGTGCGTATTCTCAGTCAATATGGTTCAAACAGATGGTGAATCTGAACCATTTGAGAATGATCCTTGGGTACAGCAAATGGACACTCAATGGGAGCTTCATTTTGAACAACGACAGCCACCTACAGTGGATGAGATTGTCCAGATTGATGTTGGAGATGGAACTACGTCTAAACTAATATTCATCAGTAAAAACCTCTCCGAAGATGAAAAGGAAGAGTTGATACAAATGATTAAAGAATATATTGATATCTTTGTATGGAGTTATAAAGATATGCCGGGTTTAGATCCTAAAGTTGCTACTCATAAACTCAATATTCTTTCTAATGCCAAGCCTGTAAAATAACAACATCGACATTTTCGACCAAACATGATGGATGCAATTGAAGCAGAAGTCAAAAAGCTGATTATATGTGGCTTTGTTCATGAAGAACAACATCTAGACTGGGTTGCTAACATTGTTCCTGTTATAAAGAAGAACGAAAAAGTTCGAGTTTGCATAGATTTTTGAGATCTTAATGCAGCTTGTCCAAAGGACGAATTTCTACTTCCGATTACCGATGCCATGATAGACAATACATGCGGTTTTGAACGCATGTCTTTCATGGACGGATTCTCAGGATACAACCAGATTAAGATGGCATCCAGGAGATGAAAAGCATACCGCTTTTCGTACACCCCTTGGAGTCTACTGCTATACGGTTATGCCGTTTGGTCTGAAAAATGCCGGTACCACGTATCAACGGGCTATAACCAACATCTTTCAAGAACATCTACGGAAAACAGTTGAATGTTACGTGGATGACATTGCTGTCAAAAGTCGATCAAAAGATGATCACATTCAAGACTTGAAGACAGTATTTGAGTTGATGCGTCAACATCAACTGAAGATGAATCCCACTAAGTCTTTCTTAGGGGTGTCTAGTGGCAAGTTTTTGAGATTTGTCATTACTTCTCAGGGTATTCATGTTGATCCTGACAAAATCAAAGCGATTCTTGAAATACGTCCACCACGCAATCTAAAAGAACTCTGTGGCTTCCAAGGTCGCATCGCTTATATCAGAAGATTTATATCCAATCTTTCTAGGAGATGTCAACCTTTCTTCCGTCTATTAAAGAAAGGTGTATCATTTGTCTGGGGTGAAGCATGTCAAAAAGCCTTCAATGACATCAAGCAATACCTTACAAATCCACCTGTTCTGGTACCTCCAATGGTAGGAAAACCATTTTTGCTATATGTTCGAGCCTTAGATTATTCACTTGGTGCTCTTCTTGCACAGAAAAGTGATATGGGTCATGAACAGGCAATTTATTATCTTAGCCGAATGATGGTCGGAGCTGAACACAGGTATACTCCTGTAGAAAAGGAATGTCTGGCCTTGGTTTTTGCTGTTCAAAAGACAAGACATTATGTGTTAGGACAGACTATTCATGTCATCTCCAGAATAAATTCTATTCGGGTATTGATGAGAAAACTGAGCATTCTTAACTCCAGGTTAGCCACCTGGACGATGTTGCTTACTCCTTATGACATGGTCTATGTACCTCAAAAATCAGTGAAGGACCAAGCATTAGCCGATTTCTTAGCAGCTCACCCTATACCTGAAACATCGAAACTATATGAAGATATTCCAAATGAAGTCGTGGATTGTAACATGACTCTGAAGGATGACATTTGGCAACTATATTTCGATGGAGCATCGTGGGTTGGACCTAAAGGCAATATTGTCTCCGGAGTAGGCATTGTCCTAGTCTCTCTTGATAAAATGGTTATTTACCATACTTATTCTCTTAATGAGCCATGCTCCAACAATGTGGCAGAATACAATGCTCTGCTAATTGGTCTCCAAGTAGCAAAACAATTAGACATTGAGTTCCTGGAAGCTTATGGAGACTCTCAATTGATTGTTAATTAGATCAGAGGGACATATGAAGTCAGAAATCCTGACCTCATTCCTTATCATCAAGTGGTAATCGAATTGGTCCTTTCATTCAAAGGATTCTTCATCGAATTTGTACCACGTTCTCAGAATTTGGAAGCAGATGCTCTTGCTAGCTTAGCTGCAGACTTAGCTGTTCCAATTAGAAGACAAAACACCATTACTTTATTGGATCGAGACTTATTCTGTGTTAAGAATAATCTGCATATTGAACAGAGTTATACTACAGAATCAAGTTCCCAGCAGAGGGATTGGAGAAGTCCATTCATTGATTATACTTCATGGAATTTTACCTGAAGATCCAAAAGAAGCTGCATCAATCAAGAGACGATCATTTCGATTCTATTATGATTCCTCTTTACATATGTTATATCGTCGTTCTTATGACGGACTTTTGCTACGTTGTCTCTCTGAGAGTGAAGCCAAGCAAACTCTCCGTGAAGCTCATGATGGTGTTTGTGGTGCTCATCAACCTGGTCCGAAATTACAGGACCGCATTCGAAGAATGGGGTATTATTGGCCATCCATGATAGCAGATGCTGTGGATTATGCTAAACGGTGTAAAGCATGTCAGATTATACTAATTTTATTCATCAACCATCTGAATTCCTACATCCTACAGCAGCTTTTTGGCCTTTCGAAGCTTGGGGCATGGATATTATTGGTCCTATTAACCCTCCTTATGTCAAGGGACATCGGTTTATACTGGCTATAACCGATTACTTTTCTAAATGGGCGGAAGCAGTTCCCCTTGCTGAAGTGAAAACATCCAATGTGGTTAGCTTCATCAAACACCATGTCATTTATCGCTTCGGGATTCTCCGACGAATAATTCATGACAATGGACCACAATTTGTCAGTCAGACATTTTATTGATTCTGTGATAAGAATCGGATCCAAAATCTGGCTTCTACGGCTTATAATCCAGCTGCTAATGGTTTGGCCGAAGCTTTCAACAAGACAATCATCAAACTTCTCAAAAAGTTCGTTTCTTCTAATAAACGTGATTGGAATGAGAAACTTGGAGAATATTTATGGGCTTACCGAATGACAATCCAAACTCCTACTGGTTTTAGACCGTTTTTACTAGTCTACGGATGTGAGGCTATTCTTCCACTGGAAATCCAGATTCTCTCTCTTAGAATAGCCATTGCTAATGAGCTAACTACAGAGAACAATGATCGCTTACGACTCCAAGAACTTGAAGAATTGGACGAGAAGCGTCTTCAAGTGCAACAGCACATTGAGCTATATCAAGCCCGCATATCTCGAACTTTCAATCGTAAAGTTAAAAAAAGGGTATTCAAAGTCGGTGAGCTAGTTCTAGCTGTCCGAAGACCGATGGTGATGACTCATAAGAGCAAAAGGAAATTCCAAGCAAAATGGGAAGGTCCTTATGTGGTCGAGACAGTGTTCTCCAATGGTGCCTATAGGTTGTCTAAACCTAATGAAGATCTGCTCATGATGCCGATCAATGGCAAATTCTTGAAGAAATATTATATTTGAATTTCTTCTTTATTTCCCCAGCTACCAATGTTTGGTTGAGCTGATTTCTGTTCTCCTTGAAGAGAATTTTGATTTTCTATCTTACCAGTTGATTAAAAAGTAAGATTTATTATTTATCATGTTCTCATGACCTCTGAATAAATATTAAGTCTACTTTTTTTCCTATCTATCATGTCCATTTGACCTCTGAATAGATATTAATCTATTTTTCTTTGAGTTGTCACGATCTGTCACGTTTATATTACCTCTGATAGTATCGTATACTCTAAACAGAAAATGAGATTCATTATCTATCATGTCCACATTACCTCTGGTTAGATATAATTTATTGAGTTTAGAAGACTTGTCACGTTCATATTACCTCTGATAAGTGTTTTCTATCTCATACCTATTGTTTAATTTCAAAAATAAATGATAGGATCACAAAATAAATATTTTATTTATTTCTTGTAAACATTACAGAATGAAAAAGATAGAAGATTACAAAAGCTCTTTATTTGCCTAAGGCGGGGCAGAGACATCTTGAAGTAATTTCTGTAGCTCCGCTAGACGCTTGTCACGAAAGCTCAAAACAGTCTTAGTAGCTACGGAGCGTCGAGCTTCGGGAGTACAGATGTGAGAAAGTTCAGCAAAAGTGACTATCATCTTGTCCTTGGCTTCGTCAAGGGTTTTGATGGTAGTCTCAGCTCCAAAGACTTATTCTTCCAAAATTGAGCTCTGTGTAAGCTGCTGGTCTCGAGCTAAGATCAGCTGATCCCTCTCCGCCTTCAAGCGAGCCAACTCAGCCTCGACTTTGCGAATTCTATCGTTCTGTTTGTCACCCTCATTTCCCGTATTTCCCGTATTTCGTATTTATACTCGTATCTGGATTTTTGGCATGTATTTTTATTTTTCTCAACTTGTGGGATTTCAGTATTTCCCGTATTTTGGGTTTTGGCATGGCTCGATTTTATTTGGATTGGTTCAGTTTTTTTGTGAGTTGGATCACCTTAACCTACTCTCCACCCTCAACCCACCACAACTCCCCCTCTTTATATCCCCACCTACCACTCTCTCTCCTCATAACTTCCACCATTAATTTTCTTCTTCTTCTTCTTCTCCTTCCTCCACAACTCTCCTAACCCTAGGCAAGTGCATCTTGCCACTACATGAGAACCCTCTTTTCCTTGTCCATTTGCTAGATTAGGATATGGTGATCAACATTAGAACTTGGTGTTTTGTGAATTGGAGTCTCCATTGCTCTAGATCTAAGTTTTCCTATTTTCGGATTTTTGCATGGTTTGATCTGTTTTAGTTGGGTTTTATAGGTTTTTGGTGTTTCCAAGTGGAAGAGCATTCAATTCTACCCAAGTTAGAACTTTGGAAATCCAGATTTGGAGTTCGGATGGCCAAGTTATGATGCTTTGAAGCTTTGGGTTCATCCATGGTGTTCTTGCTGTTTGGAGAAGACAGTGAGCAGTGTGCAGAGCTGTTTAGCTTACGCACCCTGAGCTACGCGTGCTCTTTAGCGCTGCGTACGCAGACTTAGGTACGCTTCCTGTTGGAAGCGTGCTCCCTGTAGCGTGCGTGACTTTTCACCTACGCTGCTCCTTGAGCGTGCGTGACTTTTCACCTACGCTGCTCTCTCAGCGTGCGTGACTTTTCACCTGCGCTGCTCCCTGTAGTGTGCGTGACTTTTCACCTACGCTGCTCCCTGTAGCGTGCGTGACTTTTTACCTACGCTGCTCCCTGTAGTGTGCGTGACTTTTCACGCAGCTGCTCCCCTTGAGCGTGCGTGACTTTTTACGCAGCTGCTCCCTTGAGCGTACGTAACTTTTCATGCAGCTGCTCCCCTTGAGCGTGTATGACTTTTCACGCAGCTGCTCCCTTGAGCGTGCGTGACTTTTCATGCAGCTGCTCCCTGTAGCGTGCGTGACTTTTCACGCAGCTGCTTCCTTGAGCGTGCGTGACTTTCACGCAGCTGCTCCATTGAGCGTGCGTGACTTTCACGCAGCTGCTTCCTGTAGCGTGCGTGACTTTCACCTACGCTGCTCTCTCAGCGTGCGTGACTTTTTCGTACGCTGCTCCCCTGACCCCTTGCTTAACCCATTGGCTATTAGAGTTTTGGTCTTATTTCTTTAAGCTTGGCTCTTCTATAGCCCTGTATATTAATATTTTATTAGATATTTTACGCCCATTTTATATCCTTATGCCTTTTGTCATAAACTTGATTTTACTTAATATGTTTGGAATGACTATTGTACATGGCATGATATGACAAGAAACTAGCATAACACGACAGTGACCCGTGGTGGTGCACTCCTGACATGACCAACCTGACATGATAGTGGCCCGTCGTGGCACACTCCTGACAAGTACCCTGACATGATTTATCTTGATAATTTAACTTGACCTGTCTTGACACCGTGGGTGGTTCTTCTTGCTTGCTTGTTAAATCCACTTGTCCTGTCTTGCATCATGTCTAGGATAGGACTCCTGAGTACCACGGTCAGGAGTACCTACCAAAATGGATTAAGGTTAATAACTAGAATAACTCAGTAGTCATGAAGAGATGACACAGCTACAGGCAATCCCGTTACCTGGGCGCTCTTGGGATCTGTAGCCTACCGTCGAGTAGGGCACATTTCCAGCACACCGTCGCGTGTTGCACCCTCTAAGTCACCTAAGGGTACATTGTCTCCTGGACGATGTACCCACCTGAATTCAACACTAATCTTTCGTCCTGGGTAACCTGGATGGTCTGCAGGGCTTGTGGCTGTGGAACAATCTCACTGCATCTTGTTAGTAATTAGGCCTGTGATAACCCTAGTTAGTTAAAGTAGTAAGCCGTAGTATCTGCTTGGCCGTGATTGATTGAATGAGGTATAACCAGTTAGCCATGTCTTGATCCAGTACAAGATTGCTCCCTGTCTTGATTTCTTGTATTATTATCTTGCCGATAAATGGTGGAAAACAAAGTTCTGTTCAGACAAAGGGTTACAACCCCGGTCCTTGTTTGGTTTACGGGTTGTAACCTGGCTATCAGAATAGTTCCATGGTTATCTCGTCGTATATCATCCTGCCATATTTTCGTAAATTCTAGTTTTAATATTATATTTTTCTTGTGCTAATTGTTGGCTTTTGTTCTTATTTCGTGGCCCCCTTGTGGCACTTGCTCTTTCTGGGGTTGACCCAGCTGGTTTTGTGTGGCCAGATTTCGGAGCAGCTCCCGAGGATCTACCAAGCTTCCAGCCCAATGGTGAACACTAGACGGAATTCGGGCCAAGAGTGGATTTTCTATTTTGTTTCGCTCACTCTATTGTAAAAATTATTCTTTTGAGGCGTTTAGCCGACGAGCACCTGTTAGCTCGAAGCACTTTTACTTACTGTCTGCCTACGGGCTGTAAACGTGATTGACAAATCCTAGGGTTGATCATGTATGACTAAACTCTTGCTGGTCCTAACATTTTGTAACGACTAGCTTCATGATCAGCTGAATATGTAATATTTGGGACGCCTTATTATTGTATATTTAATGATCATACATCTTGCGACTTTACTTACTTGTGGTGATTGAGACACTAGGCTTGTTCATGACCTTAAGAGACTGTTGGCTTGTAGAAAACCCTCACATATCTAGACAGCCGTGACCGTATATCGAGGTGGTTTTCATTTTAATATACGTAGCTGGCTATGTCTGCCCCCGCTCTCCAGTATTCTGGTTCTGGGGCGTGACATGGTTTAAGTGGTGGCCCATGCAGGTCTTGTCAATCAAGAAATGTGAGGGTTTACCGAATAGATGTCTCAATCAGTATTCGCCCTTGATCTTCGCCTGTATTTTCAAATCCCTGAAATTCTTGCCCTGATTACATGCTTGTATCGTTGATCTGCCCTGGTCCTTTCTTATTGATTCCCTGTGTCATCTTCTTCAGCGGTACTGTACCTGACCCTGCCGATCAGCAAGGAGGAGCACCTCCCGTGGGCCAGCAGCAACCTGGAGATCAAGTCCAGCATTCCGGAGTCGCCTCCAGAGTGATACCCACTGGAGGAGAGTCACCAGTTCGGCCCGTCCAGCCCGCAGAGCCAGATGATGGCACCTTGGTAGGCCTCATCAGAACCTTGAAAGCTTCTCAGGATTGTCGAAGCGACGCCCTGCACCGGACAGTTCAGGATGCTTTGACCCGAGGCGGACATCCAGGGAACCAGGCGGCCAACAGTTTCAAGTGATTGAACCCTCCTTTCTTCGACGGCACCGAGGATGCGATTGCCGCGGATGCATGGCTTCAGGATACCGAGGTGATTCTGGAAGCAGCTAGGACACCCGAGAATGAGAAGGTGGCGGTGGTACGCCTGCAGTTGTTGGACTTGGCTCGCAGTTGGTGGGCAGCGCAAGCCATGGGATTAGTGGCACCCATTGCTTGGGCAGTATTTAGAGAGAGATTCCAGACGAAGTACTTTGATGCTGTGGCTCGGTACGACCTGCAGACCAGATTTACCAACTTGAAGCAAGGAGGCAGATCAGTCGACAGTTATGCATCGGAGTTTTCTAGACTCAGTAGGTTTGCCCCCACCTTGGTGGCGACCGAGTTTGATAGGGCCCAGCGGTTCCAGCAGGGACTGCATTTGGAGATCTTATTGGCGGTTGAGCAGTTCGAGCACCAGACGTTCGATGCAGTCTTGAGAGCAGCTAGGAGGCATGAGTACACCTCCCAGAGGATCGTGGATAGGACCGGAGGTAGGAAGCGATCCCACAGTCAGATGCACCAATCATCAGCTCCAGCCCCGGCAGCTAGGGGATTGACTATTAGAACTCCGAGGCGGGCGGCCTCAGTAACGTCGGTTCAGCATTCGACCCCGACGTACCCGCAGCAGCAGAAGCAGAAGCAAACTTCCGCGATGGGATGTTCTCATTGCAGGAAGCCAGGCCATGTGGTGGCAGATTGTCGTAGGGCGCAGGGATTGTGCCTGGCTTGTGGAGCAGCAGATCATAGGATAGGGGCTTGCTCGAATAGGGGTGGTTCATCAGCATCCAACCCTTCTAGCTCTTCGGTGAAAGGACCGGCCCCAGTACCAGTTCAGCAGCAGCAGTATCAGCCTTCGAGGCCCTTGCCGCCTCAGTCTCAGGCATTCCAGCAACAGCACCCCCAGCATTATGCACAAGCCCAAGCTCAGACCCAGAATAGGCAGAGAGGTTTCCAGCAGAGGGGACCAGCAGCCAGAGGACAAGGTCAGGCCATGATGATGGCTATGGAAGAAGAACTTGCACCAGGTGAGGTAGTGGCAGGTACTATTCTCGTCAACTCCTTTCCGGCTTCGGTATTATTTGATTCTGGTGCATCGCATTCATTCATGTCTGCACGATTCGCGACACGGATAGGATTGGAGCCCGAGTCATTATCAGTGAGGCTCAATATACTTACTGGTAATGGCCTTGTGGGAGTAGATCGAGTGTTTTCCTCGTATCGGATCGTAGTTAGCGGTAGGGAGTTCTTCGCTAGATTCATAGAGTTTCCTATGGCAGACTATAATGTAGTCCTAGGCATGGATTGGTTGAGGAACCAGTATGCTAGGATAGACTGCCATATTGGCAGAGTTGTCTTTAGTATCCCCGGCGAGCCAGAGTTTTTATTTTTCGAAGGCGCAGTGGAGCCATCTTCCCCAGCATTGCGGATGGCAGTAGCAGCAGTGCAGTTACCCCGGATAATTGAAGAGTTTCCAGATGTCTTTCCAGAGGAGCTTCCAGGGATGCCGTCAGAGCGGGATATTGAGTTCACTATAGACTTGATTCCCGGAACAGCACCAGTATCAGAGCGAGTCTACAGAATGGCGCCTTCAGAGTTGGAGATTTTGTATAAGATGATTGAAGAATTGAGGACCAAGGGATTCATCCGTGCTAGTGGATCGCCTTGGGGAGCCCCGATGCTTCTTGTGAAAAAGAAGGATGGTACGTCCAGGCTATGTGTTGATTATCGTACCTTGAATTCGGTGACAATCAAGAACAGATACCCTCTTCCGAGGATAGATGACTTGTTTGATCAGCTCAGAGGGGCTTCAGTATTCTCGAAGATCGACTTGCGGTCAAGATACCACCAGATCAGAGTCAGAGAGCAGGACATCCCGAAGACAACATTCAGATCGAGGTATGGGCATTGGGAGTTCCTTGTTATGCCCTTTGGAGCGACCAATGCGCCGGCCGTATTCATGGATCTCATGAATCGCATCTTCATGCCTTACTTGGATCAGTTTGTGATCGTGTTCTTGGATAACATCCTGGTCTACAGCAAGAGTGAAGCAGAGCATGAGCAGCATCTCAGAGTCGTCCTTTAGACGCTTAGGGAGCATCAGTTGTACGCCAAGTTCAGTAAATACGAGTTCTGGCTCGATCGCATTTCATACTTGGGTCACATCATTACCAGAGGAGGAGTAGAAGTGGATCCCCAGAAGATTGTGGCTATCGAGTCATGGCCGGTACCCAGCTCAGTGGCAGAGGTTCGCAGCTTCCTTGGATTGGTCGGCTACTACCGGCGGTTCGTTTCAGATTTCGTAAGGATTTCAGCGCCGATGACCCAGTTGACCCGCAAAGATGTGCCGTTTGTTTGGACAGCAGAGTGTCAGGAATCATTTGAGAAGTTGAAGCGAGGTTTGATAACGGCTCCCATTCTCACCCTTCCAGATGGGACCGAAGGATTCACAGTTTATTGCGACGCTTCAGGCAGAGGATTGGGGTGTGTCTTGATACAGCATGGGAAGGTAATATCTTATGCGTCACGTCAACTACGTGATCATGAGAAGAATTACCCGACCCACGACTTGGAATTGGCGACGGTAGTGTTTGCTTTGAAATTGTGGAGGCACTACTTGTACGGAGATAGAGTGGAGATCTTTACTGATCATACGAGCCTGAAGTATGTTTTCACCCAGAAGTACCTTAATATGCGGCAGAGAAGATGGCTCGAGCTACTAGTGGATTATGATATAGATTTGCAGTATCATCTTGGGAAGGCCAACGTTGTAGCAGATGCATTGAGCAGGAGAGCCGGAGTTTATTTTCTGACGGCGAACCAGAATTATTGGCAGATCTTCAGAAGATGGGAATTGAAGTGGTTCTTCCTACCAGTGTGGCATTGATGGCCAGCCTACAGGTTCAGTCCAGCATAGTTGAGAGGATCCGGATGGCGCAGTCAGCAGATTCCAAGCTTCAGCGACTCAGAGCAGAGTGTGAAACAGGAAGAAGGCCAGAGTTATGTATCCATGAAGACGGTACACTTCGGTACGACACTCGTCTTTGTGTACCCAGTGGAGATATCAGACAGAAAGTCATGGCAGAAGCCCACAGTTCTCAATATTCTATTCATCCGGGTGGTACGAAGATGTACCGTGATATTCGTCAGCATTTCTGGTGGAATGGCATGAAGAGGGAGATAGCCCGGTTTGTCTCTCGGTGTTTGGTTTGCCAACAGGTTAAAGCTGAACATCAGAGGCCCGCTGGACTTCTTCAACCCTTACCGATCCTAGAATGGAAATGGGAACATATAACCATGGATTTCGTGACCGGATTGCCCAGATCTCCGGCCGGCAGAGATGCTATTTGGGTAATTATGGACAGGCTTACCAAGGTGGCACACTTTCTCCCATTCAGAGTTGGGCAGTCGACGGCGCAGCTAGCAGAGATGTACCTCAGGCAGATTGTCAGGCTTCACGGTATGCCAGTCAGCATCACCTCAGACAGGGATTCAAGATTCACATCACACTTTTGACGTAGCTTGCAGAAGAGTTTGGGAACTCGCCTTCAATTCAGCTCAGCTTATCACCCGCAGACGGATGGTCAATCAGAGCGTACAATCCAGACTCTTGAAGATATGTTGAGATCCTGTACCCTTGACTTCGGTGGTTCATGGGAGAATCATCTGCACCTGGTGGAATTCTCGTACAACAACAGTTTTCAGGCCAGTATCCAGATGGCACCCTTCGAGGCTCTTTATGGCAGGAAGTGCAGATCCCCGCTAGCATGGGACGATGTCGAAGAGAGGCAGATGCTCGGACCCGAATTGATTTCCCAGACGGTTGAAGTGGTCAGGAAGGTCAGAGATCACCTCCGAGTTGCCCAGGACCGCCTGCGCCATTGGGCCGATGCTCATCGGCGTCCCTTAGAATTTGCTGTCGGCAACCATGTATTCCTTAGGATCGCGCCTAACCGCGGCGTCATTCGCTTCGACGTACGGGGAAAGCTTAGTCCTAGGTATATAGGACCGTTCGATATTCTAGAGCGAGTAGGAGATGTATCCTATCGTCTCGCTCTTCCGCCGTCGCTAAGTGAGGTGCATGATGTATTCCATGTGTCCCAATTACGACTGTATATTCCGGACCCGAGCCACATCCTAGACCATTCGGAATTGGTTGTTGGTACCAACCTTTCGTATGAGGAGAGGCCCGTGTCTATTTTGGACCGGAGGGAAAAGATACTCAAGAATAAGACTATTAAATTAGTCCGTGTTGCTTGGGATCATCACTCTCTGGGTGAGTCAACGTAGGAGCGTGAGGACGACATCCGATCGTGATATCCCTACCTGTTTGACTCGTGAGGTATAATGTCTTTCTTATGCCTTACATTTTCCCTTCCTTGTTTGCATTGTATGATTGTATGATTGGACTGCTTAGTGTAGCTTGCCTGTGCTTAGTGTGGCTTGTCGTGGCAATCTCTAGCTCCTTGATTAAATTCCGAGGACGGAATTCTTTTAAGGTGGGTAGAGTTGTCACCCTCATTTCCCGTATTTCCCGTATTTCGTATTTATACTCGTATCTGGATTTTTGGCATGTATTTTTATTTTTCTCAACTTGTGGGATTTCAGTATTTCCCGTATTTTGGGTTTTGGCATGGCTCGGTTTTATTTGGATTGGTTTGGTTTTTTTGTGAGTTGGATCACCTTAACCTACTCTCCACCACAACTCCCCCTCTTTATATCCCCACCTACCACTCTCTCTCCTCATGACTTCTACCATTAATTTCCTTCTTTTTCTTCTTCTCCTTCCTCCACAACTCTCCTAACCCTAGGCAAGTGCATCTTGCCACTACATGAGAACCCTCTTTTCCTTGTCCATTTGCTAGATTAGGACATGGTGATCAACATTAGAACTTGGTATTTTGTGAATTGGAGTCTCCATTGCTCTAGATCTAAGTTTTCCTATTTTTGGATTTTGTATGGTTTGATCTGTTTTAGTTGGGTTTTATGGGTTTTTGGTGTTTCCAAGTGGAAGAGCATTCAATTCTACCCAAGTTGGAACTTTGGAAATCCGGATTTGGAGTTCGGATGGCCAAGTTATGATGCTTTGAAGCCTTGGGTTCATCCATGGTGTTCTTGCTGTTTGGAGAAGACAGTGAGCAGTGTGCAGAGCTGTTTAGCTTACGCACCCTGAGCTACGCGCGCTCTTTAGCGCTGCGTACGCAGACTTAGGTACGCTTCCTGTTGGAAGCGTGCTCCCTGTAGCGTGCGTGACTTTTCACCTACGCTGCTCCTTGAGCGTGCGTGACTTTTCACCTACGCTGCTCTCTCAGCGTGCGTGACTTTTCACCTGCGCTGCTCCCTGTAGTGTGCGTGACTTTTCACCTACGCTGCTCCCTGTAGCGTGCGTGACTTTTTACCTACGCTGCTCCCTGTAGTGTGCATGACTTTTCACGCAGCTGCTCCCCTTGAGCGTGCGTGACTTTTTACGCAGCTGCTCCCTTGAGCGTACGTAACTTTTCATGCAGCTGCTCCCCTTGAGCGTGCATGACTTTTCACGCAGCTGCTCCCTTGAGCGTGCGTGACTTTTCACGCAGCTGCTCCCTGTAGCGTGCGTGACTTTTCACGCAGCTGCTTCCTTGAGCGTGCGTGACTTTCACGCAGCTGCTCCATTGAGCGTGCGTGACTTTCACGCAGCTGCTTCCTGTAGCGTGCGTGACTTTCACCTACGCTGCTCTCTCAGCGTGCGTGACTTTTTCGTACGCTGCTCCCCTGACCCCTTGCTTAACCCATTGGCTATTAGAGTTTTGGTCTTATTTCTTTAAGCTTGGCTCTTCTATAGTCCTGTATATTGATATTTTATTAGATATTTTACGCCCATTTTATATCCTTATGCCTTTTGTCATAAACTTGATTTTACTTAATATGTTTGGAATGACTATTGTACATGGCATGATATGACAAGAAACTAGCATAACACGACAGTGACCCGTGGTGGTGCACTCCTGACATGACCAACCTGACATGATAGTGGCCCGTCGTGGCACACTCCTGACAAGTACCCTGACATGATTTATCTTGATAATTTAACTTGACCTGCCTTGACACCGTGGGTGGTTCTTCTTGCTTGCTTGTTAAATCCACTTGTCCTGTCTTGCATCATGTCTAGGATAGGACTCCTGAGTACCACGGTCAGGAGTACCTACCAAAATGGATTAAGGTTAATAACTAGAATAACTCAGTAGTCATGAAGAGATGACACAGCTACAGGCAATCCCGTTACCTGGGCGCTCTTGGGATCTGTAGCCTGCCGTCGAGTAGGGCACATTTCCAGCACACCGTCGCGTGTTGCACCCTCTAAGTCACCTAAGGGTACATTGTCTCCTGGACGATGTACCCACCTGAATTCAACACTAATCTTTCGTCCTGGGTAACCTGGATGGTCTGCAGGGCTTGTGGCTGTGGAACAATCTCACTGCATCTTGTTAGTAATTAGGCCTGTGATAACCCTAGTTAGTTAAAGTAGTAAGCCGTAGTATCTGCTTGGTCGTGATTGATTGAATGAGGTATAACCAGTTAGCCATGTCTTGATCCAGTACAAGATTGCTCCCTGTCTTGATTTCTTGCATTATTATCTTGCCGATAAATGGTGGAAAATCAAGTTCTGTTCAGACAAAGGGTTACAACCCCGGTCCTTGTTTGGTTTACGGGTTGTAACCTGGCTATCAGAATAGTTCCATGGTTATCTCGTCGTATATCATCCTGCCATATTTTCGTAAATTCTAGTTTTAATATTATATTTTTCTTGTGCTAATTGTTGGCTTTTGTTCTTATTTCGTGGCCCCCTTGTGGCACTTGCTCTTTCTGGGGTTGACCCAGCTGGTTTTGTGTGGCCAGATTTCGGAGCAGCTCCCGAGGATCTACCAAGCTTCCAGCCCAATGGTGAACACTAGACGGAATTCGGGCCAAGAGTGGATTTTCTATTTTGTTTCGCTCACTCTATTGTAAAAATTATTCTTTTGAGGCGTTTAGCCGACGAGCACCTGTTAGCTCGAAGCACTTTTACTTACTGTCTGCCTACGGGCTGTAAACGTGATTGACAAATCCTAGGGTTGATCATGTATGACTAAACTCTTGCTAGTCCTAACATTTTGTAACGACTAGCTTCATGATCAGCTGAATATGTAATATTTGGGACGCCTTATTATTGTATATTTAATGATTATACATCTTGCGACTTTACTTACTTGTGGTGATTGAGACACTAGGCATGTTCATGACCTTAAGAGACTGTTGGCTTGCAGAAAACCCTCACATATCTAGACAGCCGTGACCGTATATCGAGGTGGTTTCCATTTTAATATACGTAGCTGGCTATGTCTGCCCCCGCTCTCCAGTATTCTGGTTCTGGGGTGTGACACTGTTGATGAATTCTTATATTCGAAGTTTCATAGGCTTTTCTCTGGATATCCAGCTGGGGCTTCGCTCTAGCCATAAAAGCTTTTTCTTTAGCTACTTTGATGCTGTATTCATGGAGGGCCTCATTAAAAGTCGTCTCCCGAGCAAGGCATTCAGCCGATAGAGCGTCATACTCCTCTTGGATGAGACTTTCAGTGGTTTCACTTGACAGCTTTAGATATTCTTTGATGGGCTGTTCAAGTCCCTCCACGATTTTCTCTAATGCCGCTGCTCTCGCCGCATCATTGAACATGGCGACATTTCTGATAGTAAGAGCAATCGCCGCCTTCAAGCTCTCATAATTGAGGCCCTTATTCAGGACCATTTTGATTAGAGCTGCCAGAGTCTTGTAAAAAGTATCAGTATAAATCTCAACTAAGTGATTTATTTCTGCACTTGAACTCGGTGTTGCGGCGATGTCTACCAAATCTCTTCTCTGAAGACTAGGAGCAGATGTTGCCTTGGTAGCAGGCTGAGATGAAGACATTGTTGTCACTGCTACCATGGCCAACTGATTCCCAGGAGCTTCAGGAACAGTCTCTTCAACATTTGTTACTCCAGCCATTTCTGGAGCTGAAACTACTTGAGTTTCGGTGGCGGTGATTAGTGTGGGTGGAATGGTAGTTGTGGCAGCTGACTCCGGTTCAGGCATTGTCTCTTCAGAAACTTGTACTAGATTAGTAACAATAGCAGAGGATGCTATTACAACGTTCCCAGCTTCAGTTGATGATTTGATTATGCCTTCATCACCTTCTTCAGCTACTGGCTCTGCAGAATCTTCAAGTATTTCAGTTGTAGTGAGTCCTTCTACAACTGATTCTTCGTTGAAGTCTAATTTTTCAGTAGCCTCTTGATCATCTACAGTAGGTTCTACTATAGTTTGTTCGTTATTCTTGCTCTCAGCAGGAGAGGACACTTCTGGCTGAGCTTGCATTTCTGGTTCTTGTTGTACCTCCATGGATGGAGGATATTCTTCCTGAGTCTCCACTTCGGGCTCTCGTGGTACTTCTTCTTGAGCATCTTCTTCTTCTGAAGAAGAAACCTCCTCCTCGGACTCCTCGTTTTCCTCATAAATATCTTCTTGAGGAGGAGGAGGAGCCACAAACTTGGATGTAATGATGACACCTACAAAAATTAAACAAAATAAGTTAATATACAAAAAATCATAATTTTGTATGGATTTTGTATAAATTATATTTACCTGGAGGAGGTGTAGGACGTGCCAAATATGCATCATAATCCTCAGTCCAATCCTCATCATCAAAATTAATAGCTGGTTCATCTGATGGGATGGGCTCTTGATCAACAGTATGTACTGGGGCGACGTCTTCAACAACTTGTGCCTTTTGTGGCAAAGTTAAATGAAGCGACGAGCTGAGGCGTCCGGGAGATAGGACTACCGCAGCTTCCATTGATGCTGTTGGTTGGGAGGCCGAAGATCCTACTCCAGGGTGAACTGAAGAAGATGCAACATGTTGCGGCTCATCCACCTGAGTGTCACTCTCCGGGGTAGTGGCTCTTGGTCTAGAAGGCCCTTTGGTGCTAGCATTCTTCTTTTCGGGGGTCTTCTCTGGAAGAGTAACAGCTGCACCTTGCTTCCGTTTCCGGGTCTTGCCAATGATGATAGGTTATGTAGCTTTTTCCCCACTCCCGTAGGGATAACCTCCAGATACTGATCTGGAACAGTTGTGTCATCAGGTATGTCTGATGGTACCCGGATTGGTTCTTCAACATTTCTTTCCTTGGGCCATCTTAGACTACCTCTCAGGTTGTAGCCATGGGCAAATGAGCGGATAGAAGCATAAAAGTGAGCATACTTATGAAGTATACGTAGCTCGGTGGTGCTGGTAGCAGTTGATACTTTGAATTTGGCACCAGTACAGGCAGTGCTAAAATATCTCCAACCTCTTGCACCATCAATCAGTTTCCCATAATGACGGAAACTAGTAGAGGGATTACCAACATGAAGTTGGTCATACCCAAATTGGCGAGCGAACCTACTTGGTAGATATGGTTCAAACGCACAACTATCTTTATTTCTGTACATCAGGTGGAAGGGTCTGATGCACTGTAACCATCTGAAGACTGGTGCTGACAATAAAGTTCTTCTTTCAACTTCATCTTCAAATTGAACGCCGAAGCAGTCGGCTGGAACTTATGGTCGGGTACAGAAAAAGTTCCATCCGTAAGAATAATTTAATACTGCTCGGGTATCTGCCACTGTCGTGGCAGTCCATGTAGCTTTACTGAACTTTTGGAGGAAGACCTCCGCATCATCTTCCGGTCCTGGTGGCAATAAATTACAGTTGTGATACAACAGCCAGTCCATCAAGTAAGTGTAGGGCATTTTTACCCTAGGGAATACGTTCCTATAAGGAGCGTTGTTGATTAGCTCCTCACCAAAAGTCCTCAAACCTGCGTTTACTCGGCACACCATTGCCGATAACAGGTTGATTCTGATTTTAAACACCAAACGTACCGCTGGCCATAGCACGTTTCGGTAGATTCTATCGACTGTACCGGTCCCCGGTACAACCCATCTCCTCAACTATAGAGAAAGGAAGCCTGCCAGCAAGGCTTTCTTGGAGATCTTCTGGCTGCCATATCTGAGGAAACTCAAGGCTTCGGTTCCTGCTGAGAACTCCCCAGCCTTGATGGACAAATATTTGTTCGAGAATTTGTAGCCAATCATCATATCCCGTATTTTATCAGCAGGGATTGTTGAACCAGTGTTGATGATTGGAGCCTTGTTCTCCTGAAATCTTTCTTTATCATCTTTGGATATCTTATCCTTATGGAAAAAGAGATATATTGTCCACTTGTTGATGTACGCCAAATGAGATCCATTTTCATGCATAGTAGTGCAAATCATGTAATGGCACATCAACTCTTCATATACCTCAACCAGTTGAGGGTTTTTCTCCCTGATTTCAGCAAGTTCCCGATTGGAGGGAACATATTCTTCATATGGGGCTTCCTCCATTGGAAGCTTTGAGATGAATTGCATCTCGTGGAGTGCGAGACCCATTTCACCTTTTCGAGTCGCAAAAGTTCCAGTTGAACTTATATATATCTCCATCAGAGCCATGAACAAATTACTGTTCGGTGGTATACCCTGACTAGT
Source organism: Iris pallida (assembly GCA_029216955.1). Lineage (NCBI taxonomy): Eukaryota > Viridiplantae > Streptophyta > Magnoliopsida > Asparagales > Iridaceae > Iris > Iris pallida. Next base: position 95,114 of record JANAVB010006656.1, on the reverse strand, counting down.
GGAGGCCACTGCTTCATACAGGCCGATGTCTTTCAGCTTCGTCTGGAAGTTCTTCATGATCCAAACAATAATTTAGATCCAGTTCTGGTTGAAAGGAGTAAGCCACCCTGGTAGCCTGGGGTTGGCATGGGGATATAATACTACAGCCCTTATGAACTTATTGATGAATATTTGGGTCTGTACCAGTTAGATTAAAGCTGAATCTTCACGCGGAGTGAATCCAGGCAAGAGACCGGAGAAAGGAACGACACCGCCATTGGGAACACTGACGTGATACCCCATATTGTGGGCACTATCCCTCTTGAAAATGATCCTTCCTGGCCTTCCATGACTGCTGGGAGTCAGATTCTACAGCATCTGTCGGGGATGGGTGGCATGGATAAATGCGGACATGGGATAATCTCTATCCATATCAGGGAGATACATTGCTCTATCTCCAGACTTGAACACCCAAGACTGCTTCTTGGGGTGTGTTTGTGACTTGAAGTCTATCGCATTTTCGAATAAGAAAGCTGGCTTTGCAAATTGTTGACCATCCAGCGAGGTCAACAGTTCTCCATTAATCATGGATAGCAGCATTCTATCCCCTTGGACAGCTATCAACTGTGCTCTCCCTACAGGGTATTCCAGATTCGATTGGAGAAACTCCACATGGGACAGGTTCTCCAAATAATTCGAGCCCACCATACCAGCTGATGAGCCAAATACTTCTGCAAGTGGATGAATCTGCAAATCCACTGCCAAAAGAAAAAAAAGAAAAAAAATCAAGTTAGTGAAAATCTAATTTGCAATTTTTACGCAGATAATTTGGTTTGAGTTTTACGCTAAAGACTCTGACTATGCAAACTTCACGCTTATTAAAGTTGATAAAAACTTTTAAAAGTGTAAAAGTTCTTTATTTTACACAAAGTCTTTTACTTGTGAATTTTACGCTGGCACGTGTTGACGTGAGCGTATTTTAATTTTTACGCTGGCACGTGTTGACGTGAGCGTATTTTAATTTTTACGCTGGCACATGTTGATGTGAGCGTATTGTGAATTTTACGCTGGCATGTGTTGACATGAGCGTATTTTAATTTTTACGCTGGCACGTGTTGACGTGAGCGTATTCTTATTTTTACGCTAGCACATATTGATGTGAGCGTATTTTGAAATTTACGCTAGCACGTATAGACGTGGGCGTATTTTCTTAATTTACACTGACACATATAAACGTGGGCGTATGTTCTTAACTTTACGCTGACACGTATAACGTGGGCGTATTTTGTTATTTCAGTTTCTACGCTGACACGTATGACGTGGGCGTGAAATTTGAAGGTTCGAGTTTTCTTCTTCTTCTCCGGCGAACTTGTAGCCGAGATTAAGTAGGACTTTATCCTTCATTGCTGGAGCCACGGCGGGGTTGCTCTGTTGGGGCGTCGTTGATGATTAGACGGGGGTTTTCGCACGGTCGGCCGACGACGAATCGGCGACGTGCTTCTTGCTCTTGCTGCTGGCGGCGAATTTCTTGGGAGCCATCAGATTGAAAGCAAGAGTATGAAAGAGGAAGAAGAGTAAGTGTAAACCCCCTAAATTTCTACTATAATTTTTTTTATATTTTGTATTCATTTTGTATTTCGTATCTATACGTCGCACATGAGTCGCTTTGTCGTATTTACGTAACGTGCGAGATTTGCGTTCGTAATTTCTCGACGAGTGCGAATATGTGTCGAGGTACATACTTTAGAAAAATATTTTATTATAAATTTTTTTATATATGAAAGCACATGTTCAAACAAAGGTAATAAATATTTTTATTTTGTATAAAAAGGTTATTTTATTCGCCGTTTACAAATAAATTATGATTTGGAAATTGTGGTTTAATATTTTACGAAATGTAAAATTTGCTTATTAATATATTTTGTTATTTATAAAAGCTAGTTCATGAATTAATATTTAAATATTTATCGTGATTTTCGAAATTAATTATTACTATATTTATTTAATTATGAAAATAATATTTGGAATTTTGTTAAATTTAATATTTGATTAATTATGGTAATTTAAATTGGAAAAGATTTTATTGACTTTATTTAAAAATATTTTAAATTAAGGATATAATTTATCTATAATTGATTTGATTTGGATTGAATTATTTTAAAATCAGTTTAAATTAATTAGTGATTTATCTATTGGGGATTTAAACAAATCCTATTCCATATCCAAATGGGAATTCTCACATCCTATAAATAGGCAGGTACTCCTCCATAATTTTCCATCTACAGCAGATGTGCATCGTGTCTGTGACACATATTCTTATTCCAAGTTTACATTTACAAGTCATCATCACCGTGTCGGACACACCCGACAATACATCTCCTACTCCTCTCTGCCATCACCACTTCCGACCATCTTCGCCACCGTCACGCCCGCCATCTTCCCGGCTCACTACCACCAACACTGTAGCCCCATCTCACCGCCATCAATACCCTGCCACCCACACGACTCCCTGTTCTCCTCGTCCACTCCTCCGTACACCGGACAACCACCGTCGTGGCCATAAATCCACCATACGACCATCGGCCGCCACCGACCACGTACTCCCAACACCATCTAAAATAAACCCAACCGACCCATCATCGTCGTCGTCCACCACCAACACCAGAGAACGCAGGAAAAAGAAGGAGGTGAAAACCCAAACCTGACCTCCAGCCTCCGTCGACCTCGCAGTGGTTCAGATCCGCTGCCTCGGCCTTCCGCAACGCCGCACCTGCGCCGTGGCCGGTCCGCCTCCAGCGAACCCTCCTCCCTTCGGCCGATCGCCCGTGCGTCGGGCAGAGCACCGCGCATGCCCCTCCGTCCTCTGCCACCGGCTTCACACCGCCGACGCCGGTAAACCCTCCGGCCGGCGCCCGACTCCCGAGCCTCCCCGCACAACCGTGTCACCGTCGGAGCCCCAACCGGCGAACCAACTCCTCCTCCGCAGCCGCTCTTCATCGCCGTGTGCCATGCGCCGCCGCGCGCCACCGACTCTCCGGCGCCGGCCCCAGACCGCAAAACCACCACCACCTCATCACCATGGCAGCACTTCACGAGAACCACCGCGCCGCCTCCAGCGCCCAAACCCGGCGTCGCCCCTTTATCCTCTCTGACTTCCCGGCGCCGACGCCGCCTCCTCCACATCTCATCCGCCGCCTGTCGGCGAGATCCGTACCAGGGACAACCGCTGACCCCCTTCCGCGCGCCGCCCGGCGTGAGCGCCCGACCACGCCGGAGCCACCGCCTCTGGTGAGCCGATCGCCTCGGTAAGCCCGCCCTTCACTTCTCCCCCTTTTCTCGATTTCTCTGTCTCTCTCTCTCACTCGCTGTAACATTGGGAGAGATGAGTTTATATTATTGAGTTTGATATTATTATTATTATTTATTATTATTATTACCATTATTATTCTTATTGATTGTTATTAAGTATTGTTAATATTATTATTAAAATTATTATTGTTTTCTTAAACATTAGTATTATCATTATTATTTAATAAAATATATCTATAATATTTACCAATATATATATATTTTGGAAAAATATATATTTTATTGACCTTGGCTTATAATTGTTTTTCAACCTAGATTCGGAACCCTAAAATATATGATATTATATTCTTATAGGATTTTGCCCAAAACTCGTTTTCCTAAAAATCAATATTTCGATTAACAAAAAGATATTTACTAAACTATACAATGAAGTCTAGTCTTTTCAAATATTTACCTTTTACTAATATAACTTTCGACCTAAAACTATTATCTTGATAACCTTAGAGTTTTTCTGATTTTTAGATTTTTGGTAATTATAAAAATTAGTTTGACCAACAAAACATACTTTCAAGTATCATAAATAATTTCTAAATTTTCTAGACAAGTATATATATAAAATATATAATTTTTATTCTACTCAAATTCCCTCAATTATCTGGATTGCGACTGATCATCTTTCCTATTTCCTCGTGACCCTCGGACCAATACACATCGAACATGGCTACTGGACAGACATGACTTGTCGGATTTTCGTACCACACCCGACGACACCCAGGCAAGATACCATGCCATTATACTGTTTATTTTTAGTTTGTATTTTATTACATATCACTGTTCATTTATTTCCAGTTCTTGATTTACTGCCTGCTCAGTGATATTAGATGTACTTTGTTATTTATCCTTTGATTGCATATGGACCTAGAGTTAAGGGACTACCGTTGTAGTGTATTGCATATACCTTGACACAGTTGTACCACGAGGATGTGTGAGATGAGTAGCATGTAGAGGTTCTTGCGTGTGGGCTGATCCCCCATATGCATGCATTAGGGCTAACTGCTAATAGAGGCGTGCTAGGAGACTTAGCAGTTAGTAGAGGTACATGGTCGTGGATGCGACTTGACAGGTACATTGGATGGGGAGAATATTTCCTTGTCGTATGGGCTTCGATTGCACTTCCCTTTTAACCCGGAAGCTCCGCTGGAGATACGGGTATGAGCCTCTCAGGTTGGCCACTGTCGTTTTTGAACGTCATGATCTTAGGTCACTGGTGCCCAAGTGGGGACTATACCAGATCCTATTTACAGCCAGGGCTCATGCGTCGAAGGATTGTTTCTCAAATTGCATGTTCACTTTAGTTTGGTTAGATTACCTTATTATGTCTTGTCATTTTCTTTGATTATGGCATATTTTATATTCAGTATTTATATGGCATGTTTATTGTATCTTGTTATGTCCCTCTGAGGACCTGGTTATCTCGCCAGGTGTGTGTTCTTGTCTTTCGCAGGTGTTCTAGCCGTGGCCATGATTGTCACTATTTCTTCGAGGATGATTGCGCTTTGATCGTCTTCGCTTCGCCCGCCAAACACATTGTATTTTTCTATGTATTTTTCCTTTCTTGTTGGTAGTGGATTTGTCTCCGCCCAACGATTGTATACTTGACAAATTCAAAGTTACTTTTATATCGTATTTATCTTTGTGGATGAGATTCAGTTCCTTGGTTACTGCATTTTACAGCTTATGTATATATACGAGGGTCCATATACTTCGTATGTATACAGCTGGCATGATTATGTTTTAGTCCTACGTATTTTGGGACTGGGGCGTTACATGTTTTTGTGGTGGCCCATGCAGGTCTAGTTTGCCGTTTTGGTTACATAACGGTACCGAACGGGCCTGCAATATAGGATTAGAGTTTAGAATCTCATCCACATACTTGACATCTTTTTTTGACTTCAAATCTTGAACTCTCGTTTGACCTCCTTGACTTGCATCTTGCTTGACTCCTCCTACCGTAAATTCTTAGTTTCATGCTTAGTAAGAGGACTACACTAGTATATGCTCATAGGTCAAACATATGGCTAGAAGAGTATATTAATAATTAATATGCATGGAGATTTTATTTGAGTTATAGAGGCATTTATTTTCCTAGAAATATGATTCTTAAGGATTAGTTAAATCCAAGTTGGGTAGTAGCATATTACCACTTTCAAATGATGATTAGAATTTTATTTTGATATCACAAGGTGGTATACACAAGAAGATAGCTAGATCGAGAAAACAAATTGATTTGATTTTGTGTTTTGATTTTTGAAGGTCTTTGAACATTTATGATTTATTGAGTTACAACTATACATCTTTGGAGGGATATAAATTTGATTTAAAAATGATCATAAAATTTTAAATGTGGAAGTATGATTTACGATTGACCAAAATTTGAGGATGATTGATAAAGTTTGGTAAAAAGTTTTTGAATTAAATTACGTCATATGATCTAAGATTTATAAAGTTATTTAGATTTTGAGTTAAGGCCTTGATTATGGATATTTAAATTTTGGTGAATTTTTTTTTTACTTTTGAGAGTAGTTGTGACTTATTGGAAGCTAGATATGCACATTTGAAGGATATAGAATTAAATTCGGGAGTTATCTAAATGTTCCATTTTGTAGTATTAAAGTTCGGCTGATAAACTTATTAAATGTTGAGTTTAAGATTTGGAGGAAAAAAAATGATAATAATTATTCAATTTACGATATACAAGTGTTGTCTCGAGATTGACTAGAGATTTAAAAATTGTGATTAAAGTTGACAGCCTACGATGATTGAAAATTTTGGTGGAGTATCTTGGGAATTTATCAAGAAAAATTCGAGGAACTTGAAATCTTAGATTAGATCATATATTGGTAGAGGACCAAGAAGCAAGTAAGGTCACCCTAGTGAAATATTCCACATTAGATTGCCATACCACCTATGATTATGATATTGTATATACACAAGTATAGTTAGCCATCGACCAAACCGATGAACATATCTTTGACTTACTCGACCTTCCCTCAAATCTAGATCTTTATTCGTGACATCTAATTGTTTGAAACTTAGAAATGATTAGAACCATCCCCTTGACCATACCCTTATCTACGAGACTATTTTCTCTCTAGAAACTGTGTCTCTAACTTATCTTAACTTAATCTACGAGATTCCTAATTATCTTTATCCGTGCTTAACCTTTTATTTTTGGTGCATTAATTAGTACCTTATGAAAACCCACTTTCTATTTTTGATCATTTGGCGTTCCCTATCGTGACTTTGATATTTGGAGCACAATACTAGATTTTTCCTTCCCACAAATTTTACATACAAGACCTAGACGAGCTCACCTTCATGTAGGTATATCATGTCCCACTAAAACACGTTCCCTTGTACTCTATTTTTATGGTACGACTTTCGGGTCATAAAGACTAACTATAATCTATACCATAGTACCGAAATACTCTTGACTATATATTTGGACTCAAATCTCGACTCAAAGTTTCGACCTAAAATGTGATTGCAATATATTAAATGCTTAACTTCGCGTTTATCTTGACTGCTTAACCCTTGTCATTTATTTTCATGTCTTATCTCGATTCACTTGGACACATAACATCGTTAGCTCTTCAATATTGCAACCCTTACTCTTTTTCCTTCTTACTAAATTGCTTGTCGTATTTCACTATGATTCCACCACAGTTTATGCAACCTTGTTCCTTGTATGATTCTATTATGCGAAATAAAATTTGATCATGACGATCTTGGGTTAGTAGAAGTTAGATTGGAGAACCCCACAACATGGATAAATAATGAAGTTGGTACAGATGGGACATAACTAGAAATGTGCGATAAATTCGAATCAATGAAGTAAGGAAGGATATATTATGTTATGATGAAACACTCGAGGATAAATAGACTTCGCGAATTTCAAATTTTGTTCATGGTAACTATATAATCGAGTGGAAAATCTTCTAAAGTGTTGATGGTTTAAGAACCAAATTTATATACTAAATTTATGGATGCACATTGTTGATAAAGAAAAAAAAATGTTGACATTGCCTTCGATGACATATAGTGTTATGATGATATTTTCAAGGATAACCAAGTGTTGAAGAAAGAAACCTTTACATTTTTGATGCATGGAGAATTAAGTTGTAAGATGATTATGAATAAGAAGTTACATTTCTACGATCAAGAAGATGAGATCATTGAATTCAAAATTTCGAGAGAGAGGCTAATAAGTATTTTAGAAAATTTTCAGTTATGATGATAGAAGATTGAGTTATGAAGGTATACTGTTAGTTTTCGAGATTTATCATTGAAGACGGACTTTTTTTTTGATACCTATGGATGCATCGTACGTTGACCAATAATACAAATTGTAGAAAGACGATTTTAACTTTTACTTGGGCCGAATTGGTTGAAAGTTTTGGAATTTTAATTTTAGAGGAAATGATGGCTTGGAAAGATATGTATAAGTAAGCTAGTATAATGGAGATTATGGAATTCAAAATTTGAGACTAATTGAAATTCCAAGACGAGATAGAGGAAGTTAGAGTACAATTATAATCGAAATTGTTTTGTTAAATTTTTAAGGGAACGTGGAACGAAAGTATTTTTTTAGAACGATTTATGATAAGAGAGATTACATGAATATTGATGATATCAAAGGATTAAGGAGTTTATTTTCTACTTATGAGGTTGCCCTTTTTAAGGTTAATGTTAGGGTTGATCGAGCTTAGTCATTGATTGATTGTCATGATCGAAATCTAAAACCATCGAAATTTTTTTTGTCGATCAAATGACATATTGCCATTGAAATGTCGTTTCATTCTCGTCAAACAATTGATTGCCTTTTTGTTCAATATAAATCAAATTTTTATCGATTATACTGCTTCTATATCCTTCACCCTACCTACCCTAATTTTTCCTAAATTTCGAGGACGAAATTCTTTTAAGTTGGGTAGGATGTAAACCCCCTAAATTTCTACTACGATTTTTTTTATATTTTGTATTCATTTTGTATTTCGTATCTATACGTCGCACATGAGTCGCTTTGTCGTATTTACGTAACATGCGAGATTTGCGTTCGTAATTTCTCGACGAGTGCGAATATGTGTCAAGGTACATACTTTAGAAAAATATTTTATTATAAATTTTATTTTATATATGAAAGTACATGTTCAAACAAAGGTAATAAATATTTTTTATTTTGTATAAAAAGGTTATTTTATTCGTCGGTTACAAATAAATTGTGATTTGAAAATTGTGGTTTAATATTTTACGAAATGTAAAATTTGCTTATTAATATATTTTGTTATTTATAAAAGCTAGTTCATGAATTAATATTTAAGTATTTATCGTGATTTTCGAAATTAATTATTACTATATTTATTTAATTATGAAAATAATATTTGGAATTTTGTTAAATTTAATATTTGATTAATTATGGTAATTTAAATTGGAAAAGATTTTATTGACTTTGTTTAAAAATATTTTAAATTAAGGATATAATTTATCTATAATTGATTTGATTTGGATTGAATTATTTTTAAATCAGTTTAAATTAATTAGTGATTTATCTATTGGGGATTTAAACAAATCCTAGTCCATATCCAAATGGGAATTCCCACATCCTATAAATAGGCAGGTACTCCTCCATAATTTTCCATCCACAGCATATGTGCATCGTGTCTGTGACACATATTCTTATTCCAAGTTTACATTTACAAGTCGTCATCACCGTGTCGGACACACCCGGCAATACATCTCCTACTCCTCTCTGCCATCACCACCTCCGACCATCTTCACCACCGTCACGCCCGCCATCTCCCCGGCTCACCACCACCAACATTGTAGCCCCATCTCACCGTCATCAATACCCTGCCACCCACACGACTCCCTGTTCTCCTCGTCCACTCCCCCGTACACCGGACAACCGCCGCCGTGGCCATAAATCCACCACACGACCATCGGCCGCCACCGACCACGTACTCCCAACACCATCCAAAACAAACCCAACCGACCCATCATCGTCATCGTCCACCACCAACACCAGAGAACGCAGGAAAAGAAGGAGGTGAAAACCCAAACCTGACCTCCAGCCTCCGTCGACCTCACGGTGGTTCAGATCCGCTGCCTCGGCCTTCCGTAACGTCGCACCTGCGCCGTGGCCGGTCTGCCTCCAGCGAACCCTCCTCCCTTCGGCCGATCGCCCGTGCGTCGGGCAGAGCACCGCGCGTGCCCCTCCGTCCTCTGCCACCGACTTCGCGCCGCCGACGCCGGTAAACCCTCCGGCCGGTGCCCGACTCCCGAGCCTCTTCGCACAACCGTGTCACCGCCGGAGCCCCAACCGGCGAACCAACTCCTCCTCCACAGCCGCTCTTCATCGCCGTGTGCCATGCGCCGCCGTGCGCCACCGAATCTCCGGCGCCTTACCCAGATCGTAAAACCACCACCACCTCATCACCATGGCCGCACTTCACGACAACCACCGCGCCGCCTACTGCGCCCAAACCCGGCGCCGCCCCTTTATCCTCTCCGACTTCCCGGCGCCGACGCCGCCTCCTCCACATCTCATCCGCCACCTGTCAGCGAGATCCGCACCAGGGACAACCGCTGACCCCCTTCCGCGCGCCGCCCGCTGTGAGCGCCCGACCACGCCGGAGCCACCGCCTCTGGTGAGCCGATCGCCTCGGTAAGCCCGCCCTTCACTTCTCCCCCTTTTCTCGATTTCTCTGTCTCTCTCTCTCTCTCACTCGCTGTAACATTGGGAGAGATGAGTTTATATTATTGAGTTTGATATTATTATTATTATTTATTATTATTATTATTACCATTATTATTCTTATTGATTGTTATTAAGTATTATTAATATTATTATTAAAATTATTATTGTTTTCTTAAACATTAGTATTATCATTATTATTTAATAAAATATATCTATAATATTTACCAATATATATATATTTTGAAAAAATATATATTTTATTGACCTTGGCTTATAATTGTTTTTCAACCTAGATTCGGAACCCTAAAATATATGATATTATATTCTTATAGGGTTTTGCCCAAAACTCGTTTTCCTAAAAATCAATATTTTGATTAATAAAAAGATATTTAATAAACTATACAATGAAGTCTAGTCTTTTCAAATATTTACCTTTTACTAATATAACTTTCGACCTAAAACTATTATCTTGATAACCTTAGAGTTTTTCTGATTTTTAGATTTTTGTAATTATAAAAATTAGTTTGACCAACAAAACATACTTTCAAGTATCATAAATAATTTCTAAATTTTCTAGACAAGTATATATATATATATATATATATATATATATATATATATATATATATATATATATATATATAAAATATATAATTTTCATTCTACTCAAATTCCCTCAATTATCTAGATTGCGACTGATCATCTTTCCTATTTCCTCGTAACCCTCGGACCAATACACATCGAACATGGCTACTGGACAGACATGACTTGTCGGATTTTTGCACCACACCCGGCGACACCCAGGCAAGATACCTTACCATTATACTGTTTATTTTTAGTTTGCATTTTATTACATATCACTGTTCATTTATTTCCAGTTCTTGATTTACTGCCTGCTCAGTGATATTAGATGTACTTTATTATTTACCCTTTGATTGCATATGGACCTAGAGTTAAGGGACTACCGTTGTAGTATATTGCATATACCTTGACACAGTTGTACCACGAGGATGTGTGAGATGAGTAGCATGTAGAGGTTCTTGCGTGTGGGCTGATCCCCCATGTACATGCGTTAGGGCTAACTGCTAATAGAGGCGTGTTAGGAGACTTAGCAGTTAGTAGAGGTACATGGTCGTGGATGCGACTTGACAGGTACATTGGATGGGGAGAACATTTCCTTGTCGTATGGGCTTCGATTGCACTTTCCTTTTAACCCGGAAGCTCCGCTGGAGATACGGGTATGAGCCTCTCAGGTTGGCCACTGTCATTTTTGAACGTCATGCTCTTAGGTCACTGGTGCCCAAGTGGGGACTATACCAGATCCCATTTACAGCCAGGGCTCATGCGTCGAAGGATTGTTTCTCAAATTGCATGTACACTTTAGTTTGGTTAGATTACCTTATTATGTCTTGTCACTTTCTTTGATTGTGGCATATTTTATATTCAGTATTTATATGGCATGTTTATTGTATCTTGTTACATCCCTCTGAGGACCTGGTTATCTCGCCAGGTGTGTGTTCTTGTCTTTCGCAGGTGTTCTAGCTGTGGCCATGATTGTCACTATTTCTTCGAGGATGATTGCGCTATGATCGTCTTCGCTTCGCCCGCCAAACACATTGTATTTTTCTATGTATTTTTCCTTCCTTGTTGGTGTAGATTTGTCTCCGCCCAACGATTGTATACTTGACAAATTCAAAGTTGCTTTTATATCGTATTTATCTTTGTGGATGAGATTTAGTACCTTGGTTACTGCATTTTACAGCTTATGTATATATACGAGGGTCCATATACTTCGTATGTATACAGCTAGCATGATTACGTTTTAGTCCTACGTATTTTGGACTGGGGCTTACAGTAAGAGAGATCGAGATTACGGGAGATAAGTAAAGTTTTATCTCTCTTCGAAAAGCTCTATTTATAGAGAATTTTTGAATCGGTTCAAATTCCCGAATTTTACGCTGACTGTTGGATATCCCAACTTTTACGCGGATGACCGTTGGATATCCCGAATTCTATGCTGACTGTGAAATCCTAAATTTTACGCTTCTGTTCAAAGTATTTCAAATTTTTTGAAAATAATTTGAAAACTTTGAAGGGGGTCTTGTAGGAGCGTAAAAAAGTACTTCAAAGACCAAGTCAAAGAAGTTGAGAACCTTACGCAATTCAAACTGAGTCAATCTCAGACTCTACGCGAGCTACTATCTACGCATGCTATTCTTTACGCGAGAAGCTTTTATGTGAGAGTTATCCTCCACTTTGACAGACTGTCAGGCTGCATTTAATGCAAGTGATTCGATTTGACACAATGATTTTCTGACAGCAGGATTACACAGAAGCCGAGGAAATCTTTCCACCAAACCAAATACTCGTCGTATAGTGTGCAAATGGGGCTATTTTACGCTCAATAAAACTGCTTTTTTTACGCACGATAGCTATTCGAGCTTTTACGCTCAAGGCTATTGTGGGCGTAATGTCTATTTGGGCTACTTTTTACGCTCAAGGCTATTTTTTTTAGCCACTTTACGCGGAAAGTTTATTTTGGGCTATTTTACGCCAGTTTGCCACTTTACGCTGGAAGCATATTTTGGGTTATTTTTACGCTTGATCTTTCCTGGCTATTTGAGAACGTGGTTTGCCTACATGGCTTTTATGCCACACTTATCGAGGAACGTGTGTACGTGCTCTCCCCACTTTGTTGAAGTAGTGGGATACGTGTCACCATGCGTAGAGATTAAAACTCTACATGGGACACGTGTTAACGTGCGTAGAGGATGATTTACATCGTGGGTGACAGTTACTAGCGTAGAGACCCGATTTTGTTGCTTTTTACGCACAAAGGGTCAAGTCTATAAATATACTTATTTTTACATAGACAGCATCAAGAGATCAATAGAGGGACAGGAGAGGAGATTCTGAGAAAACTCATACTTCCAGAGTGATATTCCCAGAAGCATTTCTTCAACTTTTTCTCAAGAACAGGGTGAAGCAAAGCAAGAAAGCATTCGACTGTGCCATCAGAGCCGTTGCTCGATACCTTTCCGGTGACTTAGTTCTTCCGATTGTTCGTCTTCTTCAAGCAGTTTTCTTCATCATCATCGTATGGTCCAAGGAACAAAGTGATCGCTCTCAGATCAGACTTCTATAGCAATACTTCCCAGAACAATTTGTACTTCTATACTTTTTCTAATTTTCTTTCAAAAGCCAATTTTAGGCATTTTGTTAAGTGAAACAAGCACATCCGTGCATCAGAATTTCGTGCATCAGTACATCCGCGCGTCAGCACATCCGCGCGTCAGAATTCTGCGCATCAGCACATCCGTGCGTCAGCACATCCGCGCGTCAGAATTCTGCGCATCAGCACATCCGTGCGTCAGAATTCCGCGCATCAGCACATCCGTGCGTCAGAACTCACGTTGCGTCTTCAGTACATGCGTGTAGGAACACTACGCGCATGACACGCTCGGAGTTGAAGAATGCGTTACCGGGACTTCACGGCGCATGGCCTCCCGGCGCATGGCCTCCCGGACGCATGGGGGTCATCGTCCCCAACAGCAAGTTCAGCCATAACAGTTCCGAAAACTTGTCATGGCCATAACTTCTTCATCGGAAGTCGAAATCAGGCAAAACAAAAGCCAAAACTGCATGAAATTGAATTCTCTACAACATAGAACCATTAGTTTTCAAAAATAACCAAGTTTTAGAGATCAAAACCAAGAAAAACCGAAAAATTACAAACTTAGATCTACAAGAATCTATCCATGGAAACTAAAAACTCCAAGTTCTAAAGAGGCTTAAAATCAAGCAAAGAAGAGAATGGAACAATAAAACTTGAGATCCATCATGAAACAAGTTGTACTTGCCTAAGCATGGTAGGTGGGAGGAGTAAATGAAGAAGATGAAGAAGTAAATGCAAATAATGGAGGAGAGAGAGAAGAAGTTGACTTATATAGCAACCCCTCTCATCTCAACCCAATATAAACCAAACCAAGCCAAGCCAAGTCATGTTGAACCAAGTTGAACCAATCAAGTCAAGATTTAAACCAAGGCTAAGCTAAGTAAGACAAGTCAAAATACGGGCCACCTGACAATTGTCAAAAATCCGTATACGTATCTTAAAAAATACGTATAACAAGAAACGGGAGTGACAATGAGTATGTAGTAGACAATATTATCTTCATTTTGATATATCATGTCCCACTTAAACTCGTTATCTTGTACTATCTTTGTATCGCACAACTTTCGGATCAATTTAGGCCATTGACCATTCCCACTTTTATTTATGATTATCATATGCACATTGCCATGACTTTTAATTTAGGAGCACAAGACTAACTGTTTTCTCAAAACCAACTTCATATGCATGATCTAGACAAGACACCCTACGCCTATGACCTTCGTGTCCCACTCAGGCACACCATCTTATGCTTTATTTTATTACACGACTTTCTTGACACAAGATCCAACCTTGATTTACCCCACGAAGTCACTTTTATTTCCGACTCGAATTGGGGGCACTATTTCGACCCATACTTGTTGACCCAAAATATGGACACGACCCACATTAAGTCTACTACCCACATACACTTATGTCCCATTCAACTGAGCCCTGTATGCTACTTATTTACCCGCATTCATTTTAGGAAGACAATAGAAGGTAGTATCCCATAAGTGTAGTATAGTATCCTGGATAGAGTGTGCCAGTAAGTTAAGATCTTTACGGATCACAAGAGCTTGAAGTACGTGTTCAACCAGAAAAAATTGAACATGAGACAGAGGAGGTAGCTTGAACTGATGAAGGACTTCGATATCTAGTTGCAGTACCATCCAGAAAAGGCCAACGTAGTTACAGATGCCTTGAGCAGGTATCCAGTCGCTATGTATTTGGCGGCAGATCGTCATCTACTGGCTGATCTAGAAAGGTTGGCTATCGAGGTGATCGTTCTGAGTATGGAGATTCATATGTAGGGTTTACAGATTCAGTCTCCGTTGATGGACAGGGTCAGATCGACACGGTTTGAGGACGTGGCCCTGAGGAGCATCAGGGAGCAGGTGCAAGCAAGATTGCTAGACGATTTTTCTATAAACGAAGATGGGTCGCTGAGGCACGGTACTCGATTGTGCGTTCCGAATGGAGAGCTTCGAAAGGAGATTCTACAGGAAGTACATCGTTCTCAGTATGCTATGCATCCTGGAGCCAACAAGATGTACAAAGACCTGAGGGAGCATGTATGGTGGTATGACATGAAGCAAGAGGTAGCTCAGTTTATATCTCGATGCTTAGTGTGCCAGCAGATGAAAGTCGAGAGACGGAGGCCAGGTGGTCTGCTTCAGCCACTACCCATTCCCGAGTGGAAGTAGGAGCACATCACTATAGACTTTGGGTCTGGACTTCCACGATCTCCAGGAGGGAAATACGCGATTTGGGTTATCGTTGATAGATTGACCAAATTGGTCCACTTTTTGCCTTTCAAAGTGGAACTGTCTACGAAGAAACTGGCAGAGATGTACGTGCGTCAGATAGTCAGATTGTACGGAGTTTCGGTGAGCATAGTCTCGGACCGGGATAGTCGTTTCACTTCCCACTTTTGGAGGAGTTTGCATACTAGATTGGGCATCCAACTCAAGTTCAATACCGCGTATCACCCCCAGACGGACGGACGGTCAGAGAGGACCATTCAGACACTCGAAGATATGCTTCATACTTGTGTGTTAGATTTTGGGGGCTCTTGAGAGAACCATCTCCACCTGGTAGAGTTTGCTTACAACAACAGCTAACATGCCAGTATAGAGATGTCGCCATTCGAGGCTCTATATAGACGGAGATGTCGCACTCCTTTGTCATGGGACGATGTCGATAAGAGAGTTTTGCTTAGCCCGGAGATGGTGGTGGATGCAGTAGAGAAGGTTAAGTTGATCAGGGGTAGACTTCGGGTGGCTCAGGATAGACAGCGGCATTGGGTCGATAGCCACCGGAGACCGTTAGAGTTCGAGGTTAGCATCATTTTTTCTGTTTGTGCTTGCTTATGATCGTATGCTTTAGGATCTTGTATTGAGTCTTGTCTTGTGTCTAGGTTGGCGATATGGTGTTCCTGAGGATTTTTCCGACACGGGGCACGATTCGTTTTGGCCGAGGCGGAAAGCTTAGTCCGCGCTTCATCGGACCTTTCACTATTCTTGGAAGGGTCGGTGCAGTGTCATATCGACTAGACTTGCCACCTACGCCCGAGGGAGTTCATAACGTGTTCTATGTGTCACAGTTGAGGCGGTACGTGGCAGACCCTAGTCACGTATTGGATCACTCCGAGTTAGAGGTGGGGCCTACTATCCGCTATCCAGAGCAGCCTGTGGAGATTCTGGATCGTCGGGAGAAGGTGCTCCGGAACCAAGTTATTCCTTTGGTTCGTGTCGCATGGAGGCATCACTCTCCAGGTGAGTCTACCTGGGAGAGAAAGGACGAGATGCGAGAGTGCTACCCTTATCTCTTCGAGCCTGAAGGTATTTTTTTCTCTTTGTTCTTGCTAGTGTTATTGTACTAGTTTGCTCTAATTTTGAGGACGAATTTTTTTTTAAGTGGGTAGATTTGTCACCCCACTTTCCTGAATAGGACTAATATAGTCATTTTTATTATTTTAATATTATTTAAATTATTAATGTTAGTGTTTTTACATTATTAGTTAAATAGGTATTTTGTTGATATAGATAAATATATGTTCAATAAGTTTTTATTATAAAACTTTTAATATATTAAATAAATATAGATATGGAATACTTATTTTTAATTTAGAAATAATTTTAGAATTGTTTGGTACTTATTTTATTTTATGATATATATATATATATATATATATATATATATATATATATATATATATATATATATATATATATATATATATATATATATATATATATATATATATATATATATATATACTATTTATTTATGAAAGGAGTTAGTAAATAGTATTTTTATAATAAACGAATAAATAATATGTGGTTGGCTTTTATATAATAAATAAATATATAATAAAAATATATGTATGTATGTATGTATGTATGTATGTATGTATGTATGTATGTATGTATGTATGTATATATATATATATATATATATATATACATATATATATATATAATAAAAAAAATATATATATATATATATATATATAAATTATTAAAGTAATAAAGAAAAAGTCAAAATTAAAACAAAAGTCAAAATTGACATTAACAAACAAAAAGCACATACACACACATTACAACCAACAGCAGCAGCAAAGGGCCGAGCCCTTTTTGCAAAACCGAGCCCCTTTCCTTAAAACTGAACGCACGACCCCTCTTTCCCTATTTATATATATCGAGAGAGAGAGAGAGAGAGAGAGAGAGGAAGAAATTTTTGCAAAACCCTAACCCTAGCTAACACACCCCCGCCGCCTTCCCGATGACCCAACGTCGCCACCACGACCGCCGGAGTTGCCGTCGGTGGCCCGAACACGTGTGCGCACACGCATGTTTAACAGCAGCCGCGAGCACCGGGTAGCCAACGTAGTACCACTCATCAAAAAGAACGAAAAGATCCGAATTTGCATCAATTTTCGCAATCTGAATGCGGCATGCCCTAAGGATAAATTCCCTCTTCCGATCACCGACATAATGATCGATAATACGTGTGGCTTCGAGCGCATGTCCTTTATGGATGGCTTTTCAGGATACAATCAAATCAAAATGTTTCCTGATGACGAGAAGCATACGTCATTCTGAACACCGATCAGCGTATATTGTTATACGGTCATGTCCTTTGGCCTGAAGAACGCCGGTGCTACATATCAGCGGGCTATGAGTGTCATCTTCAGAGATCATTTGCGCAAGACGGTGGAGTGTTATGTTGACGACATCGCCGTCAAGAGCCGCTCCAAAAATGATCTCTTACATGATTTGAGAACAGTGTTTGACCTCATGCGAGCGCACAACCTGAATATGAATCCCACCAAGTCTTTCCTGGGCGTGTCTAGCGAAAAGTTCTTGGGCTTTGTCATTACTTCCCGGGGCATTCACATAGATCCCGACAAAACTAAAGCAATCCTGGAGATGAGTTCACCGAGGAACCTCCGTGAACTCCACGGCCTTCATGGAAGACTAGCCTATATCAGGAGGTTTACATCTAACCTCTCAGGGTGATGTCAACCCTTCACTCAAATTATGAGAAAATGTGTCTCTTTCGTATGGAACGAGGAAGGTCAGCGTGCCTTTGATGATATTAAGGAGTACCTGACGAATTCGCCAGTTCTGGTAGCCCCGGTCGCCGAAAAGCCCTTCCTGCTTTATGTACGGGCGATGGAACACTCCTTCGGTGCTTTGCTAGCACAGAATAATGACGTGGGACATGAACAAGCCATTTACTATCTCAGTCGGATGATGGTAGGACCGGAACATAGCTACACCGCCATAGAGAAGGAGTGCCTTGCCCTAGTGTTCGCCATTCAGAAAATATGCCACTATGTGACAGGGCAGACCATCCATGTTATTTCACGAGTTAATCCTCTCAGGTTTCTCATGACCAAGCCCGGTGCACTCAGTTCTCGTCTAGCCACCGGGGCGATACTATTATCCCCATACGACATGGTTTTTGTTCCGTAGAAGGCTATCAAAGGTCAAGCCCTGGCTGACTTATTAGCAGCCCATCTAGGCTCAGAAACAGCCAGAATCTATGAAGAAATTCTCGACGAAGTCGTCGCCTCAAACATGACTTCTGTAGTGTCCCGTCCTGCTCAGTCAATCGGAGGAATCAAAATGCCAACGGCGTTCGGACTTAGCCCTACAACGACAACTCGAAGACATCGCTCAGGTGGGGTAGTTTCGGTGAACTTGCCTCATCTTAGCCTTCACATAATAAATCGTGTGTTTTCAACTTGCACAAGTAGGCTTAATAATAAAAGAGACGAATCCACATAGCTAAGGGAATAATCTCGACGGATCGAATCGAGTTAGAACATGAAAAACGTCCCACGGTCGGCTTAGAATTATTGCACGGTGTGCTTTGAAAATGACACTCGGTCCTTCGTCCTGTGGCTTGGGAGAAGAAAAAGTTGGTCTTCGTCACAAGCTAAGAGTTAGCCTAAGTCATAGACGTCTCCTGCGTAAATGCTCGATAAAGCATGCACGTTTCCTCGAAGCAAGGCCCGACATAGCCTTGATCGTCCCACGAGCTAAGTTATATTGCACGGCTTATGGCATGAGTTTAGGTACCCAAAGACCTTGGTTGTTCAAGTTGAACGCATGCTCGGTCCCACGATTCTACGGCTACATATAGCCATTTGTTCCTACGGTCTTAAGGCTCGTCACATAGAGTATGAGGCGGTCCCTCGGTTGGGAGTCTCACGGTTCCTATGTACGTTTTTGAAGTATAAGGCGGTCCCTCGGTTGGGAGTCTCACGTTCCTATGTACGTCAAAAAGTATGAGGCGGTCCCTCGGTTGGGAGTCCCACGGTTTCGATGCACGTTATACAAAGTGTGGTTCAGAGTACGACTTGCTAAGTATAGTTCCAGTCGTACCAACAAATTAGGCCATGCATTTACGTGAGTCTAGATGTCTCGTAGGTGCGTGGTCATTGGACAACTTGTCGACAAGGATTTCTTTCTAGACTGGTTATACGCCGGGGCACCGGGCCCAATCGACCTAGGGGAAAGACGTTATAGCAGCGCACGTACTGCGTAGGTAGTTGGAGGCTTTCAACGGGGCTCACTACCTGCGCTGAAGGACCTGCCGCCTACCCGAGCTATGTCCACGATGGCTTGTCATGCCAGTGGCCTTTCATATAGATAATTGGCGTGCTAAGCGACAAATCCGCATGCACGGTGTCGATCGTAACAAAGGAAGTGTAAGCACGATATGTTTTGAGTTATGGAATACGTGTACGGTATGCACATAAGGTATTATGAAGCCTAAGATTTGGCTATGCGTAAAGACACGTGCTTCGGTATGAGATATGGCATCGTGCTTGAGTTCTCTACACCGGTTCCACAAGTTGGGTTAGACGTTTCGAGTTAAGTTTGGAAGGGCCGGAAGATGAGTTTGGTTAAGTCAGGTTAAGCTACGAGGCACGACCTCGAAATGTGAGGCACGGCCGTGTTATCACAACACAAGTATAGGCAAGACTTAGCGAGGAGGTACTTTCTCAGAAATATTGAAGCACGAATCGAGTTCATTTCACGACCGAGTCGTTACGTCCCAGATTATAGCACGAAAGACAAGTATGAGTCGGTACGTTGACATTACAAGCATAAGAACGGTCTAGAGGCATGGGTAAGGAAGTTATCGATACAATAGCACGGAGACGGTCTAATGACACTAAATTGGCCGAGCATCTATGTCCTAAAACTGATCCTAAGGCAAGAGTAGAAAAATCTTAAAGAGTTTATGTTGCACAAAGTAAAATGAACGTGTTGGTTTTGTATGGGTAGGCGATGAGCTCACTCCACCAGTACAGTTGAGTACTGACACCCATATAGTTTTTATGTGCAGGCGCAGGTAGAAGCTCGTGGTGCGGGGCTCGCTTGGATGCGTCGAGGCATGGAGTTCCTTGGCGATTCAAAGCGTGCGGCCACGTGGAGTCAAGACTTATACGGGACATAATATATGGACATTGCCTCTCCGAAGCTTCTGCTGGCTCAAGTATTGTAATCGAGAGATGAGAGAGAGCAGAGTGACTTGTATAATGAGAGAAAAGTGAGCACGAAAGACTTGTGTTTTAATTCTAATAAAGAGTTCTTTTGAATAACTTGTGTTTTAATTCTAAATTTCTGCTGCATGTTCAATGTTTCTGCTTGGGAATTCTGGACGACGATCCCGTCACCGCCGATGTAATCGACCGTTATGAAACTCCCTTGCACGAGCGCAATCTAGGCTCGTGCGGCATCACGCCTTAGCGAGGACGATCGTTCCTACGGGAGCGGAGCATGACGTAATGGTATCAGAGCACGACTTTACGTCCTTGGACTATCGATTGAATTCTTTAACTCCGATGTTTTCGCGAACTCTGAAGTATTGCTTCCGCAAGTTGATATCGTTGGTGCGCTCTCTCTCAATTATCCCACGAGATGTCCATACAATAAGTCTAATATTTTCAAAGCTCGTACGAGTATTCGGTTGAACGGGATCGATAGGCGAAGGCCTTTGTGCCAAACCACGACGGACTTGAGTTGAAAGAAAATTGATGCTAAAAGTTAGCAAACGTAGTGCGTGCTTGAATAACCTTATGCTGACAATAGCAAACGAGTACACGAGACCGAAGTATAGTTCGAATGGGATGGTTATACACACAGCCTTTTGGCTAAGTTGTGCCGATTATTGCGTACATAGACCTTCTGGTACGAATGGATTACGAGCGAGATTGACTATCCCACGGACAAGAATAAGTGAGACTTAGAACGTATGTTGATCGAGATGCTACTTGACCAACGCTAAAGCGAACACGAGAAATGGTTCTTAGACCTTGAGGAACGGGCGAACGCATAATTGAACATGTCGATTGTGAATCGTATGACCTTTTTGAGAATTTGTAGAATGACTTGACCCTGAGTGGTGTATGGACGTTATAAAAATTGTTCGAACAAAACTAGAGGATTTACGGATAGTACGAGTATGTCGACAAACGATGATATCGCAAAGCCTTAGAACGAGTAGCGCTTAGTTGGTCATGATTCGAGAGTCGCAAACGAGATATCGTTCGGACGATTTGTGAATGGTAATGCGAGTTACGAAATGGTTGAATGGAGATTCTAAACGATAAAATAAATGGATGACTTGATCGAAGAAATTGATACGGATCGTATACAAAAAGTTAGCACGACAGGTAGATAGCGTGCATGAAAAAGGTTTGATTTTTACGTTACACGAATGACTCTAAGGATTGGACTGAATGTTGCTCGATGATTTGAGTTAGCAAAAGGATAATGCAAATTGAGGAAATACATTGGTCGACGACTTAAGATAGAGGGATGAACAATACACGAATTTGGGTTGAGGAAATTTATGTTGTGAATGATTCCAGGGATAATGATCGAACTTGAAATTGAATGTCGAGGAGATTATCCAGTCGAACGATAGCATCATTCGCACGACTCAAAATTCGTTGCAAAGGAAGATCGTCAGGTTACGTATATCATCGATGGTATTGAGGCATATCAAAGATCGATATGCGATAACTCGGGGGTACTCTGACACGGTGAATGACGATCGTACAAGTGTTATCGTTCTGATGGATGCAATACTTAGGATTTTGATTGAAACGAATGTTGGATGAAAGTGATCGTGTCTTGATGGTTATGCGAATAACCACATCGTCGACGATCTTGTCTTGCGCGAGCGCAACTCTAGTCTTGTACATGCGTTGCATCGGATTTGGGGCGATCGTTCCGCGTGAGCGCGGACATGGTAATTCATGTCGCGGGAATGATCAAACTCAGAAAATTAGGATGCGGCAACTTTGATTGTTTCAACTTGTTGGTATGATGCAAAGGAGAACTCGAGGATGTTAGGACTTGTCATTGATGATTGAATAAAACTTGAGGATTAAGTAGGTCCAATCCGCGCATCGAGAATGAACTAGTCTAGATATAAACAAGAGTTACGTCCCGATGAGGACGATTACCCCGCAGGAGCGTGCATGGTGATTCATGGCCACCGTGGATAATCTGAATCGTGTGAGATTAGGGCGTAACATATTGTAAAGCTAGACGACCTTATAATCAAATGCATGAATTGGGATAAATGACTTAGGGAATATAAAATGTGAATTACGGTTTAGCGTTGAAATGTGTCGTAGCATACTTGACTTGGAAAGATTGATAGACCGATTATGTCGAACATGTTCGAAGAGATAGACTATGCGAAATGGCTTGATGAATGAACATTACTGAATGACTCGGACCCCGTGCGACGAACGTTGGAATGTGTGTAGGGAATCGATGCTCGATGTTTAGAAATCGGAGTGATGCGAGCTTGGGTAGAAAACCCCACACTATCAATTTGGTTTGACCTTAGGATGGGGTCAGTGTTGATATTGTTGTTTGGGAACTACAATTCCGATACTGACGAATGACTTTAGCCTAAAGACATAGCCTAGCGGTTAGGCGGACGTTCCGGCGTGAAGCAATAGGAATTATGGAGGCACCACTCGTGAGTCTCGGCTGACATATACGTATATTAGGGACGCCCGAATATATGGTGATGGCGGATTCTCTATCACGAGGCTTGGCTGAAATGTATGTATTTTGGGGACGACGGAAATATGTGCACGATCCAACTAAGTGATACATTGAATCAAGTGAGACTTGAGGAACGGAAAAGGGTCGAGGATTTTGAGATCGTAAGACGAGTTTGAATGTTAGTTGATTGGTTGGTGTGCCTAACGACTAAGTTAGCGATAAGCACGAGCGTGGCTCGGATTAAGGGAACGCATAGGAGTAGTGTGTACGAGAAACGTAGGATGTCGAATCAAGTTATAAGCCGATAAGTGTACTCAATAAGTTTCAAAGATGAAACTTTTTCTGAGTGGTGTATGATGTAGTACCCCGTCCTGCTCAGTCAATCGGAGGAATCAAAACGCCGACGGCATTCGAACTTAGCCCTACAATGGCGACTCGAAGACATCGCTCAGGTGGGGTAGTTTCTGTGAACTTGCCTCATCTTAGCCTTCACATAATAAATTATGTGTTTTCAACTTGCACAAGTAGGCTTAATAATAAAAGAGACGAATCCACATAGCTAAGGGAATAATCCTGACGGATCGAATCGAGTTAGAACATGGAAAACGTCCTACGGTCGGCTTAAAATTATTGTACGGTGTGCTTTGAAAATGACACTCGGTCCTTCGTCCCGTGGCTTGGGAGAAGGAAAAGTTGGTCTTCGTCACAAGCTAAGAGTTAGCCTAAGTCATAGGCGTCTCCCGCGTAAATGCTCGATAAAGCATGCACGTTTCCTCGAAGCAAGGCCCGACATAGCCTTGATCGTCCCACGAGCTAAGTTGTATCGCACAGCTTATGGCATGAGTTTAGTACCCAAAGACCTTGGTTGTTCAATTTGAGCACATGCTCGGTCCTACGGTTCTACAACTACATATAGCCATTTGTTCCCACGGTCTTAAGGCTCGTCACATAGAGTATGAGGCGGTCCCTCGGTTGGGAGTCTCATGGTTCTTATGCACATTTTTGAAGTATGAGGCGGTCCTTCGGTTGGGAGTCTCACGTTCCTATGCACGTCAAGAAGTATGAGGCGGTCCCTCGGTTGGGAGTCCTACGGTTCCGAAGCACGTTATGCAAAGTGTGGTTCAGAGTACGAGTTGCTAAGTATAGTTCCAGTCGTACCAACAAATTAGGCTATGCATTTACGTGAGTCTAGATGTCTCGTAGGTGCGTGGTCATTGGACAACTTGTCGACAAGGATTTCTTCCTAGACTGGTTATACGTCGGGGCACCGGGCCCAGTCGACCTAGGGGGAAGACGTTATAGCAGCGCACGTACTGCGTGGGTAGTCGGGGGCTTTCTACGGGGCTCGCTACCGGCGCTGAAAGACCTGCCGCCTACCCGAGCTATGTCTACGATGGCTTGTCATGCCAGTGGCCTTTCATATAGATAATTGGCGTGCTAAGCGGCGAATCCGCATGTACGGTGTCGGTCGTAACAAAGAAAGTGTAAGCACGGTATGTGTTGAGTTATGGAATGCGTGCACGGTATGCACATAAGGTATTATGAAGCCTAAGATTTGGCTATACGTAAAGACACGTGCTTGGCACGAGATATGGCATCGTGCTTGAGTTCTCTACACTGGTTCCACAAGTTGGGTTAGACGTTTCGAGTTAAGTCTGGAAGGGCCGTAAGATGAGTTTGGTTAAGTCAGGTTAAGCTGCGAGGCACGACCTCGAAATATGAGGCACGGCCGCGTTATCACAACACAAGTATATGCAAGACTTAGCGAGGAGGCATTGCCTCAGAAATATTAAAGCACGAATCGAGTTCATTTCACGACCGAGTCGTTACGTCCCAGATTATAGCACGAAAGACAAGTATGAGTCGGTGCGTTGACATTACAAGCAAAAGAACGGTCTAGAGGCAAGGGTAAGGAAGTTATCGATGCAATAGCACGGAGACGGTCTAATGACACTAAATTGGCCGAGAGTCTATGTCCTAAAACTGATCCTAAGGCAAGAGTAGAAAGACAATCTTAAAGAGTTTATGTTGCACAAAGTAAAATAAATGTGTTGGTTTTGTATGGGTAGGCGAGGAGCTCACTCCACCAGTACAGTTGAGTACTGACACACACATAGTTTTTATGTGCAGGCGCAGGTAGAAGCTCGTGGTGCGGGGCTCGCTTGGATGCGTTGAGGCTTGGAGTTCCTTGGCGATTCAAAGCGTACGGCCGCGTGGAGTCAAGACTTATACGGGACATAATGTATGGACATCGCCTCTCCGAAGCTTCTGCTGGCTCAAGTATTGTAATCGAGAGATGAGAGAGACCAGAGTGACTTGTATAATGAGAGAAAAGTGAGCACGAGAGACTTGTAATCATGGCTTGTGCCTAATGTAATCTGATTGTTCAATATCAATAAAGAGTTTTTTTGAATAACTTGTGTTTTGATTCTAAATTTTTGCTGCATGTTCAATGTTTCTGCTTGGGACTTCTGGGCGACGACCCCGTCGCCGCCAATGTAATCGGCCGTTATGAAACTGCCTTGCACGAGCGCAATCTACGCTCGTGCGGCATCACGCCTTAGCGAGGACGATCGCTCCTACGGGAGCGGGGCATAAAAACTTTACATGACGCCATTTGGCGAATGTTCTTTGACGGTGCTTCAAGTACGGGGCCACAATGTGTCATCGTCGCTAGAGTCGGGGTAGTATTAATGTGGGTTTGTGGTCAATCGGGCATATTCTCATACAGAACCATGTTCAAACAACGTAGCCAAATATAACGCTCTAGTCATCGAACTCCAACTAGCAAAATAAGTGGGGATCAAGTACCTGGAAGCATATGGTGAGTCACAATTGGTTGTTAACCAGATCCGAGGTTCATACGAGGTTCGCAATGAGGACCTGATTCCATACTATAAAACAGCAATTGCCATCATTGTAACCATAGAAGGATTCTTTATAGAGCATGTTCCTAGGCTCCAAAATATCGAAGCCGATGTCCTAGCAGGTCTTGCCGCTTCCTTGGCACTTCCAAATGATACTCATCATCTAGTCGACATAATAGGCCATGAGCTAGTCTGTCCCAAGAACAATCTTCAACTGGGTACGAGTTACTCCGCCCAGATAACCAACGACATACAGGACTGGAGATGCCCGCTCATCGACTTTGCATTCTATGGAATTTTGCCAGAGAATGTGAAGGAAGCAACTTCAATCAGAAGACGCTCCCTCAGATTCTTCTATAATACGAAGACGAAAATGTTATATCGACGATCCTATGATGGGCTACTATTAAGATGCATGTCAAATGCAGAAGCCAAAGAAGCCTTATGCGAAGCTCACGACGGTGCTTGTGGGGCTCACCAACCTGGCCCGAAATTGTAAGATCGTCTCCGTCGGATGGGTTATTACTGGCCCACAATGGTAGAAGATACAGTTGATTATGCAAAGAAGTGCAAGGCTTGCCAAATCCACACAGATTTTATACATCTGCCATCTGAATTCTTACACCCGACAGTGTCCTCTTGGCTATTTGAAGCATGGAGAAAAACATCATTGGGCCAATCACCCCGCCGTCGTCTAGAGGGCATCAGTTTATACTTGTAATCACCGATTACTTCTCCAAATGGGCGAAAGCTGTTCCACTGGCAGAGGTGAAGACATCGAACTTGATTAGCTTCATAAAACATCACGTCATCTACCGTTTTGGACTACCCCGAAGGATTATTCACGACAATGGTCCGCAGTTCGCAAGCCACGCTTTCTATCAATTTTGTGACAAGAATCGAATTCAGAACATGGCCTCGACAGCATATAACCCATCGACTAACGGTCTGGCTGAAGCTTTCAACAAAACGATAATCAAGCTCCTTAAAAAGTTCGTATCTTCAAACAAACGCGACTGGAATGAAAAGCTTGGCGAGTGCTTATGGGCGTATCGCACCACAATTCGGATGACTGCATGAAATACACCGTTCTCCTTGGTTTACGGAAGCGAGACAGTCCTTCCATTGGAGACTCAGATCCCCTCACTTCGAGTGGCCCTTACTTACCGGTTAACGTCGGACGATAACTACCGCCGACGGCTACAAGAGTTGGAAGCATTAGATGAGAAGCATTTACAAGCTCAACAAAGCATAGAGCTCTACCAAGCGCGCATCTCTCGGGCTTTCAACAAGAAAGTCAAACAGAGAATATTCTAAGTCGGCGATCTCGTCTTGGCCATTCGCAGACCAATGGTCATGACTCACAAGACCCCCGACAAATTCCAGCCTAAATGGGAGGGTTCGTTCATCATCGAGACCGTATTCTCCAAAGGTGCGTACCGTATCGCAAAAAAAAATTGAGACTTGCTCATGATGCCCATCAACGGCAAGTTCCTCAAGAAATATTATATCTAAACGACATCTTCCAACTATCTTTCAGATTATGAGTTATGTACCCTCTGGTATCGCTGAACTTACACTCTGACCTCAAATCTCCCAAATTGTTAAGTTATGTACCCTCAGGTACCACTGAACTTACTCTCTGACTGCTCCGAATGGATTCATATCTCATCTCCTGGTCATATCTATGAACTCCCACATTAAATGCTTTTCTCTACCAGAGTTTGCCTCAAAATCTATTACCCGCACCACCAGTGCGCAGAAGGGTAATAGGTCCATAAAACTTATCCTAATCTATTACTCGCACCATCAGTGCACAAAAAGGGTAATAGGTCCACAAAATTCCCCAACGGGAAAAATAACCACGTCCATATTACCTCGAGTTGTTTTCCCATCCATCACAAACAAATCACCCAATGCATAGAACTTCCACGTTGATAGTACCTCTGAGTTGTTCTGTGTATCCCCATTTGGCCTACTCCTACCACGTCCTCATTACCTATGAGTAGGAAGGCTCTGTTTTTGACCCATATTTACCACATCCTCATTACCTCTGAGTAAATATGTTGGTTTTCTCTCCACTTATTATCAGTACTCGCATCGCCAGTACACAAAAAGGGTAATAAGTCCATAAAAATTATCCTAATCTATTACTCGCACCATCGGTGTACCAAAGAGTAGTAGGTCCACAAAATATCATTCAAATCTATTTGCTCGTATTTCCAGATACACAGAAGGGCAATAGGTCCACAAAAATCCCCAGTGGGATATTTATTATCAAACACAAATGCTGTATTAGGCCCTCTAGTACAAGCACCACAAAATACCACAAATAAAGAATGGAGTGAACATATTCTATTTTTTCAAAAACAGTTATATTTATAGGACTACATCGACAACAGAAAACAAAGAAAGGAAAATCTAGCAATACATAGTTTGGTTAGTTTGACAGCACTTCGTTTTTATCAAAAAGCATTTTCGTGGCCCTCGATAGAAGTCATGTTTTACTGCTGAGAAGCAAACAAGGCTATTGAATCTCCAAGGAGCTGCCCGGAGGAGGGCAAATATAGCATGCTATCCTCTCCTCCGTATTGCGGATACCTTAGCCCCGCTCCCCCGAAGGACCATACCTTCAAAACATCATCCCTGATGGTGGTTTCGCCTACTTGTAGAGCCGTAAAGGCAGGACGTTCATAACGATGAATGACCACCGTCCAACTCTCCGAGGTATAAAGGCTCTTCCTACCACCTGGAGAAAACTCTTCCGAAGCATGAAGAGTCTTGAGTTGTTTGATGTATATGCCAAAATGGCACGAGGAAAACTCTTCCAAAGCATGAAGAGTTTTGAGCTGTTTGATGTATGTGTCAGAATGGTGTATTTTCACTCTATCGCCGACATCGACCCTGGAAAAGTTTGCTAGCCAGATCCCTACAAAACATGGAAAAAGGGTTTAGCACCGAAAAGAAAACAAAGAGCTCTATTTTTTCAGTTAGGCGGCCTAGCCAGTTATGCGGCCTAGCCAAACAAAACTCATGCGGCCCAAAGTCACGAGGTCGACTTCATGAAGTAATCATGCAGCTCAGTCATGAAGTACTTATGCGGATTAGTCATGAAGTGTTCATGCGGCTCAATTATGAGGCATTTATGCGGCTCAGTATGCGACCCAGTCATAAAGAACTCATGCGGCTCAGTCATGGGGCAATTATGCGGCCTAGTCATACAGTATTCATGCGGCCCGATCATAAAGTGCTCATGCGGCTCAGTCATGAGGCACTTATGCGGCTCAGTCATGAAGTATTCATGCGGATCCGTCTTGAGGCACTTATGCGGTTCAAGTTCGAATGAGCAGCGGTTATGCGGCCCAGCCCATGCAGCCCTATCATACAGAACACATGCGGTCCAAATGAGATAGGGCATGCATCGACCAAGCTTAAAGCACAGAGGTAGTATATGACAGGCCCGCGCATGAAATATGCGATATGGCTATTCAAAATTTCAGTCGTCGTCTTTCCACCATCCTTACTCTTGATAGGGGGTTGCACGTCGGGATGAATAGAAGGAGCGTCTGTCGCTCTCGACGGAGAGGCAAGTCCCCTCTCTTTGGCCGCCGTACCAGTCGACTTGGATGCTTTTGGAGCCATAGCAGAAAGTATGATGAAGTCGAAGGAGAAGAAGGTAAAAGAGGAAAATCTTTCTACGAATGACCCCTATTTATAGAGTTGCTGAAAAGTGCCTCTTCGATTCTCGAGATCATTAAAAATAATGACGACGTTTGGGGACTTTATCCCTAATAACCGTCGGCTTTATCTTGAAAAAGCGCCTCTTCGATTCTCGAGATCATTAAAGATAATATCGATATTTGGGGACTTTATCCCTAGTAACCGTCGGATTTATCTCGAAAAGAGATCCACAACCAAATCAAGAAAATTAAATGCAGCAGTGACAGCTGGCAGGCTAATGGGGTCTCTCTGCGGCTCGAGATTTTCCTGCGGCTCAAGATTTCCCTGCGGATCAAGATCTCTCTGCGGCTCGAAAATTCCCTGTGACTTGAAGACTCCCTGCGGCTTGACATATCTATATGCTTCTTATTCAAAGTATTCCAAATTTGCAATTTGAAAACTTTGAAGGGGATATTATAGAAGCATAAAAAATATGGGGTTCGTGCGGATCATAATTTGCCACATATGTACTTTGGGCCAAACAGGTCCGCATAAAGGAGAGCCGTATGACAGATTCAATACCTTATGCGGCCCGTCGACAACCAGCTGCAGAAGAAAGATATGCGGCCAAGAGGATCAATTCGCCTGATAAAGCTGACAAGTTCTGTCAAAACTGACAAAAATGACAGCTCTGACACTTTGACAAAAAGATAAGACGTGAGATGTCACCGAAAGCAGGATTCATACGCTTTCATGCGGCCAGAAGGAGTGTTACCCAAGCCGCATGAACCTTATACGGCTCAAACATATGCGGTCCCAAAGTCTCTGAACTTCATGCGGCCAAGGGTGACTGTGACCCAAGCCGCATAAGCTTTATGCGGCCAAAATACAGAATCTATGCGGCTTAAAAGTCCTTAAGCTATATGCGGGCTAAGAAAGTTTGCGACTTAAGCCGCATGAGTCTCATGCGGCCCCACATGGTCGAAAACTGAGAGACTCATGCGGCTCAAAATAATTCCTATCCTGTGATAGGACACGTGGCAGGCTGACCAAGTCTTAACCACCCAGATTTGCTGCAACAAAATCCTAACAAATTGACAGCTGGTGGCCAAAGAGCGGGTCTTCACGTGCTAATTAGCCACGTGGCCACAGGCAATCTATGCGGCTCAACATACATACCACTATAAATAGCAGGGTGCCACACCCCTATAAAAGACTGGCAACCTTCGAAAAGCAATTTCTTCAAGAGCTAAGAAATGCGTCAGATAGTCCAAAGAGTAAGGCAGAGTTGATAACATTTTTCCGAGCCTCTACCGTCACCCCCTAGAATCAAAAACTAAACAATTGTACTTAAATTATTTCCTAGGATTTCTTTCTAGGCTTTTCTTTGTACAAGCGAGTTTGTAATCAATTTCAGTATTTCTATAATACCTGTCTTTGATTTTTAATGGCAAACAGTGCCATGTTATGCTGGAAGAGCCGCAGGTAGTGCTACAAGTTTGACGCAGGAGCTACGTACTTGCTCAGGCCAATAGCTGCTTTATTAGCCATATTGGAGTTCCTCTACGTATGACTAGGAAGTGGCTTGCTCTGACGAGGAAGTGATTCGCTCTGACACTGCTTTACTTTTGGGGTCTGCGTGCTGCTGAAGATTGCACGTTTCTGAAGACCGCGTATTTTATAGTATATACTTTAGTCTTTAGTCTTTATATGTAACCATGAAGAGTCTGTAATAGATCTTTTGTAATATGATTTTAACAAAGAACTTTGTAACACCCACTTTTCTAAATGAGGATAATTTTGAACTTTTGTATTTTAGTCTTTTAATAATGAGATTTAAATCATGTTATAATTTTTGGTAATTTTTAATTCTTTTAAAACTATTTTAATTGGTGATTTGTAATTTTGGTATTTTTCTAGCGAAACCCTAGATACTACTTGACCTAGAGACTAACCATGACCATGGAGACCTAACCATGTGATTGGGATGATTTATTTCTATTTTGGCATAAGGGTATTTTGGTTATTTTTGACTTTAAATGAAAAATGAATTTTGATTGATTATTATTGTGCTAATCTATTTGTTAGAGACTAACATAGTTTTGACCTAACCTAGATGTTAGTCATGACCATAGAGGCTTAGTTAGATGGTTAGAAACTTAATAACTAAGTTAGAGAATATCTAGATATTTGTAAGTTAGATATTTTATTAGCTTTAGCCTAGAACTAGCTTGGGCCTTAAGTTGAGACTTAGAATTGATTGCTAGAGAGCCCATAGCCTTTCTCCGTACCTAAAACCTAACCCTAACCTATTTATGGCCAGCCATGAGCAGCCCATAGGGAGATCCCAACCCCTATATAATGTCTCTTAGTATTCACTTGCCTCTTTAAGAAATCCCCCTTTAGAAATCCTAATAGTTCGTCCCCAAATCATAAAATCTCACCATTCCTCTACCAAATTGATCCCACACACTTGCATTGGAGGTCATTTCTGGAGTAGAGGCTGAAGGGTGCTTGCTTGCTAGGTTTGGAGCTCACTTGGCCATTGGAGGAGGACTTCTCAATTTGGGACTTTTTGATTGAGATCTCTCAATAGGTAAAATCCCTCAAATTAATTCAAATCTTTATTTTCTTTCCATAGAAGCATCCATCTAGGTGTCCCCTAGCTGTAGAGTGTGTTTGGTAGGAATTGGTATTGGTTTGGTGTCCGTATCAGATACGTATCAGTGTCCAATACACTGTGTTTGCTGAAATGCCTCAAAGGGTTTTTTGTTCATATTTTTGAATTTTTTTTGAATCAGATTGTAGCCCTACATGTATGTTTTATTTCCCCATGTACTGAGCATCATCTCATGTTATTTTTGTGCCCTATTTCGGGCTAGACACACCGCACGAGCCCCTCGCACACGTGTCCTGCTACCCGAGTGGATTTGTGAACACAATACGACACAAGGACTCATGCCACTTGGCACGAGGGTAGGGGCACCCTCTGATACGACACCCTCGAAGTTTAACACAATTTCATCTCATGAATTTCGAGAAATTGCGCGTGCACAGGGTTTACACTGACACGTACGCACGAGATTTCACTCACTGATATGCGTGTCGTGCAGCATGGACACGTGACATAGATGTCTTGTATCGTGTCGACTATGTAGCCCTAGTGTTGGGCTATGTGTGGACATGAACACAAGACGTGTCGTGGCTCGTGTTGTGTCTACGAGCCTGTGTCCTCATCGCACGAGCTGTCTGTGCACGAGTTCACTATATGTGTTTTGTTGCTATTTGACACTTTGTGTCCACTGTTTTTGGACACAAATTGACCCCCCATGTTGACACGTGACTCCCCCACCCAGTGACATGGGGTTGTGTTGGTTTTTGAAATGTTTTTGAGTTCGAATATGGGGTTGACTGATACATATGTTCATGCTTTCGAAAATGATTTCAAAATGTTGAATTCGAATATGGGATTTCAAATAAGTTTTTATATGTTTTACCTAATTTTGATTGTGTTTCCAAAACTGGTTCTCAGAATGATTTCGAGTTTATCATTTCAAAATGAGGTTACAGTAAAACCTGGGTTAAATGATATTTCAATCCTAATGTTTTCTAATGAGTTTACAGATATTACCTGGGTTTAAATTCTTGTTTCCAAATTGGTTTTTGATGTAGGATTTGGGTTTTCGAATCCACTATGATACTTGAATCACTGATACATTATATAGATTGATACTTAGTTTACATAATGTTCTGATACCTGAACAGTGAGTTCGGGTTTGAGTTTTAACTAAGTTGGGTTTTTAATTTGTAATGCTTTATATAACATGCTAACTCGGTTTGATATGAGATTAGGTTGTTTGGTAATAATATCTGAGTATTGATATACCTAAGAATAGGGAATTATTGAGTTGGTTCATTCGAATTACATGTTGACAGTTAACTGTCAACTGGAAACATTGGGATTGAGTTTTGATTGGATAACATATAACCGAGTTTTCGAAATAGGGTACTTAAACCTGAGATTTAAAGATACAAAACTGAGCTTTGATTTTGTTGGGTTTCTTGAGTATGATTCGAGTTTTGGTTTTAAGTTAGTATTTTTATTGGGAATTTGAAACTGTCACTGCATCTCTTAAACCTGAGATTGAAAATTGAAATAGGGATAATATGAAACTGGGTTTTCATTTTGAATGATAACTGAGTTTGTTTGGAACTGTGACATTACAATGAGAACACTAACACTCTCTATTCACTCATACACTATACACACACTCTCACATGCTCTCACACACATACACACATATATACATTTCACTCGCTTTGCACTCCTTCACACCACTATCCACTGCACCTTTGACACAACTATCTTGACAGTTATTGACACTACTTGACACATATACACACACACTCTTCACATTACATTGACACCCTCTATATATATATATATATATATATATATATATATATATATATATATATATATATATATATATATATATATATATATATATATATATATATATATATTCCGCCAGGTCAGTCGCCCGCGGCAACGGGACCCCATTACCCCTCATCGCTCCTTTCTGGCATGCATGCATCCCCATCAAATGGTCGATCCTTATCTGGCGAGCCCGCTTCCATAAGCTCCCCACCGACGATGCAATCACCTCGTTTGGGTACAACCTCACATCGAGTTGCCATTGCTGCACTGCGCCCCAAGCGGAATCTGCAGAGCACATCCTAACCTCCGGTGATCTAGCCAAGAACATTTGGACGAGTCTCAACACCAAGTTTAGGAAGGCCCCCCCTAGGGGCTTCAACTATCTCCTGTCCAGCTGGGGCATTTCCTACGGACATCAGATCGTCGTAGCCACGGGGATTTGGGTCCTGTGGAAAAATAGGAACAAGTTCCGATACGAGGGCCAACATCTCCCACCCCTCCAACTGTACAGGGAAATCATCAGACAGATCCTAAAGATCCGGAGGTGCTGCTCGCACTCTACGCCCAAATTCTGGGAGACCCTAGATTAGTCTCTGTCTTCTTGTTTCTGTTTTGTCGGCTTGCCTAGCCGTTTCTTTTCTTTTGCCAGTGCTTGGCGCTCTTCTTGTATAGGCTTTTCCATTTTGCGCCTGATACATCAATAAAATTCCCCCTTCTAAATATATATATATTTTAAAATCCCCCTTCTAAATATATATATATATATATATATATATATATATATATATATATATATATATATGATAATGTTTTTGATAGTGGAAGTGTATGTCTAATTATGAATCTAAATTAGTTCTTGTATTATAGACTTTGGCACCCTCACCTCACCCCCTCTCTATCTCTCTATATGTAATATATATGTATATATATATATATATATATATATATATATTTGCTCTATGCAATGCATGATGCAATGTATAAAGGCATGTATGAATGAATGTATAGATGTATAGTATGAATGCATGAATATATGTAATGCAATATAGTATGTATATATATATGCCTTGGTTGTGGTTCATATTGCTTTGCTTTGCTTATGTCTAGCCTTGATTGCATAGTATAGGCTTGGTTAGGCCTAGTGAGACTTGTTGGACTAGGATTGGACCTAGTATGGCTTAGTTGACCTAGTTTGGCTAGTATTGTTGACAAGAGTTGACCAAGAGTTTACTTAAGTCTAGAATGACCTATAAATCATGTAGAATGCATTATAATATTCAGTATTACCTTTCTGGACATGTTGTGACCTGTGTTGCTCTAAATAGGACTCAGTTACTCCGATTTGGATATCTATTCTCATCGAACATTCATGATATCAGGCGAGTACATTCTCTGATCATTTCATACTTGTTCGGATTATATTCTTGCTCTAGATTACTTTACTTGATGCTGTCACGTTGTTAACACGGATTGGTACTATATGGATCTTTACATTGAGATGTCATCCCCCTCGGGAGCATTAGGTACATCATGTCATGTGCGTTTCACTTTCATCATGTACTCCTGTGCTTTCACTATTCATGTATACTCTTGTGATTCATGTACTCTCATGTTTACAGAGCCCTCATGTATAACTTCATGTGCACCAATTTATGGGCCCCCATGTGAAATATCGTATAATAACATAACTTGTATGGATGCTTGTGTATTGATTGGGGTACGGGGGAGTAGAAGCAGTCATGTGAATAATTCCAAAGTAGTATAATCATGTGCAAACTCTTTAGTGTAATCATATACAAATTTAAGCCGTTTACATGTCTATCTTGTACTCTACATCACTAGTTATTGATAGTGTTAGGGTTATATACTAAAAGCATCACTTTTGTAGTAACCTTATTTTCTTAAATTTTGAATGAGAATCATATGGGCAAATGTTTGCATATTGTATTTGTTGCAAGTGTTAATACAAACGTTTGATATTCTATATTGTAGATAATATGGTGTGTGGTGTCACACAGAAGATCATATTATCAGTTTCCTATGGAGTATATAAATAGTTCACAACCTAGATGGACTTGGACAATCTATTGGAAAGGTTGTAGTGTAATCTGGTATTAGTCTATCTTGACTATAGGTTTATACTAGTACACTTTGTTTGTATTGAATAGGACCACTTGAGGTTGTTCTCTTTGTACTGACTACATAAGAGAACAAACACCTCTGTTATTATGGATGCTTGTACTCTTAATCCGGATATAATAACGGACATGTATATGCAATGTGCATTACTTTGACTCATAAAAGAGTGAGATTCATTATGGATCAATAACCTCTATGAATTGGGTAATAACATTGTATGTATGATGGGATATTGATTATAAATGGAATCCATGTCCCGATACATCGGGTTGATGATGTCCTCTTAAGGAGCTCATAAGGATTGTCATGTAAACCCTGCAGGTGGATTATATCCGACATGATAAATAAAGTTGAGCGGTACTACTTAAGGATAAAAGATGTCGAATCAATATAGTTGTCAGTAACTTAATTGATCGACGGACATACGATATCTTAACATGGGGAGCCAAACGAGCATATAATAAAAGGAGCCCACAAATATAATTTGGGATTAGGGAGGTAGTGCAACAATAGCTCATTAGTGGACCGAGCAATTGTTAATGGGCCTGGATTGTGTGTTCGGGCTGAACACGGGATATCCAGATCCGTTAGGAGGCCTAACCCTAATTTCTCCTCATGGTCCCTGCCGTAGCCTATATATATCCTCTATTCTCTGGCCGCCAGATTACTGGTCAAAAATCTAAAATTTTCTCTAAATTCGTGATTCACGTAAGGAGAGAAAGAGAGTGCTGCCAAGGAGAAGAAAAGGTTGGGAGATCGTCGCCCACACGACGTCCAACTCGATGAAGGAATACGTGCAGAAGATCTTGGGGTCGTCCGCTCGAGATTGCGAGGAATTACTTGTCTCCTTTCTGCCGCAGGTATAATTCGTGAACCCTAGTTTCTGCCTATGAAGGGTTAGAACACGTATTAGATCTGTTTAACCTTCTATCGATCAATACGCACACCAAAGGAAGGGTCCTGGGAATCCCCAGTTCCATTATTTGGTATCAGAGCCACTTTGGATCTACGTATTGATTGATACGTCCATGTTGTCCAATAAAACCTGTGCTATGTAATAGTCGGTAGATGTAGATCTGTTCTAACTCGGTTTTGCAGGCATCTTAGATCCAACTATTATGGTCCAATGCATGTTTTTTTTGATTGTGTTGTTTAAACCACGGACATGTCGTAGATGTTGTTGTTGCTGTGGATGTAATTAAAATCACGAGGGTTGATCGTGCTTATTAATTTAATTTTTCAATCTAGATTATGTGTGAACTCCTTCGGGAGGCATAGGATTGATGTAATTTTAATTATTTTTGATCAATCGTGATGGCGGTGGTGGCTGTTTCTGACGCCGTACGAGATGCTGGTTTTGAACAATCCAGAGGCAGATAGATGATTTTTGATGAAGGAATCGACAGCCAAAACCTTATAGATCTGCGCAGCGCCAGATTTTGGATTCGGATAGTTGAGGACGGAGCAGCAAAGATGACCATAATAGTTGGATATTTTCTCTTATTTTTTTGTCATTTTGCTTTTTCTAGTTATGCATGTTTATTATTGTGTGGTTGTTTTTTTTGAAAAACCAAGTCTACATTAATAATGGACAACATGGACATAATATCAACTAGTAGAAAAACCCTCATTGTTAAATAACCCTCCATTACTGGTTTGTAGGTGATGTAATTATACTTGCGTGTTGGCTTTAGTGCTTTCCTCCATATCGGATGAGTATAATTATGGATCACCAGTACAAATTTCCTTAGGGATAATTGTAGAAAGTTATCTAGTATGTGTTCACTTCTCCATCTGAAGGAACTCATTACAAGGTAATGGACTTAGTATTAAGTAATGGTATACACTTAGATACAAATAATGGTATCCTCCCCATCGGAGTCACTGCTATTATTTGTATGACCAGAGCAAGACCAGCATATTAATTTTATTTGTCATAAAGTTATATTGACATGATAGTAAAATTGATAAGAAAAATCTACTTGAACAAAGTTGAATTTGTATACGTCCACACTATCGTGGCATGCTAAATTCATGGTGTTCAAGGTGTTGGTGAATTTCTTATTATTGTTTTGAGGGAATCAATATTTAGTTAATTCAAAAAGTTTTTTTTTGCCCTACATAATTTTATTTATGTGATTCTCAGGATTTCAAAAATGGGTTCTTTCAGTCCACTTATGGTGATTCTTAAAGAAAACAAACTTACTGGACCTAATTATATTGACTGGAAACGTAATTTGGACATTGTTCTGACTGCTGAGGAGTACAAATATGTACTTGTTGAGGAAAGCCCACCTAAGCCTGATGCTAACTCTGATGAAGAGGTCAAAGAGGCTTATAAGAAGTAGAAAAAGGTAGATGAGATGGCACAGTGTTACATTCTGGCATCTATGTCAAATGTACTGCAATATCAACATCAGGCCATGGCCACAGCTTATGACATGATGTATAACCTCAAGGAACTCTTCGGACATCAGAGTAGATCAGCTAGGCAGTTTGCTATGAAATGTTTAATGAATACAAAAATGGCTGAGGGCACACCAGTAAGGGATCATGTTCTCAAGATGATGGGTCATCTGAATGAGATGGAGATCCTTGTAGCTGAAATCGATAGGGAAACCCAGGTCGATATCATTCTCGGGACTCTGCCTAAAAGTTTTGACAATTTCTGCCTTAATTACAACATGAACAAAAGGTTGTATAGTTTGGCAGAACTTGCAAAAGAGCTACAGGATGCTGAATCTCTCTTTAGGCAGAGTGGTCATGTTTTTGTTTCTGAAAAGGCTTCTACTTCTAAGCCAAAAGGCGGTAAGAAGAAGAATAACATTCAGAAATAGGCAAACTCAGCAAAGAAGGGCATGGGACCTCAAGGCGCGGTAAAAAAGCCGAAAGGCAAATATTTCAAGTGCAAAGGGTCAGGACATTGGAAGACTGATTGTCCACTTCTCAAACAAGG
Organism: Iris pallida; assembly: GCA_029216955.1. Classification (NCBI taxonomy): domain Eukaryota; kingdom Viridiplantae; phylum Streptophyta; class Magnoliopsida; order Asparagales; family Iridaceae; genus Iris; species Iris pallida. The sequence continues at coordinate 55,803 of JANAVB010006656.1, read as the reverse complement.
GAATAAAGAAGGTATATCTCATTTACTAGTAGTTGAAACATGTTTAGCGGTGTTATCTACCGGCACCTGGTATGTAGATACAGGAGCCACTAATCATGTCTGCAATACATTGCAGGGATTCCAGAAAACCAGACGGCTAAGTGATGGAGAGATATGCTTGTTCATGGGTGATGCTACAAAAGTATCGGTCGTTGCATTAGGAGATGTTACTTTATCTTTTGGTAGAAATAAATCTTTGACATTGAGAGATTGCCTTTATGCACCTTCACTTAGAAGGAATTTAGTTTTTGTTTCTATGTTAGTTAAGGATGGATATTCAGTTTATTTTAATGACAATATTGTTATTAGAAAGAATAAACATTTTATCTGTTCTGGTGCATTGGTTGATAATTTGTATGTCATTAATCCTATTTCGCCCACAATACAACTTATGAAAATGAATAATATGTCATCTAACTTAAATAAGAGAAAAGAACCTTCTTGTATGAACCAAACATATCTTTGGCACTTACGTTTGGGGCATATTAACCTAAGAAGGATTCAAAGACTGGTTGAAGATGGACCTTTGAGTTCATTGGAAGTGGAGGCACTACCAGTTTGTGAATCCTGCTTGGATGGTAAAATGACTAAAAGGCCTTTTACGGCAAAGGGGTATAGGGCCAAAGATGTGTTAGAATTGGTTCATTCTGATTTGTGTGGACCCATGACTATCCAAGCTAGAGGTGGCTTTGAATATTTTGTCACATTTATCGACGATTATTCAAGGTATGGATACATTTATTTGATGCGCCGTAAGTCTGAGTGCTTTGAGAAATTCAAAGAGTACAAGGCTGAAACGGAGAAACGTCATGGAAAATGTATCAAGTCATTACGATCAGATCGTGGTGGCGAGTACCTCTTTGGAGAGTTTAGGGATTATTTATCAGATGCTGGGCTTGTATCCCAATTGACTGTACCTGGAACGCCCCAACAGAATGGTGTAGCCGAAAGAAGGAATAGAACTCTTATGGAGATTGTTAGATCAATGATGAGTTATTCGGATTTGCCAGATTCGTTTTGGGGATATGCCTTAGAGACTGTAGCTTATATTTTGAACTTGGTTCCTTCTAAGTCAGTACCTCTTACTCCCACAGAGCTGTGGATTGGGCGTAAGCCTAGTCTGAAACATGTTCGCATTTGGGGTAGTCCAGCACATGTGCTGAATGGAAAAGCAGATAAGTTAGAATCTCGTACAGAAGTACGCTTGTTTGTAGGCTATCCAAGAGGAACGAAAGGAGGTTTATTTTATAGTCCTAAGGATCAGAAGGTCATTGTTAGCACCAATGCCCGATTCTTAGAGGAAGACTATGTGATGAACCATAAACCCACAAGTAGAGTTGTTCTAGAAGAACTAAGACATGAGACACCAAGTACTTCAGTACCAACAGTATAAGAGGATGAACCATAAATAACTGCACAATGTGTCACAAATGTTACACCATAACCGATAGTGCCTCGTCGTAGTGGGAGGGTTGTGATACAACCTGATAGATATATGTTCTTGGGAGAGTCGTCAGACTTCGTCCCTGAGGAACAAGATTATGATCCCTGTACCTACAATGAAGCACTCCAAGATAAAGATACAGAGTCTTGGCAAAAAGCAATGATATCTGAAATAGAATCTATGGATTCTAATCAAGTCTGGGAGCTTGTAGAACCACCCGTTGGTGTAAAAGCCATTGGATGCAAGTGGGTCTATAAGAGAAAAAGAGGATCGGACGGTAAGGTTGAAACCTTTAAAGCTCGGCTTGTAGCAAAAGGTTTTACTCAAAGAGAGGGTATCGATTATGAGGAAACCTTTTCTCCTGTAGCCATGCTTAAGTCTATTCGGATTCTTTTATCTATTGCAGCTCATCTCGATTATGAGATTTGGCAAATGGATGTCAAGACAGCTTTCCTTAATGGAAGTCTTGAAGAAGACATCTATATGAAGCAACCAGACGGGTTCATTGAAAAGGGCCAGGAGCATCTTGTTTGTAAGCTCAAAAAGTCTATTTATGGACTTAAGCAAGCTTCCAGATCTTGGAACATCTGTTTTGATCAGGTGATAAAATCCTATGGATTTGATCAATGTCAGAATGAATCATGTGTATACAGAAAGTGTGATGGAAATGTGGTGGTGTTCCTAGTACTTTATGTGGATGACATCTTGCTCATTGGAAACAATGTGAAGGTATTATCTGATGTAAGGGTATGGTTATCCAAACAGTTTGATATGAAGGACTTGGGAGAAGTAGGTCACATCCTTGGGATCAAAGTTCTACGAGATCGCTAGAAAAGGATGTTGGGCTTATCCCAAGCTTCCTATATCGATACTGTACTAACTCGTTTTAGTATGCAAAATTCTAAGAAAGGTTTCTTACCTTTTAGACATGGAATTGCTCTATTAAAGGAGCAATGTTCGCGGACACCTAAAGAGACAGAGAACATAAAGGCAGTCCCTTATGCTTCAGCAGTAGGAAGCTTAATGTATGCAATGCTATGTACGAGACCAGACATCTGCTTTGTCGTAGGCATGGTCAGCAGATATCAGTCTAACCCAGGACAAGAGCACTGGACTGCCGTAAAGCATATTTTGAAGTACCTGAAAAGGACTAAAGAGTATATGCTAGTTTACCAGGCAGATAGTTTAGTTCCCTTGGGGTATACAGACTCAGATTTTCAGTCAGATAGGGATTCCAGGAAATCTACCTCAGGTTATGTGTTTACTTTGGGAGGTGGAGCCATTGTGTGGAGGAGTATCAAGCAAAAATGTATTACTGATTCCACCATGGAAGCCGAGTATGTGGCAGCCTCTGAGGCAGCCAAAGAAGCGGTTTGGCTCAGAAACTTTCTATTGGACTTGGATGTAGTACCTAGTTTGCCTAAGTCTATTACACTTTATTGTGATAATAGTGGTGCAGTTACAAACTCGAAGGAACCACGAGCCCATAAGACAGGCAAACACATTGAGCACAAGTACCACCTGATACGAGATTTCTTAAAGAAAGGAAAAGTTGCTGTGATCAAGATAGCATCAGCCGACAACCTAGCTGATCCCTTTACAAAGAGCTTACCAGCTAAGGCTTTTGACAGTCATGTTGAGGGAATGGGAGTCAGATGTGTAGCAGCATGGCTTTAAGTATAAGTGGGATTTGTAACAGTATACTGAAAAGCAATGCTTTGAGTATAAGTGGGAGATTGTTAGGGTTATATACTAAAAGCATCACTTTTGTAGTAACCTTATTTCCTTAAATTTTGAATGAGAATCATATGGGCAAATGTTTGCATATTGTATTTGTTGCAAGTGTTAATGCAAATGTCTGATATTCTATATTGTAGATAATATGGTGTGTGGTGTCACACAGAAGATCATATTATCAGTTTCCTATGGAGTATATAAATAGTTCACAACCTAGATGGACTTGGACAATCTATTGGAAAGGTTGTAGTGTAATCTGGTATTAGTCTATCTTGACTATAGGTTTACACTAGTACACTTTGTTTGTATTGAACAGGACCACTTGAGGTTGTTCTCTTTGTACTGACTACATAAGAGAACAAACACCTCTGTTATTATGGATGCTTGTACTCTTAATCCGGATATAATAACGGACATGTATATGCAATGTGCATTACTTTGACTCATAAAAGAGTGAAATTTATTATGGATCAACAACCTCTATGAATTGGGTAATAACATTGTATCTATGATGGGATGTTGATTATAAATGGAATCCATGTCCCGATACATCGGGTTGATGATGTCCTCTTAAGGAGCTCATAAGGATTGTCATGTAAACCCTGCAGGTAGATTATATCCGACATGATAAATAAAGTTGAGCGGTACTACTTAAGGATAAAAGATGTCGAATCAATATAGTTGTCAGTAACTTAATTGATCGACGGACATACGATATCTTAACATGGGGAGCCAAACGAGCATATAATAAAAGGAGCCCACAAACATAATTTAGGATTAGGGAGGTAGTGCAACAATAGCTCATTAGTGGATCGAGCTATTGTTAATGGGCCTGGATTGTGTGTTCAGGCTGAACACGGGATATCCAGATCCGTTAGGAGGCCTAATCCTAATTTCTCTTCATGGTCCCTGCCGTAGCCTATATATCCTCTATTCTCTGGCCGCCAGATTACTGGTCAAAAATCTAAAATTTCCTCTAAATTCGTGATTCACGTAAGGAGAGAAAGAGAGTGCTGCCAAAGAGAAGAAAAGGTTGGGAGATCGTCGCCCATACGACGTCCAACTCGATGAAGGAATACGTACAGAAGATCTTGGGGTCGTCCGCTCGAGATTGCCAGAAATTACTTATCTCCTTTCCGCCGCAGGTATAATTCGTGAACCCTAGTTTCCGCCTATGAAGGGTTAGAACACGTATTAGATCTGTTTAACCTTCTATCGATCAATACGCACACCAAATGAAGGGTCCTGGGAATCCCCAGTTCCATCAGATAGTTCTCTACTTATAGTAGCTATTTACATTACAGTTCTTTTTTTTACTACATGTACTTTCTTTCAGTGTTTCATGTATTTTACTCTATTGTATGCTTTATATTCTTGTCTTAATATGAACTATTGAGATTTTGTGCTCATTTCTGTCCTGACTGTACCTGTTAAAAATATTACAGAGGATGACGAGGACCTTTTTCTTACCTATTATGGAGTTGCCATAGATGACACCTGCAACTTGGACCTTCAGTAGGATCCATCAGCAGTAGAGGATGTCACCCCTATAGTTTAGGCTAGATAGCTTAGACTTCTATCTTATTTTGATGTCTTATCTCATTTGGATACAGTTATGTATATACTTGGGATCTTGTTGTTATTTTGGATGTTTATGGAGATGTTAAGTTTATGGAGATGTTATCTTAGACACTTAGACTTCTTCTCCTGTTGTATTTCATTTGATGATTTTTATATTATATCTATCTATCTATCTTATCGTACTTCTACTTTAGTTGTGATTGAGTTGTACATTTCTATTTTATCCTCCGTTTGGAGAGTATATACTGTACAGGTACCTTATAATTGTTAGATGTATGTGACCTAGGACAGCGTTCTACCGTTGACACTCCGGCGTAGGCTGGACGTACCTACTTCTCGTTCCCCTACACTGGGTGCGGGTTGTGATATATTTTTAGTGGTGGCCCATGCAAGTCCAGTTTATGTAGCGGTATTCGATCTAGAGTATCACTACAGCTTGAGTAGGATATAGGATATAGTTTTGAAGGTACTCAATCACACCTAGGAAAATTTTTATCTAATTTTTGCGGTAAATTGCCTTCTTTTGAAATGACTGTCCTCCTTCGATTATATCGCTTCATTCTCAGTAATTGATTTCTTGTTGATCTATTCCTAGGATGGTGCAGACACGATTCTATCGCTCCGGCCAGAGGGATACTACTGAGAGGTCTGCCACCTTTTGTCCGGCTCAGCCCGGTCAGGCAGTTCCTGTGGTACCTTCTTATATCGGAGCTTCTGCCGCATTCGGGGGTGCACCTCCGCCTGTATAGAGACCTTCCCCTGTCATTCCTGATTTCTTTCAGCAGCAGCCGCCTTTGGGATCGGTTGATACAACGCAATTGTTCGCCTTCTTTCAGAGGATGGTGGAGGCCCACAGCAGCAGTCCGCTCATTTTCAGTCGGGCATACAAAATGCCCATCAGCTTACCTGGATGACGGTGGAGAGAGTCATTGTGCAGCCCAGGCAGGCCAGATACAGCAGTATCAGTCGAGGATACCAGGGATCCAGGAGTTCCAGAAAATGCGTCTGCGAGACTTTTGCGGCATAGAGGGGATTCTGTATGCGGATGACTGGATAGAGCACATCGAGGAGATCTTTCGACTGGCAGAGATTCCAGCTCGACTGCAGATTGAGGCGGCAGGTAGTCAGATGCAGGACCTGGCCCGCACATGGTACCATACGGACCCGAGGGTCGGTACAGAGAAACAGACTTGGGCAGCCTTCAAAAAGTTGTCCAAGGAGAAGTTTTTCCCTGACACAGCTCTTGGCGCCCTGGAGATACGGTTTGAGAGCTTAGTTCAGGGCAGTCAGACTGTCGAGGAGTACGTAGGAGAGTTTTGCCGTCTAGGAAGATTTGTTGAGGGACTCAGTGAGACAACAAAGGCTCGGAGATTCCGGAAAGGGTTAGTCAAGGAGGTCAAGTCCTTGACCAAGAGTACCGAAGTGCCACTTTTGAGGAGATTCTGGTGGGTGCCCTAGCAGCAGAGGATGATCTTAATCTGAAGCTCAAGAGAGGATGGGACGCCCATGGATCCAGTAGTAGCGGAGGCCAGGCCAAGAGGCCTCACATACAGATTCAGCAGTAGCAGCAGAAGAGGCCTGTTCAGCAGCAGTTTTAGGACCAGGGATATACACTTTACCAACAGGCACCCAGGCAGCAGCCCATTAGTTGTACTTTCTGCAAGAAGCCGGGTCATGGATGTAATGACTGCAGGAAGAGACTAGGCAGGTGTTTACTTTATGGTTCAGCGGAGCATCAGTATAGGGAGTGTCCCAAGAACTAGACACCATTGACTCAGGCAGCAGCAGGAGCTAGGGCTCCGACAGGGTAGCAGAGGGGACCACCATTGCCGACTCAGCAGCAGAGGTTTGTCCAGCATCAGCAGCAGGCCAGAGGAGGAGGCCAGCAGAGGCGAGCTTTCGCCATGATAGTTGAGGATGCACATGCAGTAGGAGGTGCAGGTTCTGTTCTTCTCGATTCCATTCCCACTTTTGTCTTATAATAACTATCTTAAAATTCAATTTTGACAGTTTTTTCTACCTCCTTGTTCGTCGATAAATTTGATTCTTAGTATTCTAGGATGATTTGATTTTGATTTTGATTTTTCCCAATATAAGTCGTATGGGATAGGTCACCTCAGTTATGGAATCTAGAATCTTCTATAGTCATATTAGCTATACATAGTGAGGACATATAGTCTGATTTTGGACGTATTTTTCGGGTGTGGGAATTTAAGATTTTCGTGGCCAAGCATGCAGCAATGCGAAAATTTTAAAAACCATGGTTCTAGAGGTATGTACCTTAGTTGGGGACTCTATGATTATCGTAGCCTTACTTTCTAGTATCACGAAGATTCTGAGTCTCATGATTTTGGACAGACGCATATGATTATAGAATTGTATGATTAGAGACTTTGATTGATTGGGGATTTGACTTATAAAGAGTACGACCATCTTAATTTTGAGGACAAAATTCTTCTAAGGAGGGTAGACTTGTAACACCCACTTTTCTAAATAAGGATAATTTTGAACTTTTGTAATTTTAGTCTTTTAATAATGAGATTTAAATCATGTTATGATTTTTGGTAATTTTCAATTTTTTTAAAACTATTTTAATAGGTGATTTGTGATTTTGGTGTTTTGCTAGTGAAACCCTAGATACTAAATCATGTTATGATTTTTGTGACCTGTGTTGCTCTAAATAGGACTCAGTTACTCCGATTTGGACATCTATTCTCATCGAACATTCATGATATTAGGCGAGTACATTCTCTGATCATTTCATACTTGTTAGGATTGTATTCTTGCTCTAGATTACTTTACTTGATGCTGTCACGTTGTTAACACGGATTGGCACTATATGGATCTTACATTGAGATGTTATCCCCCTTGGGAGCATCGGGTACATCATGTCATGTGCGTTTCACTTTCATCATGTACTCCTGTACTTTTACTGTTCATGTATACTCTTGTGATTCATGCACTCTCACGTTCACAGAGCCCTCATGTATAACTTTATGTGCACCCATTTATGGGGCCCCATGTGAAATATTGTACAATAACATAACTTGTCTGGATCCTTGTGTATTGATTGGGGTACGGGGGAGTAGAAGCAGTCATGTAAACAATTTCAAAGTAGTGTAATCATGTGCAAACTCTTTAGTATAATCATGTGCAAATTTAAGCTGTTCACATGTCTATCTTGTACTCTACATCACTAGTCACTGATGGTTCTCTATTTATAGTAGCTATTTACATTACAGTTCTCTTTCTTTTACTACATGTACTTTCTTTCATCGTTTCATGTATTTTACTCTATTGTATGCTTTATATTCCTGTTTTGATATGAATTGTTGAGATTTTGTGCTCGTTCCTGTCCTAACTAGACCTGTTGAAAATATTATAGAGGATAACGAGGACCTTTGCCCTACCTATTATGGAGCTGCTATAGATGACACCTGCAACTTGGACCTTCAGCAGGATCCATCTGCAGTAGAGGATGTCACCCCTATAGTTTAGGCTAGATAGCTTAGACTTCTATCTTATTTTGATGTCTTGTCTCATTTGGATACAATTATATATATATTTTAGATCTTGTTGTTATTATAGATGTTTATGGAGATGTTATCTTAGACACTTAGACTTCTTCTCCTGTTGTATTTCATTTGGTAATTTTTATATCATATCTATCTATCTTATCGTACTTCTATCTTAGTTGTGATTGACTTGTACATTTCTGTATTGTCCTCCGTTTGGAGAGTATATACTGTACAGGTACCTTATAATTGTTAGATGTATGTGACCTAGGACAACGTTCTACCGCCGACACTGCGGCGTAGGCTGGACGTACCCACTTCTCATGCCCCTACACTGGGTGCGGGTTGTGACAAACTTTCCTTTATGTACTGTCTTTTTATAGCTCGAGTTTTGAAGTGCACATAAATTTATATGTCTCCTGCGCGTCTAACGGCTTCTGCGCTTCTGTAACTGTTGCGCTATTTTCATGCTTCTACAAGACTTCCTTGAAAGTTTTCAAACTTAAACAAGTTTGGAACACTTTGAAAAGAAGCATGAAATGACATGTGTCATCGAGAATGCATAGCGGGTTACTGACAGGCTGGCGTCATGCTTAGCTGTCAGCATTAAATATTTTTGAGTCGTCGTTTCATTTTAAAAGTAATGGTAACTCAACGTTTTTAGGACTTAAAACCATCATGATTTCGCTTTATCTCCCATGACGTTCGAAGAGTTTCTTCGAATATGAAGATTTTTGTCTTCATTCGCTTACGTGGCTCTGCTCTATAAGTAGAGTTTTGCTCGGAGAGAGAGAGAGCCTTTCTGCCATCTGTGATCTTTTCAACTAAGCCTTTCTTTTCAGTCTTCTTCTTCCTCAAAATCGTAGTCCTCCCGCCATGGCTCCCAACAGATTGAGAGCCCCTAGATCTCCCATAGGGGCTACAGTGAACACGAGAAATGCCGGAGGGGCTGCAATGAGCACGAGACAAGCAGAGGGAAATGGCCGGCCTCGGAAACTGTCGGCGTCGACGACGCTCCGACCGTTGGCATTGAAGTGCACGGAGACGTGCAGCCGCCTGCTGCAAGTAGGTGTCCGATGAACATCGACACCCTAGTTTGCTTTTGCACATGAGCGTTCACTCCTCGGAGTAGCATCTCGAAGATGTGCTAAAGCTCTTTCCGCTGATGCGCATGGGCACCATTCCTCAGAGTGGCTTCCCGAAGATGTGCTAAAGTTCCATCAACCGATGCGCATGGTCATTACTTTTACATAGCAACGACTGTAAGATGTGCTGAGGTTTCTGCGAACGTGCAATCATTAGCAGTGTCTACGCGCAGTACAATTTACGAAGTGCCTGCGTGGACGCTCGCTTGCTGAGACGCAGTACAACTTTCAAAGTGCCTGCACAGATGCTTGTGCAGTGACTGTGCTGACGCTTTCTCACTAAAGCACAGTGCCACTAGGCAGTGCCTGCATACTTTATTCTTTTCAAAAAATACTTATATTTTTCGGACACATTTTGTTCATATGCAGTTTCCGTGGGCATGCCTTTTTTAGGGATATCCTTTTTGATTCAGCGGTCTGCGTCCTAGGCATAAATATCGATGAGGTGCCCGTTAATCCTGCCAAAAAGTTGATCGCCCAAGGTCAATCGAAAGAGCGACTGGCTATGATATGAGATCAACAACATGTATACTTCCATCGTATGATGGATCGAGGCAAGTTGTCTCTCCCTTCTGATGCCGTCGGGATGCTAAAACCTCAGTTACTTTTTGGTGATCAGCTGATTTTTTAAAAAGATCGACCTCCTGGAGATAAATGAGGACTGGTACTTCGAGAATGACGGTCTCTCTTTATATGTTCCGTCAATCAACCGGCACCTCCCGCTCTCGATTTTCTTCTGCTTCGCGGAGAAACGTCATATGAAATGAAAACTGACCCTGGAGCAAGGGGGTTTAATGACATGCCATTTCCAGGTGTATAGGCATTCTAAGATAATGGATACTTTTAATTGCGTACGTGATGGTCTATTGTACACTTTGCGTGTGTTGCTCCCTGGTCACTTGCTCAGCGATTTTACCACAGCTGTACATCTATTTGGGGCTTCTCTTTTCGCCAACAGGCTTTTAGCGACAGGATGTACGTATCCGAAAAAAGCCTTCCGGGTCGAAGACTGGATCCATCCTAAGACTAAATGATGCGAACTAACCCAATGGGTATTGGGTAGGTTCAAGGAAGATCTGAAAGGTACGGGCTTAGTCGTGCCATCAGGGCTACCGAACATGGTATAGAGATCAATCAGCCCCTGTTTGTGGCCTTTCTGGAGATGTATAGTCACCACACCAAAACTTTCTTCACTCCGCACAGACAGATGGTGTTGGCCCTCTATGAGATGTACACCAGCTCGAAGCTTCCCTGGGGTGAAGAACCGTATGAGGAATATACTCCTAGCAAAGAGGAGTTTTTGGTGCTGGAGAACAAATATCCTAAAATGATGGCAGTGTTCAAAGATACCTTAGCCATCATCAAGTGTGCATACGCCAGGACTCAGCAAAGACTCATCCCCACATTAAAGCTTAGAAGGACTATATCATCGAAAAATACCCGTCGTAGCCGGGGACGGTCCACTTTACCATGTATAGGGAGTATACCACTGACGAGGTAGAAGATATAATGGTAAATACGAGGGTATCTCCTCCCTCAGTAGATGATGAGGGAAAACCCACCTCCATCGTTCATAACTACTTTTGTCAGAATTTGATTGCTCTAAGCCCAAAAGTGGTACTGGCTGCTTTTCTGATGATATGGCTGCGGAAAGCCGTAGTCCCTGGAGGCTCTAGATCTGTGGGGCGGGTCAATCGGGAACTCATTCTGCCAGCTGTAAAACTGGCCTTTAAACATTCGATAGCTTTGCTTCCGGCTATGGTAGATGGTAAATACGAGGGTATCTCCTCCATTAGTAGATGCTGAGGGAAAACCCACCTCCATCGTTCATAACTACTTTTGTCAGAACTTGATTGCTCTAAGCCCAAAAGTGGTACTGGCTTCTTTTTTGATGATATGGCTGTAGAAAGCCGTAGTCCCTGGAGGCTCTAGATCTGTGGGGCGGGTCAATCGGGAACTCATTCTGCCAGCTGTAAAACTGGCCTTTAAACATTCGATAGCTTTGCTTCCGGCTATGGTAGGTAATACCCTACGAGGCCTGCGGGAGCTCTCGAGGAAGATAATAGAGTATCATGGGGGAGATGGTGAATTCCCTCGGGTTGAGCCCCCTTACCATTATTTAATAGCTTGGTTGGCATTACACCGCCCAGGTTTGATAGTCCCCAATACCATTGATGGTTATGAGGAAGGGGACACGACACTGCATAACTATTACCGAGCAAAAAGGCTGCATTAGGGCACCCCATCTGTAGGTGGATGTTGAGCCACTTAGATGGCTATAATTTCAACAGGGTTTCGCCCACTTACAAGGGTTACCTTGCAGACGGCGAACTAATAGACCAAGGCAAAGTGGATAGTGATTTGACTCTCGGTGCTTTCCATTGGCTGCAGTCCATCCATCCTTCACACTTAGTGTACCGGAATCAGAACCGGGTGTATCTAGAGCCTTATTTGTCGAGTCAATTTGTACGACAGGTCAGCTATAGCCATACGATGATGGACAACCCAAGATCTTGCCTTGGTTATAAGGGAAATCTGCTGGATGGCGACTGGACATGGTGCTATTACAATTTTGGGTGCACTAGAACGAAGTTCACGATCACCACAATGCACGGAGAGTCCCTTATCTTGTACTCTACCATAAAGTTTTACTACATTTCTAATAACTTCTCATCGGACTACGATCGAAAATGGAGCTTGATCGAGGGGACAAAGTTGGAGGCACCTAAGTCGGCCCTTGCGCGCCTTCGAAATCTCGCGTCGTCGGATGGTAGATCCTCGGACGGTTATAGTACTTCCCGAAAGAGAAGAGAGGAGGAAGCACCCTTGAGTAACCCGTTGAAATATCGAGCTCCTTCGGAGGAAATTTCTTCTCCTACCAAGAGAACCAAACTGGCCGTACCTAGACGGTACGGACCTTCACGACAGTCTTTGCCGCGACAAAGTACTCCGCCTGTTGAATCCTCTTTACAGGTACACTTCAGCCCTTTTTATTCGGGTTCTTATCCCAGACTTTTCGTTTATCACTGTTTGCTTGTACAGGTAGAGAAGAAGAAGTCTATATGGTCGGAGATACTCAGGGAACTTCCTGAGGAACCTGCCTCGGAGGTACCCCAGAGGGAGCTACTACGTCCAGCGGTTAGAGGCTCCATCCTTTTGCCACCCGAAGGTCTTTTTTTGAGAAGAAAAGAAAGAATCACCTCTGTCGTGGGTCCTTCAAATCTTGAGACACCTACAATAGTGAGGACCGAAGAGGCTAGTATTCCGAAGGAGAACCCGACGACAACAGCTGCTGAGGCTGCTAACTCGGGAGATGTTTCTCCTCCTGCTCCTTTCGAGTGCGAGACTCAGGGCTTCTCGGAGCCAACGGTTTTACCTCAGCAAAAAGCTTTCCTGAAGCCGATTATGGATGAGCCTATGGAGATATCCGGGATCGGTCTTGCGGTGGCAAAAGGCGTAATTCCAGAATCTGTATCCACGACAGGCCAAACAACTGAGGATACTGAAGGCATTGCTCCAGACCCCTTAACTGTACCTCCTCTCTATACTGAAGAAGGGGTTGAAGACAACCTAGATGTACCGAGAGGTGAGGAGGATCATGCGGCCGAAGAATTACCCTTGGCAGACATCAAGAATTTGCCCCAAAGGCTGGTCGAAGAGACTGTGGAATGGTTGACGGTGGAGGCTGTCGAAAAGTTAGCCGGACGAGCTATTGAAGAGCCGATCAAGATGACCATCGAGCAGTTAGTCGATGAAGTCATTCTGAAAGTGGCCTAGGAGGCTATTGAAGAGTTAGCCGATATGGTCATGGGAGAGGCACCTGAGGAGGCCACAGAAAAGCAGGTCGAGGAGACTGCTGATGAGTTAGTCGCTGAGGAGCTGGTCGATGTAGCCGCTGGGATGGCGGTCGAGGAGGCTGCTGAGGAGCCTATTGATAGCCCGGCCGAGGAAATCATTGAAGAGCCAGTTGAGAAGACTGCTAACAAGCCAGCTGCTGAGTATTCTGTTGATGGAATCACTACCGAGCTGATTGAAGAGACTACTGACGAGCCAGCTGCTAGAGAGTTGGTCGAGGGGACCACTGACGAACCGGCTACTAAAGAACCAGTTAAGGAGACTACTGAGGGGTCGTCAAAATGACTGACGAAAGGTTGGTCATAGAGACCGTTCCAGAGCCAGTCCATGAGGCTCCCCAGACGTCAACTACAGAAATTATCGAAAAGCCGGCAAGGAAGCTTGTTGAAGAGCCAGCCATCCATCAGATAGCGTCGATAAGTACCGTCATTGCTCCATTGATGGCCTTCGTCCCAATCATGGCACCACCTGCCCTGGCTACAATACCTAGTCATATATTAGCTACTGTAGCTGCTTCAGGACCTTCTATCGTGGCATTTCCGATAACCCCAATGGTTATGGCTAACAATGCTTATTATGCCAACCACATCCTGGGCACTATTTGCGATGCTTTAAATCACGGTATAGAGGGTGTCTTACAACATAAACAAAAACTTAGGCGGGCTCGATCCGCAGCTAGTGGCCTTATGCGAATATCAGGGATATGAGGCGAATGCGGATGCGATGGAGGCTCTTCTAACAGAATTAGAAGCCACAGATTTAGAGCTTTAAGGTCTTGAGCGCAGCCTTTCATCTCTGGTGGATACAGAACTAGAGAAAATAACTACTGAATTTTCCCAGCAGGAATAGCAACGTCAGGCTCTAACTCACAGGCTTGCCGAGGTTGAAGTAGAGATTGAAGAGGTGACCGATGCTGAAGAAGTTCAAGTTTGCCATTGAACAACTTTGGAGGAACAATGCGAGACCCTTTGGAAACAGATTCGGCAGCTGGAAGAGACGTTGGCCTTCGTCGAGAGTGAACTGGAGAAGTCAGAACACCAGCAGGGGCTCCTTCGCCAACGATTCAAGACCTTAGTTCGGGAGAGGGAAAGTATCAGTGTTTGTCAGGCAAAGTTAGACCTCGCACACAAAACCTGTCCCAGCTCGAGGATGAGGCCGTCAGATGGCAAGAGGCAGAGCGCCGAGCTAAAGAGTTGGTTGGGCCCCAGATTGCCCTTTTGAGGACCCATCTTGAAGAACTTATGCGTCAGTCGTCGCAATGTTGTTGTCTTTTGTCTTTTTGTTCATCTCTTTTGGGAGGCCCTTTTGTAGTAAAAAAGAAAAAAACTTTTCATTTTCATGAATGAAAGAATCTTAGTTTTGTTTCTTTACTTGTCCATTTACCATGAACTTTTTATGGCAGTAAGAATTCCCTCAGAGGTGGGCTTAACATGATAGGATGGAGGTAATTTTGCTAGGGATGGGGTGTTTTACTCAGAGGTTATATGGACATGGTAAACACGGAACCTTTTGTAGTAGAATTTTCCTTACTCAGAGGTTATATGGACAAGGTAATGATAGATTCTGCGGATGTATAGAACGACTCAGAGGTAGTATGGACGTGAAATATTCTATAGATAATTATGACAATACGGGGTTTGTCATGGAAGGAATGTATACTCAGAGGTAATATGGACATGGTTGGCATGGACATCATCGGGGTATTAAAAAATAACTCAGAGGTAATATGGACGTGAAATATCTTCTACTGGGAAGCGAGGAAGGGGTAAATTCGTTAACAGAACGCATGGACACCCACAGGGGATGTGAAAATATATGCCGATTTATACCTCAGACATAGTACTTCTTTAGGAATTTACCATTGATCGGTATCATTATCAAATTGCTATTAGGTTTGGCTAGTCGGTATGCACCATTGGATTAGACTGTCTCTATGACGAACGGTCCTTCCCACTTGGGTGCGAACTTTCCAACTGTCTTGTGGGTCATCACCATCGATCTTCGAACTGATAAGACGAGGTCACCCACTTGGAATGTCCTTTCTCGAACCTTTTTGTTGAAGGCCCCGAAAATCCAAGCTTGATAGAGTTCGATATATTGTTAAGCCAGCAGGCGCCTCTCTTCCAACGCTTCCAACTCCTGTAGCCGACGATGTTGATTGTCTTCGTCTGTGAGCTGGTTGGTGACGGCTACTCGTAGAGATGGAATTTGGATCTCCAGAGGGAGTACCGCCTCACTCCCGTAGATAAGAAAGAATGGTGTATTTCCCGTAGGTGTCCAAACAGTAGTACAGTAAGCCTATAACATTCATCGAGTTTTTTATTCCAGTCACGCTTATTGGAAGACAAGACTTTCTTGAGCAGCTTGATGATCGTCTTGTTGAATGCTTCGGTTTTACCTCAGCTAGTGGCACTGCTTTCGCCCACTTGGAAAAGTAGTCGGTGATGGAGAGGATGAACCGATGTCCTTGGAGGATGGAGGGCCGATTGGCCCGATTATGTCTATTCTCCATGCTTCAAATGGCCAAGTGGCCGCAGTGGAGTATAGAAACTTAGAAGGTTAATGGATAAAGTCAGCATGCAACTGACATACCCGACATTTCTGAGAATAATCTACGACGTTTGCCATCATGGTGGGCCAGTAGTAGCCCATGCGACGTAGTCGGTCCTGTAGTTTAGAACCAAGTTGATGAGCTCCGCAAGTTCTATCGTGTGCCTCTCGGAGTGCTTCTTGTGCTTCTATCTTGGATAAACACCGTAGGAAAAGTCCGTCGTATGAACGATGATACATCATTCTGCTAGCTGTGTCATAGAAGAACCGGAACGAGCGCCTCTTGATAGAAGTGGCTTCCTTCGGGCCTTCGGGTAGGATTTCGTAGACTGCTTAGTCTATGAACGGGAATCGCCAGTCCCGAATGTCAACATTAGTGTCTACCTATACAGAGTAGCTCAGACATGTATATAGATTGTTCTTTGGGCAGACTAGCTCCCGATCCATCACTGTGATGGAGTACTGGGTTCCGACAGGAGCTGCCAGAGCAGCGGCAAGACCGGCGAGTACGTCGGCCTCCATGTTTTGTAATCGAGGTACATGTTCTATAAAGAACCATGTGAAGGTAGAAATAATATCGATTGTTGCCTGATGGTAAGGGATCATATCTTCATATCGAACCTCATATTATCCTCGAACCTGGTTGATAATCAGCTTCAAGTCACCGTAGGCCTCGATGTAGTCGACCTCCAACTGTTTAGCGAGCTGGAGACCGATGATGAGAGCATTGTATTCAACAACATTATTGGTGCATGACTCCATGGAAGAATACACATGGTAGATGACTAGTCTGTCAGGAGTGACGATGACTACTCCGACACTGCGATAATTTCGTCTTTGGGTCCTGTTCTCGAAGCACCGTCAAAGAACATTCGCCAAACAGGATTGTCTGTGACTGAATTGGACTCCAAGACCTCGTCAGGGATGCCGTAGTAGAGTTTTGACATTTTTGGTACAGGATGTGAAGAAGTCGGCCAATGCTTGACCTTTAACTTCCTTTTATAGGATGAACACCATATTATAAGGCGTCAGAAGGATTGCCCATGTGGCTAACCGTGAGTTTAGTGCTCCCGGCTTGGTCATAAGGACTCTGAGGGGGTTGACTCTGGAAATGACGTAAATTGTTTGAACAGCCACATGTTTGCCATGAACAAAAGTTATATAACTTTTTGTATTTCAAACGTGTAAAAGAGTACAAAAGATTCCTAAACAGGAGATCTAGGTACAAGAATTTCAGGAGAAGTGTGATGGTG
Organism: Iris pallida; assembly: GCA_029216955.1. Lineage (NCBI taxonomy): Eukaryota > Viridiplantae > Streptophyta > Magnoliopsida > Asparagales > Iridaceae > Iris > Iris pallida. The sequence goes on along the minus strand of JANAVB010006656.1, from coordinate 38,684 downwards.
GACATCGAGCACTACAACAACTCCTTTACTCTGTTGACGGTCTGACGACAAACTGAACTTGCTTTGACTTTTTGATGCTTGTGAGTAGTACTAGGGGTTGCCAATCAAGAAGACGTCGAAGATCTCTTGAATGAAGGAAAATTCCTTCTATTTATAGGCAATCATATATACGATGTGCATAAGGGTTTTGGCGCAGGAGCGCTACGCTTACGAGACTTTGGAAGGATCTGTTGTAACTACTTTATGAAGGCTGCTGCTGAGCTGACACGTGGTGGTTGTTGGGGATTCTCCATCATCGAGATCTTGGACAGTCATCATCCTTTATCAGCATGGCCGAGCAACTAATACATGGCGTGTGTTCATTGCTCGAATATCCTGTACGGATAAAATCGTATAGGTTTTGCCTTTATCGAGAGAACGGCTGTTTAAACAAACTGAAATCTGATCTCATCTTAGGAGCGATGGGATTAAATAAAATTAGATTTGATTGTATCGAGAAAGATACAAATGTTTAAACTATATTGGATTCTATTTTAGGGGCGACAGCTTAAACAAACCCAATTTGATCGTATCTGAGAAGATATACCAAACTGAACCCAATTGTATCTGAAAAGATACAGCTGCCATACTGTCCACGTGGCATGATGCCACATTGTAGGTGAACTGCACGAGCTGCACTTTTGGGAATGGTTTAGCCACTGCACTTTTGGGTGGCAAAAATACTGTGCTATTGAGGCAACGAGGTCACTGTACTTTTAGGTGACGAGAAGACTGTGCTCTTGAGGCAACGAGGTCACTGCACTTCTGGGCGACGAGGAGACTGTGCTCTTGAGGCGATGAGGTTATTGTGCTTTTGGACGACGAGGAGACTGTGCTCTTGAGGAAACGAGGTCGCTGCACTTTCGGGCGATGAGAAGACTGTGCTCCTGGGCGACGAGGAGACTGTGCTCTTGAGGCAACGAAGTTACTATGCTTTTGGGCGACGAGGAGACCATGCTTTCGAGAAGCTCTGAGGGGTCAAATAAAGGAGCCGTTGAAGGGGCTGCACTTTTGGGCAGCTATGAGAGCTGCGCTTTAACGAAGCGTCAAAGTTACTGATGGCACCATTGAAGGGGCTGTGCTTCTGGGCAACTCTGAAGAACCAATGAAGGAGCCGTAAGGGGCTGCGCTTCTGGGAAATAAAGGGGTTTTTGAAGGGGTTGCGCTTCTAGTCAGCTATGAGAGCTGCGCTTTTATTAAGCATCGAAGTTGCTGACAGAGCTGTTGAAGGGGCTTCGCTTCTGGGCAACTCTGAAGAACCAATGAAGGAGCCGTAGGGGGCTGCGCTTTCTGGACAGCTATGAGAGCTGCACTTCTGAGTAACTCTGAGGGAGCTACACTTTTACGAAGCATCTAAGTCGCTGAGCTTCTAAGGAAATGATTTTGAGTGGCTGAGTCAACACCCATTTAATTGCTGCTACTTTGGGGGACTCGAGAAGCGGTGTCTAAAAAGCTTAGTCAAATGAATCGATTAAATGAGATTCATTGTGCTGAGTCCTAGGCTTATCCCATTACTCTAGAGTCCTTTGACCGACTGCCATGTGTCTCGTGGGTTGGACCATACGACCTATATAAAGGGAAGCTTTTAGGGTGAGGCCATTCTCATAGTTTCCAGTTATTCCCGTGTCATGCTCGACCTCGATATAGCTTTGGATGGCTATAGGCCTTGCATAAGTCGACTGTTGGTTGTAGATCTCTTCGTTCAAAGAAGCTGTGGCCTTGTAGAAGAACAACTACAGAGTTTCGAGATGCGCTTGAGCGTTTGGCTTAAGGGGTTCGAATCTGAACAACATCTTGGAGGTCTTCGAGGTCCAAGCTACCGGGTTTGGATTGATTGCCAACCCGAAGAGGTATAGGTTGTGCTCTGTCGTACTCAATAAAGGCTTCATTAGCCATATTGGTGTGGGAGGACTGCATGCCCTGTTATGCTGGAAGAGCCACAGGTAGTACTGTGAGCTTCGCGCAGGAGCTACGTTCTTGCTCGGTCCAATAGCTGCTTCATTAGCCATATTGGAGTTCCTCCACATCTGACTAGGAAGTGGCTCGTTCTGACGAGGAAGTGATTCGCTCTGACATTGCTGTGTTTTTGGGGTCTGTGCGCTGCTGAAGACTGCGCGCGCATTTTGTAGTCTGTGCTTTAGTCTTTAGTCTTTATATGTAACCATGAAGAGTCTGTAATAGATCTTTTATAACCATTATTTTAATAAAGAACTTTCCTTTATTTACTATCTTTTCATAGCATGAGTTTTGAAGTGCACAAAAATTTATATGTCTCCTGCGTTTCTGTGAAGAATGTAAAGCATCTGTTGTCTTCTTTGCTTCTTTACCTGCTGTACTATTTTCATGTTTCTACAAGACCCCCTTCAAAGTTTTCAAACTTGAACAAGTTTGGAACACTTTGAACAGAAGCATGAAATGGCACGTGTCATTGAGAATGCATAGCGGGTTGCTGAAAGGCTGGTGTTAAGCTTAGCCGTCAGCATTAAATACTTTTGAGCCATCGTTTCAAAAAAGTAGTGATAACTCTTTGTTTTTTAGGACTTGAAAGCCATCATGATCTCGCTTTATCTTCCACGACGTTCGAAGAGTTTCTTCGAATACGAAGAGTCTTGTCTTCATCCGCTTACATAGCCTCACCCTATAAGTGGGGGTTTGTTCAGAAAGGAAGATCTTTTTCTGCCATTTGAGTTCTTTTCTGAACGAAGCTTTTCTTCCAAGAGTCTTTTTCATCCTCCTAAAACCCTAATCTTCCCACCATGGCTCCCAAGAGATCGAGAACCCCGAAAGCTCCCAGAGGGGCTGCACAGGCACGAAAAAGACTAGAGGGGCTGTAGTGAGCATGAAACAGTCTAGAGGGAAGCAACTAGTCTCGAAAGTTGTCGGCGTCGACACCGCTCCGGTTATGGGCGCCAAAGTATACGGAGACGTGCAGCCGCCTGTTGCAAGTAGGTGTCCGATTAACATCGACACCCTGGTTTGCTGATGCATATGAGCATTCACACTTCGGAGTAGCATCTCGAAGATGTGCTAAATCTCTTTCCGCTGATGCGCATGTGCACCATTCCTTGGAGTGGCATCCCGAAGATGTGCTAAAGCCCCATCAACCGATGTGCATGGTCATTACTTGCCGAAGTGCACGGAGACGTGTAGCCACCTGTTGCTAATAGGTGTCCGATTAACATCGACACCCTGGTTTGCTGATGCATATGAGCATTCACTCTTTGGAGTAGCGTCTCGAAGATGTGCTAAAGCTCTTTCCGCTGATGCGTATGGACACCATTCCTTGGAGTGGCATCCCGAAGATGTGCTAAAGCTCCATCAACCGATGTGCGTGGTCGTTGTGAGCCCCCTGATATTTTTTTTAATTTCTTTTAATAAACATCTTGATGGATATTTGAAATTTTGGAATCATTATTTTTTTTATATGAAAGAGTTTTGATTTGATTTAGTTAGAATTTTATTACTTCAGAATAATTCCATATTAACATTTTTCAAACTATTTTATTTATTTATTTATTTTCCCGAACTTATATGAGTTATAATTCTATTAGTTAAAATAATTAATTCTCATTTTCGCTTTTGGTACCAAAAGATTCATTCAACCCTTCAATTAATTTTTCTTCTTCATACATCTTTTCCCGGGGTTCATTTTCAGCAACCCAACCCATAGGAATTCGTCTCAGATAACTTTTGGGCCAAGCTTTAAACCCTGTAGCCCAAGGGTCCGTTTCCTTCCTCTATTAATTGAACCCTATGAAACAACACAAAATAGTTCATTCTCATTGTTTCATCAAACAGAGAAGAGCAGCCGCCACAAATTCTTCCTTTCCATCTCTATTGTTATTTTCTTCCTTTCCTTCATCTCTCGTTCCTTCCTTCCCGTGAACCTTCGGAGAGTAACCCCAAGCTACAGTACTCTATCGAGAGGAGGTACAACTTCGTCGAGTGGCCACACTCAACATCCGCAAGTACTATATCCTAGTCAACGGCCCTCGTCTCTATCACAAGACGCCATCGCAATCGCCGTTTTCTCCACCGTCGGCCCTGTACCTCAGGCCAGAACCGACACCAAGTGGTGGTCAGGTTCATTGCCAACAACGACGACGCAGCGACAACTTTACTTTGTGCATCCGTACCAGCCAGTCGGCACTGAAAGTTGAGTTCCCTTTGGCAATGTCGGTTGTCCCGACATATTGGCCTCCATGTGTCGAACACCCAGAAGACTCTCTGAGGCATGCGACTCTTCTGCAACGCCGCGTCACAGCCTCGCCATTGAATACAACCATGAAAACTCGACATCGATCCCTATCAGATCATCTGAGTAATGATCGTGCGATTTGTGACGTCGAGACCACTTCTTTCCGCATCACCAACCACCCCCTCGATCAGCCCATCACTGCTTCCTTCGACCATGGTCCTGCGTGCTACCTCACGAAGCAAGGCTGCATCCCAAGGCCGCTACCATCGAAGTGTGACTCATCGTGCTCTTTGCGGTGCAAGCCATAACCTACACCAAGGACCTGCCGAGCCGTTGTACCCGAGGATTCCCAATGATCTCGCCGAGCACTCCTCTCCGCGCCCGTTCAGACCGTCGATTGCAGGACATTCACCTGAGACCAAACAGACTTGCCAAATTCGAAGGCATCATATCACCCGCTCCCATATTTCAAACCATGGAACATTGTCCCTCTGAAGCAGCGGAGAATATTAGAGTATACAGTTTCATGCAAGCTCGCTACGTTCCCACCAAGGTCTCTTCCCCATCAACGACAACCATCCGACGTCGGAGCTTGGCGTTGGTCTTGCAAACATTGTCTTCACCGCAAGCCAGCATCTTTGGATGTGACGTCGTCGACCAACTGCAGCTTTTAGAGTTCTGCGTTCCCAATAACGACAACTCCTCAGCACACCGGGCTTGGCCTAGGCGAGCTTCTCCTGCCGGCAAATCAACTCGATCTCTGTGAGGCTTCCTAACCCTCTTCCTTTCTCTTCCTTTCCCTGTCATCATATATACGTATACTCCAAATTGCATGAGTTATAGAATAAGGGTTTACCATGTACGTGCATAGCCTTAGGTTACTTGTAGCTAGGTTGTAGATGGTTCTCTCCCCATTTAATAGAGTTTTGTTGAGTATATATGCATGAAGGAAATAAGAAGTAATAAAATGTGTGAGATCGATGGAGTGGATGAGGCCGCTTCCATCCTCATATTTTGATGACCCTTAATTAGATAGGAATTGTACAGTTATAGGTTAAATTGTATACAAATGGAATGGTTGGATATCTGATGACATTTATGCATGTGCAGCAATCATGAGTTATGTATAAATGATTTCTTAGTCAAGCAGAGTAGGTAATTGGTCATTTGAAATGTTCTATACGGATGGTGATATTGGGGAGTGGCTTGTTTAGCTTGGTGAATACTTTTCCTAAGAGTAGTTGGAAAATGGATGTAGTGATAGTTAGAGAAAGCTCCCATTTACCATAGTTAAACGTAAGTTGTTTGTGCACCTATAATGGGTTCCTTAATAAAATATGTTGTAAATGAGTGAGTAATACTTGTTAGAACTTTTGGTTAGTTGTGTTATCGTGTACGGTGGATGTTATGGGATGACTATTTGAATCATAGAAAAGAAAGGGGTTAGCCCAGTAATGAAGAGAAGTCAAGGCGAGGCGGTTCATTTTGTTAGTGTTGTGAATTTAGTCATCTAGACATTTAAGTAAATAATTTGTTTTGAATCATGCTTATGTGAAGTTTAACTAAGATGCTATAAAACTTAGTCATTAATTATATTTTTATTCTTATATCCTATATAGGTTCCATGGGTTCTTTAAGACTTGGACTCTACACCGGCCTCTCCTTCTTTCCACTTTCCGATCCAGGCAAGTGAAATTAGATTAGATACCTACCTCATTAAAGTACAAGTGGTGTGTGTTCTAGAAGCCTAGCAAGAAGATAGTTAGGTTGTCTATGCTAATAACAGTGGTGCCCTGTGAGTAGATACCATGGGCCTCCCTATGGGAACTTAGGTTGGACTTGATAGCAGCAGTCCTGTAGGCTGAGTACCTACACCTATGCATTAATCTAGTAACTAGTCTATTCCACTCTAGTTCACGTAATGACATGGTAAATTCTTTAAACATGTTATTTGGACTTGATACGGATTTTGACCTGTGCCAGCAGCTCAGGATCTAAGGCAAGTATACCTTGCCTTCCTCTACAGTTTTACTTACATGCATTTTCTTTCGTTTTTCAGTTATTTGATTGTTTATGGACATGTGCTTTTCGTGTTATTTTCTGTGGAGTTGTTTTTTATTGTTTATAGCCATGTTCATGTTTTGGCCTTGTGTTTCACATTTGGAGTTCCCGTCAGTACCTTGCTTGATTTATGTCATAGAACAGTTGCGTGTAGTGAACTGCCATAGCCTTGATTATCGTTGTACACAACCAGAGAGTCCACACTCGGGACGAGGGTTGTTTGGTGCACCAGAGAGTCCACACACGGGACGAGGGTGTTTGTCGTGATCAAATGGCACCAGAGAGTCCACACACGGGACGAGGGTTGACCATTTACACCAGAGAGTCCACACACGGGACGAGGGTGTCTTGCCGTGAGCTAGCCAGAGAGTCCACACTCGGGACGAGGGTTAGCGCTTAGTTCAAACCCGTGAGTCTACACTCGGGATGAGGGTTTGGTTCTTCCATTGATCTCGTGTATTCGTTCATCCGGCAGTTCATTTATGCGTAGTTGTTCTAGTGTTCGTATTCGTATTCGTGTTCGTGTTTGTGTTCGTAGTCATTTGTCTTGTCCTTGTTCTTTTTTGTTTATTTCCTTACGCATGATAAAACTGTTAGATAGGCATGTATATTATGTATCTTGCTAGTCCTCTGAGGACCTGATGATCTCTTCAGGTTTAGCTGATTGCATGGAGTTAGTTAGTAGTTCGGGATGGCAGACGTGATGATACATTACGGGATTCAGGTATTGTTATTGAGTTTATTATCCGCTCGTGCTTTTCATTCCTTATCACGAGATATCATGTTCCTTGTTTCAGTTGTAGACTCTTGTTATATTCCTTAGAGTCTTATCGGATATTTATGCTAGTGGGCTGCAGACCACGACCCATAGTGTTCATTCATGTTCATATTCTTATTGTGAATTGAGATATAGATTATATTGCCATGATTTGGCAGTAAACCATAGCCTTGACAGCGTTTATGTATTCGAGATGGGCTGGAGTCCGTTCGATGCGTTGCTGGGCTTGGACACGCTTCGTATCCGAAAAATGGGTGCGGGTCGTGACAAGTTTTTTTGGTGGCCCATGCAGGTCAGAGAATATCGTATCGGTTACGTAACTGTACTGGTTCGAGCCTGCGACTATGACTAAACCCTTAGAAATCTCAATCTACTCTGCCTTGAAAAATTTTCTAGAAATTCTCTACGTCCTTGAAAACTCCATATTTGCTCTCGATTATACTTCCTTGATTTCCGTACCATTGATTCTCGTCCCTTCCTATTCCGGGGTGATGAATTTTCGTACTGTCTATCAAAAATTCTTAAATTATAGTATAATATTGCATGATTATTGAGTTTTGGTTGTTTTTAGATATGAAGGATTATAGTGGCCATATGCCTAGATATCTGCCGGTAGAATTGTTAGCAACTAGTTAGAAGACCATAAGGTTTTAGTGACCGTGTTTTGAGGAGTAGTGTAACCAAAGGTGGGTAGAAGTCCTCAATTATTCGGAGTTATAAAATGACTAGAGGAGTTATAAAATATTTTAAGAGATTAAATTTTAGGAGATTAAGGTAATGGTAGACTTTTGATTTTAAGGGATAGTCATGAATTAGAATTTCGAGGACGAAATTATTTTAAGGTGGGTAGGATGTGAGCCCCCTGATATTTTTTTTAATTTCTTTTAATAAACATCTTGATGGATATTTGAAATTTTGGAATCATTATATTTTTTTATATGAAAGAGTTTTGATTTGATTTAGTTAGAATTTTATCACTTCAGAATAATTCCATATTAACATTTTTCAAACTATTTTATTTATTTATTTTCCCGAACTTACATGAGTTATAATTCTATTAGTTAAAATAATTAATTCTCATTTTCGCTTTTGGTACCAAAAGATTCATTCAACCCTTCAATTAATTTTTCTTCTTCATACATCTTTTCCCTGGGTTCATTTTCAGCAACCCAACCCATAGGAATTCGTCTCAGATAACTTTTGGGCCAAGCTTTAAACCTTGTAGCCCAAGGGTCCATTTCCTTCCTCTATTAATTGAACCCTAAGAAACAACACAAAATAGTTCATTCTCATTGTTTCATCAAACAGAGAAGAGCAGCCGCCACAAATTCTTCCTTTCCATCTCTATTATTATTTTCTTCCTTTCCTTCATCTCTCGTTCCTTCCTTCCCGTGAACCTTCGGAGAGTAACCCCAAGCCACGGTACTCTATCGAGAGGAGGTACAACTTCGTCGAGTGGCCACACTCAACATCCGCAAGTACTATATCCTAGTCATCGGCCCTCGTCTCTATCACAAGATGCCATCGCAATCGCTGCTTCCTCCACCGTCGGCCCTGTACCTCAGGCCAGAACTGACACCAGGTGGTGGTCAGGTTCATTGCCAACAACGACAAAGCAGCGACAACTCTCCTTTGTGCATCCGTACCAGCCAGTCGGCGCTGAAAGTTGAGTTCCCTTTGGCAATGTCGGTTATCCCGACATACTGGCCTCCATGTGTCGAACACCCAGAAGACTCTCCGAGGCATGCGACTCTTCGGCAACGCCGCATCACAGCCTTGCCATTGAATGCAACCATGAAAACTCGACATCGATCCCTATCAGATCATCTGAGTAATGATCGTGCGATTTGTGACGTCGAGACCACTTCTTTCCGCATCACCAACCACCCCCTCGATCAGCCCATCGCTGCTTCCTTCGACCATGGCCCTGCGTGCTACCTCACAAAGCAAGGCTGCATCCCAAGGCCGCTACCATCGAAGTGTGACTCATCGTGCTCTTTGCGGTGCAAGCCATAACCTACACCAAGGACCTGCCGAGTTGTTGTATCCGAGGATTCCCAATGATCTCGCCGAGCACTCCTCTCCGCGCCCGTTCAGACCGTCGATTGCAGGACATTCACCTGAGACCAAGCGGACCTGCCGAATTCGAAGGCATCATATCACCCGCTCCCATATTTCAAACCATGGAACATTGTCCCTCTGAAGCAGCGGAGAATATTAGAGTGTACAGTTTCATGCAAGCTCGCTATGTTCCCACCAAGGTCTCTTCCCCATCAACGACAACCATCCGACGTCGGAGCTTGGCGTTGGTCTTGCAAACATTGTCTTCACCGCAAGCCAGCATCTTTGGACGTGACGTCGTCGACCAACTGCAGCTTCTAGAGTTCTGCGTTCCCAATAACGACAACTCCTCAGCACACCGGGCTTGGCCTAGGCGAGCTTCTCCTGCCGGCAAATCAACTCGATCTCTGTGAGGCTTCCTAACCCTCTTCCTTTCTCTTCCTTTCCCTGTCATCATATATACGTATACTCCAAATTGCATGAGTTATAGAATAAGGGTTTATCATGTACGTGCATAGCCTTAGGTTACTTGTAGCTAGGTTGTAGATGGTTCTCTCCCCATTTAATAGAGTTTTGTTGAGTATATATGCATGAAGGAAATAAGAAGTAATGAAATGTGTGAGATCGATGGAGTGGATGAGGCCGCTTCCATCCTCATATTTTGATGACCCTTAATTAGATAGGAATTGTACTGTTATAGGTTAAATTGTATGCAAATGGAATGGTTGGATATCTGATGACATTTATGCATGTACAGCAATCATGAGTTATGTATAAATGATTTCTTTGTCAAGCAGAGTAGGTAATTGGTCATTTGAAATGTTCTATATGGATGGTGATATTGGGGAGTGGCTTGTTTAGCTTGGTGAATACTTTTCCTAAGAGTAGTTAGAAAATGGATGTAGTGATAGTTAGAGAAAGCTCCCAATTACCATAGTTAAACGTAAGTTGTTTGTGCACCTATAATGGGTTCCTTAATAAAATATGTTGTAAATGAGTGAGTAATACTTGTTAGAACTTTTGGTTAGTTGTATTATCGTGTACGGTGGATGTTATGGGATGACTATTTGAATCATAGAAAAGAAAGGGGTTAGCCCAGTAATGAAGAGAAGTCAAGGCGAGGCGGTTCATTTTGTTAGTGTTGTGAATTTAGTCATCTAGACATTTAAGTAAATAATTTGTTTTGAATCATGCTTATGTGAAGTTTAACTAAGATGCTATAAAACTTAGTCATTAATTATATTTTTATTCTTATATCCTATATAGGTTCCATGGGTTCTTTAAGACTTGGACTCTACACCGGCCTCTCCTTCTTTCCACTTTCCGATCCAGGCAAGTGAAATTAGATTAGATACCTACCTCATTAGAGTAAAAGTGGTGTGTGTTCTAGAAGCCTAGCAAGAAGATAGTTAGGTTGTCTATGCTAATAGCAGTGGTGCCCTGTGAGTAGATACCATGGGCCTTCCTATGGGAACTTAGGTTAGACTTGATAGCAGCAGTCCTGTAGGCTGAGTACCTACACCTATGCATTAATCTAGTAACTAGTCTATTCCACTCTAGTTCACGTAATGACATGGTAAATTCTTTAAACATGTTATTTGGACTTGATACGGATTTTGACCTGTGCCAGCAGCTCAGGATCTAAGGCAAGTATACCTTGCCTTCCTCTACAGTTTTCTTACATGCATTTTCTTTCGTTTTTCAGTTATTTGATTGTCTATGGACATGTGCTTTTCGTGTTATTTTCTGTGGAGTTGTTTTTTATTGTTTATAGCCATGTTCATGTTTTGGCCTTGTGTTTCACATTTGGAGTTCCCGTCAGTACCTTGCTTGATTTATGTCACAGAACGGTTGCGTGTAGTGAACTGCCATAGCCTTGATTATCGTTGTACACAACCAGAGAGTCCACACTCGGGACGAGGGTTGTTTGGTGCACCAGAGAGTCCACACACGGGACGAGGGTGTTTGTCATGATCAAATGGCACCAGAGAGTCCACACACGGGACGAGGGTTGACCATTTACACCAGAGAGTCCACACACGGGACGAGGGTGTCTTGCCGTGAGCTAGCCAGAGAGTCCACACTCGGGACGAGGGTTAGCGCTTAGTTCAAACCCGTGAGTCCACACTCGGGATGAGGGTTTGGTTCTTCCATTGATCTCGTGTATTCGTTTATCCGGCAGTTCATTTATGCTTAGTTGTTCTAGTGTTCGTATTCGTGTTCGTGTTTGTGTTCGTAGTCATTTGTCTTGTCCTTGTTCTTTCTTGTTTATTTCCTTACGCATGATAAAACTGTTAGATAGGCATGTATATTATGTATCTTGCTAGTCCTCTGAGGACCTGATGATCTCTTCAGGTTTAGCTGATTGCATAGAGTTAGTTAGTAGTTCGGGATGGCAGACGTGATGATACATTGTGGGATTCAGGTATTGTTATTGAGTTTATTATCCGCTCGTGCTTTTCATTCCTTATCATGAGATATCATGTTCCTTGTTTCAGTTGTAGACTCTTGTTATATTCCTTAGAGTCTTATCGGACATTTATGCTAGTGGGCTGCAGACCACGACCTATAGTGTTCATTCATGTTCATATTCTTATTGTGGATTGAGATATAGATTACATTGCCATGATTTGGCAGTAAACCATAGCCTTGACAGCGTTTATATATTCGAGATGGGCTGGAGTCCGTTCGATGCGTAGCTGGGCTTGGACACGCTTCGTATCTGAAAAACGGGTGCAGGTTGTGACAGTCGTTACTTTATGAATTAACGACTGTAAGATGTGCTGAGGTTTCTGCTAATGCACGGAGTCACTAACAGTGTCTGTGTGCAGTACGATTTGATGAAGTGCCTGTACGGATGCTTGTTTGTTGTCGTGCAGTGCAACTTCTATAGTGCCTGTGCGGATGCTTGTGCAGTGACTGCGCGGATGCTTTCTCACTAAGGCACAGTGCTACTAGGCAGTGCCTGCGTACTTTATTTCTTTCAGAAAATACTTGTATTTTTCTGGCACATTCTGTTCATGTGCAGTTTTCGTGTCCGTGCCTCTTTTCGGGTATATCCTTTTTAATTCAGCAGTCTACGCCTGTCACGACCCGCACCCGGTATAGGGGCACGAGTACGTAACAGCACTCAGCCTACGCTGTAGAATTGGTGGTAGAACGCTGTTCTAGGTCGCTAACTAAATAACTCACGCAAATATATATATATATATAATGCACCTGTCATAGATCTCAACTTCGATTGGAGGACAAGTACAAGATATGATAATACTCAATCACCATCTAAGCACGATAAGATAACACAGAAGTCTAATAAATATACTAAACTCAAAACAATAACTTAAATAAACTTCTAAAATAACAACATCTCAACAATCTCAAATACAACTCAAATCTCCACTTATTATAATACAAGTTCTAAAAGAGAAACTAAACCATAAACTAGCAATCTACTCCAAGCTCTACTGGTCCTCTAGGCTAGCTGTGAATCTCCATGTTACCTATAATATTTTCAACAGGTCCAATCAGGACAAAAACGAGCACAATACATCTCACGTAGTTCATATCATTGCAGGAAATGTAAAGCATGCAAAAGAGTAAGATACATGAACTGTAAGAAGATGTACATAAAAATAAGAGAGATATTTGTAAACTAGAAATATATACATGATAAGTAAGAACTGTAAGTGACTAGTGATTTAGAGCACAATATGGTTATATAAACAGGTTGGGTTGCATATGAATAAGCTATGGAAGTACACATGAATAACTACTGGAGATATGATCCACATAACCAATTCTACTCACCCATGCCCCAATCAATACACAAGGATCCATTCAAGTTATGTTACGTACATGATTTCACGTGGGCTCAATAAATAAGTGCACATGAATAATTACACATGAGGGGCTCAGTGAATATGAGAGTACATGAATCACATGAGTGCACATGAGTAGTGAAAGCACTGAAATACATGATGTACATGAAAAGCACATGGCATGACGTATCCGATGCTCCCGAGGGGGATAACATCTCATGAAAGGATCCATATAGTACCAATCCGTGATAACATCTTGACAGCATCAAGTAAAGTGATCTAGAGCAAGAATATAAGTCCTAGCAAGTATGAAACGATCAGAGAATGTACTCGCCTGAAATCTGAATGCCCGTGAGAATATACTGTTCGAAATGAGGTATATGAGTCCTATTTAGAGCAACACAAGTCATGATGTATACAAAGGGGTTATAAATGAAGTGTACAATACATTCTATATGATTCTAGATCAATCTGGGCCAAAGTCAACTCTTGGTCAACTCTGGTCAACTCTAAAGTCAAACTAGGTCAATCTAGTCAATTAGTCAACAACAGGCCTAAACCAAACTCATATACATATCTATAATATAAACATAAACATCATCAAAACATAGCCTATAAGGCTACACTATACACTAGGCCTATATACAATTTATGGATACAATACTTAATACATACATACACTACATTCATCCATATTTGCATTATACGTTATATCATGCATACATTACATTATATGTATTCATTACAAAGATACATACTTGCATACATTGCATACATGCATATATTTTATACATTACATATCATTACAATTATATCATACGTAATAACATAAGGTAACTATATACATAAGGAAGGTAAAATAGAAAAGTTTATATATATAAGTACACATATATATAAACTAGACATACATGAAAGGGAAGGAAATATAGAAGTGTCTGTGTGAAGAGAGTGAGATGAAGGGACTGCAAGAGGGACTAACCGGAGAGTTAATCTCAGGAAACACACTACAAGCCTATAAAATGTGCATATAAACATACATACATTGCATTATCATATATTACATACAAGTATCTATGCATACCTACATGTATCCATGTATCTCTACATACATACATACTTATATTCTATATTACATACTTGCATATCTTATACATGAATACATTACTTTCATTGTACATTAGAGAAAGAGGGAAAGGGAAGTGAAAAGGAAAGTGAAGGCTGTGGACAGAGTGAGAAGGAGGGGGACTGAACTGAGATTCAAATCTCAGGAAAACACATACAATATCACAACAGTTACATAATTAAGGTTCATACAAAATATATACTTTACATTGATACATGCATTAAAATCATATCATATATGCATACAACCTACATTACATTACATTCCTAGAAAGAGGGAAGAGAATGGACAGTGAGTGAATGTGATAATGAGGGAATGAGGGAATAAAAGAGTGGGTGTGTGTGTACAAGTGAATCTCAGTTCAAGGTCAAACTCAAGTCCAGTTTCTTATCTTAGTTTACAACATGTATTCAAAACTCAGTCAAATATATACATATATGTTATTCTTTACAGTTTACAGTGTGTATACAAACAACATGTGAAATGACTCACAAATGAATGAATATGTACAACCCGAACCCCTCATGCAATCCCAGATTAAAACATCATAACAGTATATAACTAACATGCAATTTCGTATTTAAAACATTTTAAAATCAATTAAACATATTAATCCCATTTTCGAACACACACGTATCAGTAATGTATCCCGAATGTAAACAAACCCAAAATCGAATTAAAAACCTAAATAAACATCAAAATAATGTGTGCATACACTAGACACATATTACACATGTCATGGGGTGTCATCTCGTGTCCACATAGCTGGACATGAGGTGTCAAATCAAAAAATTAAACACACAGACACAGAATGAACTGGACAGCGTCATGCGGTAGGTTTGGGGTCTCGTGGACACGCCTCGAGACACGATACGCCACTTGCTCACAACCACGTGTAGCCCAGGCATAGGGCTACACGATCGACACTTTGTATCATGTCCACGATGAGTCTGGACACGATACAAACAGCGTATCAGTAGGTTGTTTTCGCGCACACAGTCACAGTATCGAACCCGTGCAAGCTGAAATACGTGTCCAACACGACACTAGAGGCCACAAAACTTGGGGGACATGTTCGCAGACATTTCCCCCTCATGTCCACCAAGTTTCACGACGTCTCGAGTCGTATCGTGTCC
The DNA here is from genome assembly GCA_029216955.1 of Iris pallida. Classification (NCBI taxonomy): domain Eukaryota; kingdom Viridiplantae; phylum Streptophyta; class Magnoliopsida; order Asparagales; family Iridaceae; genus Iris; species Iris pallida. Next base: position 23,470 of record JANAVB010006656.1, on the reverse strand, counting down.
GCTACAAGTCCCGAGTAGCAGGACACTACGCGCGGGCTCGTGCAGGCGTGTTCGTGTCCATTTTGGACACGGACACGGTACATAATCAAGCTCAATGTTAGTGATTTGTGATCAACATGCTAAGGGCTACTCAAAAATGTAATTTTTTGCAGAAAATAAGAAGAAAAATCCACAGTGACATTTCATCGAACACAAAGTAAAGGACACTGATACATGTTCGATACGCACATCAAATCAACACCAATTCCTACCAAACTTGCTCTACAACTAAGGGACACCTAAATGAATGCATCTATGGAAAGAAAATGAAAATTTGAATCAATTTGAGGGGGTTTTACCTATTAAGAGTAAATTTCAATGCACAAAGCTAGAATGAGAACCCCTTTCCAATTTGCTATGGCCAAATGCTTCTCAAACCTTGCTAGCAAGCCTCCACTAGCCTCATCTACTATTGGGGATGATGATGCAAGTCTCTAGGTTCAATTTGGGATCAATTTGGATAAAGGGGAAGAAATTAGGGAAGAACTAAATTAGGGTTTCTTTGTTGATATTAAAAAGAGGCAAGATGTGAATATGAGATGTTATATAGAGGGGGGAACCCTTTGATGGCAGCCAAGGATCATTTCTAGGGTTAGGGTAAGTTTCATGAGGTTTAAAGGCCTCTAGGTAGTTTAATTCTAGGCCTTAAGCTAAGGGCCCAAGCTAAAATATCTACCTTAACAAATATCTAACCTCAACTTAATATCTAGATATTCTTAACCTTGTCATGATGGAAGCTTCTAATCTAATATCTAGGCTCGTGGTTAACATCTAGATTAGGTTAACTTCTAGGTTAGTCTCTAACAATTCAATTAGCATAATATTAATTAATCAAAATTCATTTTCACTAAAAGTCAAAAATGACCAAAATACCCTTAGGCCAAAAATGGTAATTAGTCAACCTAATCGCATGGTTAGGTCTTCCAGGGTTATGGTTAGTCTTTAGGTCAAGTAACTCTAAGGTTAAACTAGCTAGAACACCAAAATCATAATTCACCAATTTAAATAGTATTAAATTAATTAAAAATGACCAAAAATCATAACATGATTTAAATCCTATTATTTAGTGATTATAATTACAAAAGTTCAAAATTACCCTCATTTAGAAAAGTGGGAGTTACAGCGCCTTAGGCATAAATATCGATGAGGCGCTCGTTAATCCTGCCAAGAAGTTGGTTGCCTAAGGTCAATTGAAAGAACGACTGGCTATGATAAGGGATCAACAGCACGTACACTTCCGTTGTATGGTGGATCAAGGCAAATTTTCTCTCCTTTATGATGCCGTCGAGATGCTAAAACCTCGATTCCTTTTTGGTGATCCGCTGATTCTGAAAGAGACTGACCTCCTAGAGATAAATGAGGACTGCTATTTCGAGAATGACGGTCTCTCTTTGTATGTTCCGTCAATCAACCGACACCTCCCGCTCTCGATTTTCTTCTACTTTGCCGAAAAACGTCACATGAAATGGGAACTGACCCCGGAGCAAGGGGGTTTAATGACAGGCCATTTTCAGGTGAATAGGGATTCTTGGAGAAGGGATACTTTTAAGAGTGCACGCAATGGTCTGTCGTACACTTTGCACGTGTTACTCCCTGGTCGTCTGCTCAGTGATTTTACCGTGGATGTTTATCCGTTCTGGGCTTCTTTTTTCGCCTATTGGCTTCTGGCGACGGGATGCACGTATCTGAAAAAAGCATTTCGGGTCGAAGGCTGGATCCATCCTAGGTCTGAATGGCATAAACTAACTAAATGGGTATTGGATAGGTTCAAGGAAGATCTGTAAGGTATGGGTTTGCGTTGTGCCATCAGGGCTACTGAATATGGTATAGACATCAATCAGCCCCTGTTCGCGGCTTTGCTGGAGATGTATAATCATCACACCGAGACCTTCTATATTTCGTACGGAGAAATGGGGCTGGACCTTCATAAGATGCATGCCATCTCGATGCTGCCGTGGGGTAAAGAACCGTATGAGGAATATACTCCTAGCAAATAGGAATTTTTGGTACAGGAGAACAAATACCTGAAATGATGGCAGTATACAAAGAACTACTTCGCCATCATCAAGTTTGCATACGCCAGGACACAGCGAAGACTCATCCCCACATTAAAGCTTGGAAGGACTATATCTTCGATAAACACCTGTCGGAGCCGGGGACGGTCCGCTTTACCAAGCACATGGAATATACCAATGACGAAGTAGAAGTGATGTTGGACAAAGTGGGGGTGTTCGCTCCTTCAGTAGATGCCGAGGGGAATCCCACTTCTACCGTTCATAACTATTTTTGTCAGAACCAGACTGCTCTGAGCCCGAAAGTGGCATTGGCTGCTTTTCTGATGATATGGCTATGGAAAGCCGTAGTTCCTGTAGGCTCTGGATCCATGGGGCGGATCAATCAGGAACTCATTCTTCCAGCTGTAAAACTGGCCTTTAAACATTCACTCACTTTGCTTCCAGCTATGGTATGTAATACCCTGTGAGGCCTGCGAGAACTCTCGAGGAAGATAATAGAGTATCGTGGGGCAGACGATAAATTCCCTGGGGTTGAGCTCCCTTATCATTATTTGATAGCCTGGTTGGCATCATACTACTCCGGTTTGATAGTCCCCAACACTATTGATGGTTATGAGGAGGGGGATGCAACGTGTGCGTAATTATCACCGGGCAAAATGGCTTCATCAAGGTGTCACCATCTGTAGGTGGATGTTAGGCCGCTTGGACGGCTATGATTTTGATAGGGTTTTGCCCTCATACAAGGGTTACCTTGCAGACGATGTGCTAATAGTCCAAGGCAAAGTGGATAGTGATCTGACTCTCGGTACCTTCCATTGGCTGCAGTCTTTCCGTCCTTCACACTTAGTTTACCAAAATCAGAACCAGGTATATCAGGAACCCTATTTGCCGAGTCGGTTTGTGCGATAATTCAGATATAGCCAGACTATGATGGGCAACCCAAGCTCTGGCATTGGTTATGAGGGAAGTCTGCTGGACGGTGCCCGGGCATGGTGCTATTACAATGTTGGTTGCACTGGAACGAAGTTCATGATCCCCACGATGCACTGAGAGACTCGTATCTTGTATTCTGTCATGAAGTTTCACTGCATTGCTAATAACTTCTCATCGGACTACGATCGAGAACAGAGTTTGATTGAGGGGAAAAAATTGGAGGCACCTCAGTCGGTCCTATTTGCCTTCGAGAGCTTGTATTGTCGGATGATAGATCCTCGGACGGTTCTAGTTTATCCCGGGAGAGAAGAGAGGAGGAAACGTCCCTGAGTAATTCGTTGAAACGTCAGGCTCCTTCGGGGATGAGTTCTTCTCCTATCAAGTTAACCAAAAAGGCTGTACCTAGGCGATGTGGACCCTCACGACGGTCTTTACTACGTCAGAGCATTCTGCCTGTTGAACCCTCTTCACAGGTACACTTTAGTTCTTTTTATTCAGGTTTTTATCCTGGACCTTTCGCTTTTCACCGTCTTGCTTGTACAGGTGCAGAAGAAAAAGAAGCCTTTATGGTCGGAGATACTCAGGGAATTTTCTGAGGAACCTGCCACGAAGGTGCCCCAGAAGGAGCCACTGTGTCCGGTGGTTAGAGTCACCATCCCTTTACCCGCCGAAGGTCTTTATTTGAGAAGGAAAGAAAGAATCACCTCTGTCGTGGGTCTTTTAAATCTTGAAACGCCTACGACAACGAGGACCGAAGAGGCTAGTGTTTAGGATGAGAATCCGGCGACTTCAGCTGCTGAGGTTGTTGATTCGGGAGATGTTTCTCCTCCCGCTCCTTTCGAGTACGATACTCAGGGCTTCTCGTAGCCAGCGGCTTAACCTCAGTGAGAAGCTTGCCCGAAGCCAATTGTGGATGAGCATGTGGAGATACCCGAGGCCGGCCTTACGGCGACAAAAGGCATGATTCCAGAATCTGTATCCATGATAGACCAAATAGCTGAGGATACTGAAGGCATTGCTTGGGACCCCTCAACTGTACCTCCTCTCTATACTGAAGAAGGGGCTGAAGACAAACCAGATGTACCGAAAGGTGAGAAGGATCACGCGGTCGAGGAATTACCTTTGGCAGTTATTAGGGATTCGCCACAAAGGCTGGTCAAAGAGACCGTGGAAAGGTTGACGGTGGAGGATGTCGAAGAGTTAGCTGGCCGATAACCATCGAGCAGTTAGTCGATAAGGTCATTCTGAAAACGACCCATGAGGCTATCGAAGAGTTGGCCGACATGGTCATAGGAGAGGCAACTGAGGAGACCATGGAAGAGCAGGTCGAAAAGACTGCTAATAAGTTGGTCGCTGAGGAGCCGGTTGATGTAGCCTCCGAGATACGGTCGAGGAGGCTGCTGAGGGCCCCATTGACATCCCGACCGAAGAAATCATTAAAGAATTGATCGAGAAGGCTGCTTATAAGCCAGCTATTGAGAATTCTATTGATGCAATTGTAGAATCATGGAAAAGATGGAGTTTATGCGGATCACCATTCCATGCGGCCAAGAGAAATCAAGCCGTAGAGGGAAGACTCTCGAAGATCCTCTGCGGCCAAGTGAAACTAAGTCGTAGAAGGAGTGCTCCTGGAGACCCCATGCGGCAAAGAAAATTCGAGCATCAGAATTAAGGCTCTCGAAGACCTCCTACGGCTAAGTGGATTCGAGCCGTAGAGGGTAGGCTCTCGAAGATACCATGCGGCCAAGAAAAACTAAGCCTCAGAAATAAGGCTTTCGAGGATCCCATACGGCTAAGTAGGACCAAGCCGCAGAAGTAAGGCTCTCGAAGATCCCATGCGTCCAAGCGGAGCCGAGCCGCAGAAGAAAGGTTCCTAAGGCCACTATGCAGCCAAGACGGTTCAGGCTCTACTTTGTGGGGGGGGAAGGAAAGGATACGTGGCAATTTGAGCAAGTCCCAACTAATCGGATTTATAACAAAAAATCTCAACAACCACACCAGCTGGCAGCCCAAGATCGAGTCTTCGTATGCTGTTACAGACGCGTGGCTATGTGGCCCTCAATGCGGCCCAAAATCTACTTTATGCAGGAATCACTATAAATAGCAGGGTACCACACCCATGCTAAAGGTTGGCAATCAAAGGCTGGCTATATTTTTCAAGAGCAAAGACCGTGTCTGATAGTCCAAGGAGTAAGGCAGAGGTGCTACACTTTCCCAAGCCTCCATCGTCACCCCAGAATCAAAAATTAAACAATTGTACTTAGATTGTTTCCTAGGATTTCTTTCTAGGCTTTCATTTGTACAAGCGAGTTTGCAATCAAGTTCAATTCTCTATAATTTTTGTTCTTGATATTTTAATAGCAAACACGATGGCAACTCTGCTGGGGACTTCCTTCTCCTTTGATGAAAAGTTGGTGACACAATTCGACGCGTCCAAGCTCGGCTCTACGCAGCAAATGCTTGTGGTTCGTTTTGACCAACAAGCATTCAAAGAAATGCTCTCTGAAGGGAGCGCCAGCCCGTCAGAGAAGCGAGCCAACCCGAAGAGAACCCGCAGGACGTCGAAGCGCAAAACTGTTGCTCCTCGCCAGGTTCTCGAAGAAGCTCCTTCTCCGGCTCAAGACGGTGATCAAAGCTCTCCTGCGGCCTTGCTTCCGACCGCAGATAACCCTATTGTCTCCAAAACCAACAAAGAAAAATACTACGATGCTGAGCTGTTGGGGGCACAAAGAAAATCCATGCGGACGAAGAAGAGGCCGTACAAAAAAAAAGGCAGTCTGACTATGCGACAGCCAACTCTGGCCGCAGGCAGATGGCCCATACGACAGCCAATCATGTCCACAGACAGGCTGCCTTATGCGGCCATGTCAGAAGGTCTGTATCCGACCGTCTCTCATGCGGACCCGACCCTATGCGGCTGATTGAGAATGTAGAATATTCCAATATGGACTCTTCTTACTATGCACCTTTGGGTGCTAAGTCGAAGAAGTCTAGGGACAGTGCGGGCCCAACAAGCTCAGTCAACTGTCCAAGCTGTTGACCGTCAGCGGGCACCGTTAACTGTTATGCGGGCTCTTGATGGAAAGTTATACAGAACCACCCGCATCCAGGCCTCCGGGGCAAACGAATAGGGTAGGTCCCAAAAGTCTCCCTACAACGATCGAGAGCAAGTGCTTTTACTAGCCTCAGATCAGGGAGCAAATATGATATCTACGCACCCGTGCGCTCAGGATACCCGAGCCCACAAAATGGATACAAAAGTAGATCAATCTACCCTCGACTTGCGAGAAGTACTCATCCACAAACGCAAGAAGAGAGTGGCAACCTTGGCATGCGGTGAGCCCTCCCTAGGACATCACTGTACCCAAGTTGTCATCAACTGCTGCTGCGATAAGTCGGCAGCACCTGAAGATCGGCAGTCCATTTTCCAACGACTGCACCTGCCAGCACCTGTCCGACGACAACTCGAGAAAAAGGTACAAATTTTGGGAGACAAGGAATTTTCTTTTGCCTCCTGTAATTCAACTCGGAAGGTTCCTCCCGGCAAGGGAGGAAAGAAGACAGGCTCTTCCAGTCCAGCAATCTCAGCCAGCACTGCAAGGAAACTCACATCTGCAGGATTGTCGCCGACAACCACAAGGGGTGTCTACCTAGGCACCCGTTCCAGAAAGAAGCTTCCAACACCCGGGGGTGCACCTTTGACCTCTCTGGGGGTATATGAAGCTGGGGGTAGCAGTCCCCTTAATGTATGCGACAACTCGGTATTCCAAGAGCATACACATGGGGTAGCGATCCACTGGAATTATGCAACAGACTTGGACGTCCCCGAGGATGACCGTCTTCGCCAAGACGATGCAGCTTCCTGCACAGGGGGTGGCACCCCTTCCGAATCTGAGGAGGAGGACATTCTGACATTCCTCGACGATTTCTCTGTACGAAGGTACGACACACAGAGCACCACTTCTACGGTCCCTTCCACGTCTACCCACGTACAAACAGTCTTTATGGCCGGCGATGATCACACTACAAAAAAAGTGACCTTTGGGGACAACAAAAAACCGTCTTAAAAACTGCAATTACCTCCCAACAAATATTTGGGACGGCCTTTGGGACGGGAATGGACGGTCCCATTAGGGTGGCGTGGCAAAAACTTTAGGGACAGATATTGCCGTCCTAATTACTGTTAAAGGACGGTTAGGCAAAACGTCTCAAAAGTTTTCAAATTTATGCTTTTGTGTGACGGTTTATTAATTTGTCCCAAAAAATAAGTTTTTGTAACAGATATATTTCGTCCTAATAAATAAGGGACAAAATTTTAAAAGGTACTGTAATCGTTCGAAAAAACTTAACAATTGTTTAAATTATTATGGAATTAATAATTTCCTGTTTATATATAAAATATATAATTGAATTTTATATACAACAAAAATTCATACATAACTATTTTATTTAATTGAAAATGCATATGGTAGCCGCAACATTAACAAAGCGTAGCCGCAACATTAACAAAACGATTTCTATAAAACATATTTAAAGGTAATATCCCATTGTTCACAAAATGAAATCCAAGTCTTATATCACTTAGAGTGTTCCCATCAAGTTTTACATCAATAAGCATTCACTTAATTTACAAAATAAAATCTACGACTTTTTACACAAGTCCAAAACATATATATTTGATTTTCCACATCCATTGACAAACCGATCCACACATCCATGGCTGCCAGCAGCATTGGCTACCTGGAAACACATGAATAAGCCAGAAATATGGTTAGTTATAAGTAATTGGGACCCTTGGTACATGAATAAGCTAGAAAGTTTTATTCACCAACACCAGCAAATCAAAATTACTATGTCACTTCAAAAAAAAAAGCTTATATTATGAAATAAGAAATTTTTGGCTTCTCATATGGCCACACTACAAAAAAATAATTCCAAGTATTGAACTCTTTCGATTAACTGAACTGGCTATATCATTTTTTTTCAAGTCGCTATATCATTTTTTTTCAAGTCCAATCAACCCTAAGATGTCTGCAAAATAGCTTACCCAAAGAACTATAACTCCACCAGTAGAATGTCCAAAGAGAAAGCATGGCATACCAGGATTCTCGTACAACACCCTCTCCAAATAAGATTTCTGTAAATACTACAACTAGCCATCATAAAAAATTCATCATTTCAACTATTTTTTATTTGATATAATAATTTAGTCAAGATATGCACCAAGTCGTCAACAACATAATCAAGAGAATGAATATAGCCATATAACATGTCATTTCCACCACGCCCCGAGGAGAATGAATATAACCATATAACCTTATGGTCTTACAAATAGCTAAGGGATAATGTTTTAGTACTAATAAATTTAATGGAACATGGAGGAACAAACAAGAAAAATCACAAGCCAATTCGATATTTCACAAAAAGCTTGTATTAATCACATAGCAGTTGAATGATCAAAATACAAACATAAAGAGTGATCCACCAAAATGTTACCTTAACGAAGCCAAATCCTGTTAAAGGGTTCTAGCATGTCAGAGAGTTTCTCATGGCCCTTTCTGAAACCTTTTGGGAATAAAATATAGAACATGATTGATGATTTTAAAGACAAGAATGACCATCGTACACAAGTTCTCTACTAACCTGAGAACCTTCAAAGAGAATCATAAGCTCATGTTTGCCATCTTCTGTAATAAAATAGCCAATATCCAGTTACTAGGAACACCATCTATGGATATTAATAATTACGTCATAGGTAGCAAGCAATTATTAATAATTAGGATTCACATGGAAATACAGTATTGCATAATTATGATTTGTCTGAAGCCAATGATGCCAACCTAAAATTTTTGAGATGGACGATTTGTTTAGTATTTACTACAACATTGATGAATACTCGAACTTGATATTGTGGATTACAGATGATGGGTGAAGATGACAGCCTCAGAAAAGTCTAAAGGAGTTTATTAATTAAACAATTGTTTATAGAACACTTTTAGCCATCTAACACTACTTGGTAGAAGAAAACAAGCATTAGTTGGTAGAAAAAAACAAACATGCAGTTTGTTGTATAGATTCCTATATTAGTCTTTTCTGGGTGAACATATCCATATATTATCAAAGTTACTCTAATTCTATTAGCCCATCTAACACTACTTGGTAGAAGAAAACAAGCATTAGTTTGTAATGTCAAATATAAAACACTAAGCTATTTACCCCCCTTGAGATTAGAAATTTGATTAGTCAATATCCAGGTTTATGTTTAACCACTGAAACTAGTCATAAACCATGACTTCTCAAGCTATAGATGCAAGATAACATTTGCAAGAACTCAATGACAGATTACAGAACAGACTGCTTGAAGGAAGATTTTGAAATTGTTTTCTTCTTCTATTTGTTGGACATGTGAACTAAGATGTAAGAAGATATGGTGATCAAGTTGTCTACTAGTCAATGGGACAAGTATCAGCCAAATAAAATTATTACAGACACAAAAATATGCTATTATATTTCAATCAAGAAACTAAAGAATCAATAATTGTATAGTAGGTATCGATTTTTTATCATTGGTATGTGCCCATTTATTTTGATCCTTAAAAGTTCTGCCACAGTAAATAAAATCTGAACCAGAGATGCAGTACTCTTTCACTTGTTCACCAGCATATTTGAATACCATGAGAAGTAAACCAAACTATTCCGTTTGAATACCATGAGAAGAAAACCAAACTATTCCGATCTAAATTGACGTCTAACATGAACAATAAAGAAGACTAGAAGGGAGTACCTCTTTCCCGCATTCAGAGTGGATACATGAGTTTTGGCTTGTGTCAACCATGCTTGGCCAACAACCTGAGTTTCCATATTGATAATTCTATTTTTGCATACTTTTTGAGCTATTTTTTCTAAATTTCACTCTTAATTGTCAAAGCATGTAAACTTGTATGGATATTCATGTTGTCAATTATTTAGAGACGTATGCCTTGGAAAACACCCTGGTAGGATGGATATTCTACTGGAAATCTATTTCATACAGATAATTGGCTAAGATCCAAGGACTTTACACTAACCCTTCTCATTAATGATGATTTACAGATTTCTCTCAAGAAATATTTGAAGCATGTAGAAAACACCCTGCAAACTATAATTGTTCATACACAATACCCTTTCTCCTATAATAAACCCAAAAGAAAGGCACCTGAGAGATGCCATAATAGAAGCTCTTCCAGATATTCTTTATGCTGAACATGACCTCTTATATCTCCATAGCTTTCACATAATTTGTCCTACTTCTGACATGTGCTATGAACAATCTCTAATTGGCTCTTGCAGAGTTAACCTTATATCAGAATGTGCAAGATGCATTAACCATTGTAGGTTGGTATCTCAATTATTGTTGTGGTTTATAAACAACCAAACAAGTTAAACCAATTAACAATTTTCTTTTCCACCTAGCATAAGAGTTGCTGAAAAATGATTTGCAAATTTTCAAACCCATCAATCGTAATTTGGAAATTAAACCATTTCAACAATAGAAGACATGCAACAATACAAAATGGCTTGCCTTTAGTCAAATGTCAATACTAGGACAAAAACAATTTTTATATCATCAACATTACAATGAATATCAAAAAAATAATTACTAAAAGTTAATAGTTTAGAAACCCTGATAAGTGGCTGCTTGCTTATTTGTGTTATAGGGCTGATGTAGGATATATAACTATTGTTTCTGATTTCTGGTCCTCTTTCATATGGATTGTTTGTTTGATTTGAAAGCCAAAATACTAATTCCAAAACAAAAGCTCCACTAGTTGACTGTCACAATAATCTTAAGGCTTCAAATTCCAAAACAAAAGGGACATTACAAGCCAAATTATTTGATGATCTGTAACTAGAACAAGACCCTTAAACAAAAAAAAAGAAAATGGATCATGTCTGATTCATATGATATCAGGAAATCTATCAATTGAACCTGTACAAAATATATCCTCTGGGTTGCTAAATAATTAGCTACCCTAATATTTGTTGATTTTCCTCTTAAACTATCATATATTCTGTAACTAGAAATTGAATGATTAAACTAACAAATGTAAACAGAGCAGAGAGGTCAAATTACTCGAGAACTAAAAGAAAATCAAATCCAGCATTAAAGTAAAAAAATGTATTTCATACATACCTAGCTAGTACAAAACTAGAACCCAAATAGCCATGAGAGATAAAATCTAAACAAAAGAGGGTAAGGTTCATGAGGATCAAACTTGAATAATATTATGGCATAGGAGCAGACACCATAATTATATCCACAAGTTTGAAGATGTATATTTTAAGTAAACGACGTATAGGTGGCAACAGCTGAATTTAAAACTTTTTCGATACGCTATGCTAGATCACCCAATACGAACCCTTTTTTGTTTGTACTGCATCTCAGTTGGATCTTGACCAATCGAAAAATAATCAATTTTCAAACTCCTTGGATATTCGAGCAGTTACTATGAATATGATTCAGATGATATAATTGTTTCTCCATATTTTCCCTCACAACAAATACTGCCACGATAACACTGGCTGGTATGCAATATGTGGAAAATTCACATGTAAATATACAATGCCAACAAGAACAGTGCCACAATAAGTAAAGCAAAAAACTTTTGACCTTTAAAGGCATAACTCCATGACATGCACAGTGAAGAAGAGGATGTGAGAATTTGCTATAGGATGAAAGGATAAAGAGAGTCAAAGAAAATATGCACACCTTATGGTGTAATCCATAAATGGACTCGGGTCCACCAGAAGAGACAATGCATGTGATGAGAAATCCTCCTTAGAACCTGGAGTAGTACTTGAAAGGCAGAAAACCATTCACTCTTCAAATTTCTCTCTATTTTTAGTCATATTTTTTCATGCAAGGACCCAAAAGAGAAATGATATTTAACCCATGAAACCCCAGACCCCTCACTCTCAAACCAAATACATGTTTCCTGAAACTACATCTAAAAACAAATAAAACAGTATTTTCTTAACTTCTTAGAACATATGAATCAAAATCTGAGAAGTGCTAAATACTTTTTCTTGACAGATGACATAGGGTTTGAAACTTCTTTATGTCTCCCCAAATCACGAAAAGGACACTTGTTCATCTTTTCTACCAAATTTTTTATACCATTAACTCTTTTCTTCACTCACAATTAGGTATGTTCATAATACAGTTTGGGTGGCTAAGATTTGATCATTAAATCAAGTATAAGTTAGAAGGAAACTGATAATTACGATGATTAAGTCTAGGTAACCAGTTAAAAAGGTGAAGGAAACTAAACTTTAAGATATAAAGTGAAATGATCTCACCTTCATATTATCATAATTCTACACACAAATACAAACTCCTTTCATTATGAAACTTAAATTGTACAAGTTTTTTTGTAGGCTTCAAGCAAAATAGAACATCAGCACTAAACATGATGTGTATTTGAATTACGCCCAGGGAAAATAGACTAAAGGACCACAGGAGAATGGAAAGAGGAAAAAAACTCTCCGTGTGTCCTATCATTTTAAATGTGGATCATCATCTCGGACTTCACTAAGCAATTAGCTTATCAGTCTACAGTGGTGAACCATAATTTCAGTAACTTGTTTCACTCTAAAAGGCTAATGATTATACTGTTAACATGAAATGCTTGTGAATTAAAGTTACTGAGCATCGTCCTATCTATGGAACCTAATATTTTACTTAATGTTAGTTTATGCTCAAATACTATGAATCAAATAAAAAATACTCCATTTTACAAAGTACACGGTTAATAGATATCTACTGTAATTAAATAGATAAATCTTCTATTTTATCATATATATGATATCACTCAGGGCAAATACTTGCCAAACAGTCCATAAAACTACAACCATGTGCATAATAATTTAGGGCATAAACATAACAAATGTACCACTCTTTTCGGAAACCCTAAAAAATTCAGATATTGCTTTTGGGGGGACAAACACTCACCAAGCTTCTATGATGATGGACCCGGCCGAAGAAGAATCATAGAGAGAGGGCCCCTTTCCATCCCCCTTCTCCTTCGCGAGCCTCGCCTTCTTCGAAGGAGGCTTCTCCGTCGCCGACGCCATTTGCGGCGGAAGTTATTTTTCTTCTATTTGTGTTCGATACGCTCCATGAGAGCCACGGCTGAGATCTCTTCTATTGTTGGCGAGGAGGACCGGGAAGATTAGGGTTGGGGCGATGAATTTATGGAGATGGAGAGAGGAGGAAGATGAATATTATTGAAGAATTTTGGAATAGAGGAGAGAGAGAGAGAGAGAGAGAGAGAAAAGGAGATTATCTTTCCCCCAAAATATTGAATGGAAAAAGAGGGAGAGAGCAGTAGAGAGTGGAGGATGAACGGTGTGGATGCACGGTACGAAATCCAACGTTCAGGAAAGCTTATCAAAATTTGGAGATAAGCCGCCATATAATTTCCATTCCCGCCCACCTAGACTTTCTGTGACAGTTCTAGATTTTATTTGGGACCAAAAGTATTGATAGTCTCAAATAAAATATTTATTTTTCAATCTGTCCCAAACAAAACTATTTTTTGTTACAAAAAAATTATCCGGCTTAGTTATTAATTTTTTAGGACATTTTAAACTAGTGTTTCTAATATGGTCGTCTCAAAAGGTTATTTTTTTTTGTAGTGTCATGAAGGACCTACTGATCGACAACGTCTAAAAGTATGTGAAGCCGAGCTCCTATCCTTGGTCAAGTCAGTAGACAAAATCAAAGCTGCCTTGTCGACTCAACCAGTAAGGACGCCTGGACAAACAAGCTTGGGACCTGCAGTCAACGCGAACTCCAACACGACCGCTCCTCCTTTGGGTGACAATCCTCTAGAAGCATTCGCTCCTTCAGCTGCAGATGAATCCAGTGAGGCAAGGAGGGAAGTCCTGGAGCTTCGAGCAATGTTCAATACCCGAGACTCCTCCCGGGACCTCAGAATATGGCAGCTGTATCGTGTTGCGTGGAGAGATGTTCCTTTTCTGCCATGGTACAAACCATTTTATATCGATTCGTATGACGGGAAGACCTCTGCCAGCCGGTACATGACTTATTTTGAGGTCACAACAGACCACTTGTCGTACAGTGATGCCATCTTCACACGATTACTTATCGAAGCATTGGAGGGAATCACGTTAGACTGGTACCGCAACCTTCCAGACAACTGCATCCATTCCTTTGATGACTTCAAACACATGTTCCTGGAAAGATTCTACGAAGTAGGGCATGATGTGATAATGTCGTCTCTCATGGACGTCGTTCAGGGAGAGATGTGAAGCCCCTAAATTTTCAAATAAATAAATAAATATTTTTGATATAATATTTTGTTTGTTTAGGAGATTGGTATAAGGTAATTGCGTTAAAAAAATTATTATTAGAAGTAAATCCCCTAATGTGAATTTTTATTTTTATTTTAAAAAAAAACATTTTTTGTAGTTTTATTAAACATCCTTCAAATAAATTTCTAGGATTTCGTTAATATCAATATTAGGAAGCGAGTAAGTATGTTTTGTACGAAAGTTTTACTAATATACTTAGAATATAATTTTTGACATTTGGGTTTTTTGAAATTTTATAGATAAATTTTTATGTGTATATAAGTATACATATACATGTAATTGTATAAAAACAAAAATAATAATAATAATGATGAAGAACCAAATTTACACAAATATAACTCATATGAACAGTACATATAGTACTGTTCACCATCCCTCCTTAGGACCGCGATCAGAGCAATGAATTCTCAGAATTTGGAAATCCGAAACTCCAAAAATTCTTCACCCTTTTTACTCAAATCTTCTCCCCATGATTCCCTATATAATTCTCTTATCCAAATCTTATTTAAATTACTACTTCGATTAGAAACTTGGTTTAAACGGAAACAAGTTAATATCTAATCAATCGAGCTTTAAATCTTCACGAACACCCCTCCTGATTTGATTCTCTCGAGACTTGAGCGATCTCAGAGTCTTCCCACATCCTTACGTAATCCACGATGGCCTGAACGTCGCCCCTGACCGCCTGCGTGCCACCCCGACGATCGGTGGAGCACCCAGTCGCTCGACCTGAGCGCAAAAATAGGGCATCCCCTGTTTTCATAACACCGCGAGCACCCCCGGTCCCAGGTATCATATCTCCTTCTTCGCTTCTCTGTTTTTTGAACCGATTGCTTCGTTTGGTAGCCAACATAACCAAGATTAGATCCCAACAAATAGGTTTGAGTTTATTCAAACAACCTGGCCAGCACATTGATCCAAAATCGACTAAAAATATTGTTTTGCAACAACAAACAGAGCGTCCCAAACCTCGAATTGGAAGGCGAATTTTAGTCGACCAAATAAGAAACCTAGAAATCCACATGAACAACACCATAGACAACCCATAGGAGATAGAAATCCAACTGGTACTTTCAGTTTTCATGGACTATATTGACCAAAAAAATTAGTTTCAAAGTTCAGAAAAAAACGGATTCTAAAACAATATTTTCCAATAAATTTTGCCGATACGGCGTGCGTCCCGACAAACTGGACGACGTGGTCACACACAAACGCATCGAAACGCGTATATGGATGTTGCCGACGTGTGGGAACTGACGGAACTTGATTTCGTTACGTGTGCGCGACGAAATCAGTGCGTATCCGTCAAGATATCTCCGTATCGACACCTTGCAGACTAGTCCATAACTTTGTGCACGTTCATCAAATCGAGGCGAAACTTGTGCCAACAGGACTGTATCATTTTTCTGGTCCTGTATGCCAAGTTTGGTCTGATTATGAGAAGGTCGACCGGAACGCCTATTTGGCGGGCCCGCGACCCGCTACAACGGGCAAAATTGTGCACAACCCACCGGAATCCAATTTTGGACATACGATTGGGTTCATCTCCTCAAACTGGACCTGTAGATATATAATTTGATGACTTTAGAGACCATAGGTTCTGGCACGCATTTCGGTGCAAAACGGATCCAACGGCGGACATCGTTTTGACCCAAAATTACGATTTTGCCCCTGTTCCAGAATTGGACTTTTGGACAGGCATTTGCTAGACATATCTTATATTCTGAATACGTTCGTGGTGTTTATTTTAGCATCTGAGGACGTATGCAAGATTTGGCTTTCATCGCTTCACTATTATGACGGTTCGAGCTATTGGACGTCGCTCTTTTGCACACAACCTCAGGCAAGATACCTTGCCATATTTACTGTTTATATTTAGTCTGTATTTTTATTATTGTATATCACTGTTTACTTATTTCTAGTTTTTGTAGCTGTATCATTATTATAATTCCTGATTTATTGCTTGCTCAGTGATATTAGCTTTGCTTTACTTATTATCCTTTGATTGCATATGGACCTAGAGTTAAGGGACTACCATTGTAGTGTAGTGTATAACATAAAGCTTGACAAAGTTGTACCACGAGGTATGTGTGAGATGAGTAGCATATAGAGGTACTTGCGTGATGGCTGATCACCGGTGCGCATGCGTTAGGACTAACTGCTAATAGAGGCATGTTAGGAGACTTGGTAGTTAGTAGAGGTATAGGAGTCATGGATGTGACTCTACCAGGCATTAGATGGAAAAAATAGTTCCTTAATGTTTGGGCCACGTATGTACATTCCTATTATTGCCGGTTATCTCCGCTGGAGATACGGTCCTGGATCCTCCTACCTGATTTCGTGCTGGCCTCTGACATTCGAGGAATGTTATGCTTTGAGGTCCATGGTATCCTGATGGGGCCATACCTGAGTTTCCTGTACCTGAGCCAGAGTGCCCATACGTTGAAGGTTTGTTCTTAACTGCATAAACACAATAGAATGGTTAGGTAACCCCCGTCAATGTCATATCACCCCATTCCATTAGTAGCTTGGGACAATGTCGCATCATGGTATAGTGTACTACCTTTTGTCCTTGTTTGGTTGTAGGGGTAGTCCACTGTTTCGATGATGAGATATTGGGTCTCGTTACGATTGGGATTATTTTACTTTACTTGTGATTATGGCATATTATATATATTCAGTTATGAGGCATGTTCTTTATGTATCTTGTTACGTCCGTCTGAGGACCTGGTTATCTCTCCAGGTGTGTGCATTGTGACTTTTCGTAGGTGTTCTAGCCATGGCCGTGATCTTCTCCGTTTTTCGAGGATGATTGCTCTTGGTCCGTCTTGACATTTTTGATCATTTTCTTGTATATCTTCTTTCATTTAAATTTATTGGTAGTGGATTTGTCTCCGCCCGACTACATGTATAAATGACAAATTCTTGAGTTGATTATAATATTATTCTTTATTATTGTGGATGAGATTTAGTTATCATGGTTTTATTGTATTTTACAGCTTATGTATACATACGGGGTTCCATATATTGGAGTATACTTCGTATGTATACAGCTGGCATATTTACATACTTAGTCCTAAGTATTTTGGAACTGGAGCATTACATATTTTGTGGTGGCCCATGCAGGTCGAGTTTATCACTTCAGTTACGTTACTGTACCGATGTGAGCCTGCAAATAGGATTAGAGTCTAGAATCTCATCCACATACTTGACCTGATCTATTGATTCCAGATTCGAACTCTCATCCGACTACTTTGATTCATTTTGCTTGATTCCTTTCTACCGTAAATCTTATCTTCTTCTTTCGTGCTTAATAAGGAGTTTCGGAAGATAACTCATACGATTATACATGTTATATTACTCAGTTACTTTATTAGCTTACTTTTATAAGTTGGGTAGTATGCCTCACGGCCTTTCACCCAGTGTCCTTGTAACCTATTAATGAAGTGTAACTGAGTGACAATGAATATATGCTAGTGTAGGAAGATCTGTTTGCCTAGAATATAGAGTTTTAGTAGCCTATACTCTATTGGTCAACCACGGCCTGATGCAAGAGCCAGTAGGACGACTGTATAAGCAGGAACACCGGACAAGACTTAGATCCTTGTGAAACTTGAACTATTTATAACTGCTTTCGTCATTATCTCCCGTACTTATACTTTGAACTACCATGAATAATGATGCTATTTATAGCCTAGTTTTGCAAGCTTATCCTTTATTGATCTTGTTCAAGACATATGTATACTGGGGACGCCCATAAGCATATTGTCTAATTAGAATCAATGTGTTATGGTCTGATCAACCATAGTGCATTTGGTTCGCTCTTTATATGATTATTCCACGTGGATTGAGATATAGAGGTATCTAGGATCTCATCCGCGACTGCATTGACAATTATTCTTGAATTTTACATTCGCCTTTAAATCGCATAATTGTATTCGACGACATCTTTCTTGAACTCTTTATTGCTTTTGTCTTTCACTGATTAGAAAGACGAATGCGTGTATTTGATAGATATGTACCGAGTGTCCCCCATGGCTATGATAATTGTATGCACAAGTGTAGTTACCATCGGCTGGCCATGTGACTACAACCTTGCCTTGAGTACTTGTCTTCCCCTCGACCCTAAAGCTAATATCATGACCTTCTAGTCACTAGAATATGAGAATGATTATGACCTTACCCTTGGTCAAACACAAATCTAGGATACTATCTAGTCTCTAGGAATCAATTATTATGAGCCTCCAATTATTCATCTTGATTCTTGGCTTAACTAGCAACCCATATGCCTTAACTCAAACCTTACTTGACTAGGCCCCCCATAGTTTAGACAGAGAAGAATAGACCAAAACAAGGACAAGCATTGCAAGGACTATAGTAGACACCCATTCCAAGATTAGAGATTCAGCAGATGTTACTCTAGGTACAAAATTCTATTATCAAAGCAGTGACTTAGTATTAGAACAACACATTCACCAGCTTAGCCAAAATCTGTAGCATGATGCCCCGTCATTATGTTGTATTAGTAATCAACAAGGGATGCATGAGCACTACATTCAATACCTCTAGAACCCTTGTGACTATAGTCTGGCAGGTTTGACACAAATATAAATTTACGACTTAGTAGTTAGAGATCTTTTCCATGACGTGCTTGAGAATCAGTTACCCCAATGATAACTCTCGTATGCTATGGACAAGTGGATCATTCTATTTATTGACTCGTGAATCATGGTAAGCGATAATTCCCATTTATTAGAAATTGAGGAATGGTCCTCGAATATGATTCATATATACCATTCCATGTTATCAACCACACCGTGCCTTATTCTTTATTATCAGAAGTCGAGGTACGATATCACAACTTTGAAATTTCTAACCTTATTAATCCTAAAACCGTGTCTTAGCTTCTAGAGTGAGTAATTGTAAGCCTTCTAAATCTCAGGATATACTAGTATTACTGATTGATTAGAGTAAGTTGATTTTCGTTAGGATGATAATTAGTGCCCCATGAACTCGCACTTTTTATTCAAATCATTTGGTGTCCCCAACCGTGACATTTACATTCGGAGCACAAGACCAGCCGTTACCTTCCAACAAACCTCATATGCAAGATATAGATGACTCCACCTTCATGTAGACATATCATGTCCCACTAACACACGTCTCCTTGTACTCTATTTTTATGATACGATTTTCAGGTCAAAAGGGACTAGCGATAACCCTTACCATAACACCGATGTACTTTCCGACTGTAGTTAGATATCCAACCTCGACTCAAATCTTTCGACCCCATATATGGTTGTGACCTACTCGAAGCCCACTACGCATGTGCCACTCAATGGAGTCCCCATGTGCTACTTATACACAAAAGTTACGGAAGGTGCACTTTTGGGTTTAAGAATCCTAGTTGACCAACTCGACTGATAATTAACTCAACCATTCAGGTTGAAACTTATTCTAGGCCACCCTCACCTAGTAGAAATGGTGCAACTTGATTTTTGGTATCATGACCAACTGATTTAGACAAAAATCCAAATCAATGATTGGTTCCAACGGAACTAATAAACCATTGGGTTATAACATTTATTTCTATCCATATCATTTTGATACCTCGCCCATGACTTTGGTAATTAGAGTACAATACTAGCGACTTCCTTTCAACAAATTTTACCCTCATGAACTGGACGAGCTACTCCACACACATAACATACATGTCCCTCACAAACAAATTTCCTTGTGCTCCATTTTAATTTTACCACGTGTAGGATGCATTCTTCCTTTAGAACAAACCACATATGCCATTTTGGTTCCAATTGATTTTTAACCATGCCAATATCGACCCATCCCCTTAATTAGACTAAATACACCTGATTCATGCAAAACCCGTTACACTTATGATATAAGCTATACAACCAAGCCAGCCATGCCCTATACAACACAAAACCCCGATCCCGCACACACTGGTCATTATGACTTAGGGATTCCGAACAATTACCTAAGCGTGTACTATAGTAAGGTCTTCTGCACTTTTTATAGATTCTTAACTCTTGGCCATAAATCCTTCATTTCCCTAAGTTCTTCAAACCCACTTCTTAGTTTCCCATGTTAGACGAGGAAAGAAATCCTTCTGAACTGACACACCTTAGTATATTCAAACCCGAGGTCCCTACCAGCTTGTCCGAAGCATGACCCCTGGAGTGGCAATGTTTAGCTGTATTTCTTACAGTAGTTATTGATCGATAATGTCATGTCAATATCTAAACCCGCTCAGAAGGCATGGCCGACAGGATCGATGTTGATTGCAATAGTCCTTATATAGTAGTTATTGACCATGAACACCATGACAACATCTAGGCTCACTTAGAATTTATGACTGCGGTCAGAAGGGTCCAATATTCGCGTGCCACCCTTTAGAAATTTGACCTTCCCCGAAGGATTGTAACGATGATTTTACGGTTAGCCAACTCTTATAAGTTGGGTAGGACCTTGAACCCAGAATAACCCATCTTGTAGAATATAACGTCAATCTGGATTCCTTTATTTAATTATCTCCACCATTTTAAAAACCCAGTTACAATTTAATGTACCTGCGCTCCCACGTATTAAATCTCATTGGTTATATATATTAAGATTATTTTAATTTCGAGGACGAAATTTTTATAAATTGGGTAGGATGTGAAGCCCCTAAATTTTCAAATAAATAAATAAATATTTATGATATAATATTTTGTTTGTTTAGGAGATTGGTATAAGGTAATTACGTTAATTTTTTTATTATTATTAGAAGTAAATCC
Organism: Iris pallida; assembly: GCA_029216955.1. Lineage (NCBI taxonomy): Eukaryota > Viridiplantae > Streptophyta > Magnoliopsida > Asparagales > Iridaceae > Iris > Iris pallida. The sequence goes on along the minus strand of JANAVB010006656.1, from coordinate 2,313 downwards.
CCTAATGTGAATTTTTATTTTTATTTTTAAAAAAAAACATTTTTTGTAGTTTTATTAAACAGCCTTCAAATAAATTTCTAGGATTTCGTTAATATCAAATATTAGAAAGCGAGTAAGTATGTTTTGTACGAAATTTTTACTAATATACTTAGAATATAATTTTTGGCATTTAGGATTTTTGAAATTTTATAGATAAATTTTTATGTGTATATAAGTATACATATACATGTAATTGTATAAAAACAAAAAAAATAATAATAATGAAGAAGAACCAAGTTTACACAAATATAACTCATATGAACAGTACATATAGTACTGTTCACCATCCCTCCTTAGGACCGCGATCAGAGCAATGAATGCTCGGAATTTGAAAATCCGAAACTCCAAAAATTCTCCACCCTTTTTACTCAAATCTTCTCCCCATGATTCCCTATATAATTCTCTTATCCAAATCTTATTTAAATTACTACTTCGATTAGGAACTTGGTTTAAATGGAAACAAGTTAATATCTAATCAATCGAGCTTTAAATCTTCTCGAACACCCCTCCTGATTTGATTCTCTCGAGACTTGGATGATCTCAAAGTCTTCCCAGATCCTTACGTAACCCACGATGGCCTGAATGTCGCCCCTGACAGCCTGTGTGCCGCCTCGACGATTGACGGAGCACCCAGTCGCCCGACCTGAGCGCAAAAACAGGGCATCCCCTGTTTTCATAACACCGCGAGCACCCCCTGTCCCAAGTATCATATCTCCTTCTTCGGTTCTCTGTTTTTTGAACCGATTGCTTCGTTTGGTAGCCAACATAACCAAGATGAGATCCCAACAAATAGGTTTGAGTTTATTCAAACAACTTGGCCAGCGCATCGATCCAAAATCGACTAAAAATACTGTTTTGCAACAACAAACAGAGCGTCCCAAACCTCGAATTGGAAGGCGAATTTTAGTCGACCAAATAAGAAACCTAGAAATCCACATGAACAACACCATAGAAAACCCATAGGAGATAGAAATCCAACTGGTACTTTCAGTTTCCATGGACTATATTGACCAAAAAAATCAGTTTCAAAGTTTAGAAAAAAAGGGATTCTAAAACAGTGTTTTTCAATAAATTTTGCCGATACGGCGTGCGCCCCGACAAACTAGGCAACATGGTCGCACACTATATACATCAAAATGTGCGTATGGATGTTACCGACGTGTAGGAACTGACGGAACTTGATTTTCTTGCGTGTGCGCGACGAAATCAGTGCGTATCCGTCAAGATACCCCCGTATCGACACCTTGCAAACTAGTCCATAACTTTGTGCACGTTCGTCAAATCGAGACGAAACTTGCGCCAACAGGATCGTATCATTTTTTTAGTCCTGTATGCCAAGTTTGGTCAGATTCTGAGAAGGTCGACCGGAACACCTATTTGGCGGGCCCGCGACCCGCTCCAACGGGCAAAATTGTGCATAACCCACCGGAATCCAACTTTGGACATACGATTGGGTTCATCTCCTCAAACTGGACCTGTAGACATGTAGTTTGTCGACTTTAGAGATCGTAGCTTCTGGCACGCATTTTGGTACAAAACGGGTCTAACGGCGGACATCGTTTTGACCCGAAATTACGATTTTGCCCATGTTCCAGAATTGGACTTTTGGACAAGCGTTTCCTAGACATATCTTATATTTTGAACACGTTCGTGGTGTTTATTTCAACATCCGAGGACGTATGCGGGATTTGGCTTTCATCGCTTCACTATTCTGACGGTTTGAGCTATTGGATGTCGCTCTTTTGCACACAACCTCAGGCAAGATACCTTGCCATATTTACTATTTATATTTAGTTTGCATTTTTATTACTGCATATCACTGTTTACTTATTTCCAGTTCTTGTAGCTGTATTATTATTACAGTTCTCGATTTATTGCTTGCTCAGTGATATTAGCTTTGCTTTACTTATTATCCTTTGATTGCATATGGACCTAGAGTTAAGGGACTACCATTGTAGTGTAGTATATAACATAAACCTTGACACTGTTGTACCATGAGGTATGTGTGAGATGAGTAGCATATAGAGGTACTTGCGTGATGGCTGATCACCGATGCGCATGCGTTAGGACTAACTACTAATAGAGGCATGTTAGGAGACTTTGCAGTTAGTAGAGGTATAGGAGTCATGGATGTGACTCTACTAGGCATTGGGTGGGAAGAATAGTTCCTTAACGTATGGGCCACGTATGCACCTTCCTATTATTGCCGGTTATCTCCGCTGGAGATACGGTCCTGGATCCTGCTACCTGATTTCCTGCTGGCCTCTGACATTC
>JANAVB010006655.1:157500-163049 GCA_029216955.1 Iris pallida | reverse complement strand
CAGAGCAAGAGGGGCATGTGACGACCACATCAGCAAGGGAGAGGGCTTGATAGAGAGTGAGTGTGTATCACTGATAGTGTGTATATATGTTAGCCTATGTGTGAGTGAAACATTAATGTGTGTGTATGCCTATGTGCCTATAGGTAGTGCTTGAATGTATTGAGTGTTATGTTTAGGGAAGATTGTGTGTGTCCAATAGGAATTAGTAGCAGTACTATTAGAACAACAGTAGGTAAGGGGTAAGAGAGTGTGTGGTAGTTTGTTGTAGGTGGATACGTAGTAGATGGCTTGATACACATGTGTAGATAGATAACTTGTTTATATATATATATATAATATATATTTATTATATATATATATATATATATATAAATCTCTTCGTTTTTCTTTCCAAAGCTTGTTGGCTCAGAGGGGGGAACGAAAGTGAATAGTACATTCTATTATTCTCGATTTTTTCCCTATTATTTATATAATATATATACTCTCATTATGTTAGGCAGCTATCATCCCCCTCTCCCTCTCCCCAGCTTCCTCTCCTCCGATGTCCTTACCCCTGCCTAGGTCGGTGGCCTCCGGCCATGGCTGCTCCCCCGGCCATCTTCTTGCGTCCTGGGAGCTCCAGCTCCGCCCCCTCCCCTCCCACCACATCGTTCTCTGCTCCGAGTCCTCCGTCCCTCGTCCTTCGCCCGTCCAGATCCGCCAGTCCTCCGCCACCCTCCTCCACCGGCCTCCGCTCCGCCACCCATCCCTCCCTCCCCCCTCTCCGCCACACGCGCCGCCAGCCATGCCGTTCCGTCTCCCAGTGACCTGTCCCCCAGAGCTTCTCTCCCCCCCTTGCTGCTCCGGCCGGTCCCTGGCCAGGGCCGGCGGAGGGTTGGGTTGCCCTATCCTGGAGCTAATTTTGGTTGCCCCTGACCTTATTGTCAGCTGGTCCTGGTGGTCATTCGTGACTGATCTTTGGTGGGATCATACTGAGCCTGGGGGGGTTGCCTAGCAGAGGAGGGTTGCCCAAGCCCCAAGGCTTGTCCGGCTTACCCAGGGCCGGCCCTGCCCCTGGCGCCCTCTCCGGTTCTGAGACCTTCCTGAACTTTGGCCACAGTTGCCGCCCAATTTGTCCCTTCGAAATTCGAACGGTGCCTCTGCCACCTCGGGTTGGGAGTCCCCCTGCGGTGCAGGTCTCAGGCTTCCCAACGTCTGGCCTCACTTGTACGTGGCTTGCGACTAGGGCTGTAAAATGGACAGGACAGTCCGTTGTCCGTACGAGTCCGGCTCAGTAAATAGTCCGACCGTGGACCGTCGATTGAATTAACGAACATAATTTGGACAATTTGTTGGGTCCGTTTAATAGTCGGACATGGACTCGGACATATCAATGTCCGGTCCGATATGTCCGTGGACCAATAGTGGATAGTCCACTTGTTTAATATTTTATCAACTATGGGTGGAGACTGGAGTCATATGACTCGTATTCACAGGACAGTAATCAGTGATGACAGCCGAATTTGTCCAATCCTTCTAGGGGTTATGTAGTAAATATCTTTACTTTTTAGGTTCTTATTTATGGTCTTACATGACAGCTGTGTTAGCTTTTCTTTCCCAATTCTCATTTATTTCCATAGGACCATACCAAATAGCATTGTAGCAAGCTCCAGCCACCAACCAAGCCGACTGATGCCTCGGTTCCTCTTCATCAACGAGCATGCAAATTTTATTGGGAGTTTCCAACGGTAGTTCGACTCTCCATCTTCTCCTTGATCTTCTCCATTGCTTCAAATCTTCATTTGGTTGAGGTTGTAGATGATTTCCTAGCTCAAGCTTCATGCTCTTCTTGTCCTCAATCCAGTAAATGCAGTTTAGCTCTGCCCTCCTTAATGGAGCATGCTGAATTTGTAGTCAATTTTTTCAAGCAAGATCCACAAATTTTTTGTGCATGCTTGTATATACATAATGAAATTTATGTGTTCGTGTCCGTCCGGTTAGGTCCGGTCCGTACGAACGGGTCCGATGGGCCGGACGCGTACATGAACCAAGATTTACGGTCCGAGTCCGGACAAAAAAAAAATTGTCCGAATTTATTCGAGCCGGACTCAGGCCCGTCCGTTCTTTTTCCGGTCCGATTCTGAACAGAGTGTTGTCCGTGTCGTCCGACCCGTTTACACCCCTACTTGCGACGACCAACACTTAGGACCCCTTTTTTTACGCCCACCTCTTCGCGAGCTGTGTACCCCACCGCTTCCCCCTTCAGTGGGTCCCACCCTTTCACCTACCAGATTTTTATGCAACCTCTCGTGCAGAATTCCTACGGGAATTTTATGCAGCCTCGCGCGCTGCGTACCCCACCGCCTCATCTTTAGGTGGGCCCCACCATTTCTCTCCAAATTTTTACGCTGACCGCTCTGCGTATTCTATGATCCCTCGTGGGACCCCCATCCTTCAGCACTCTACGCTCACCGTCCAGTGGATCCTTCCTTTGAGCTTTCCGTAACCCCCCTCCTGTCTTCCCCCTCCCCCTCCCTGGCCTTCTACCTGGACATCCCCCGCTCCCCCCCTCGCGGCTCACGGCATCCCCGTCTCGTCCTCTCCAGTGTCCCTTCCCTCTCCGCCTCCGTGGCCTGTCTCCCGCTCCGCAGGCGGTCCCCTCTGCCCCTCCTATCCAGGCGCTCAGCCCCCATCCTTCGCTCCTGGCGGCGCCTCCTATCCCGGCGCTCTGCCCCCATCCTCCGCCCCAGGTGGCGCTTGGTCTCACAGGCAGCTCGCCTAGCAATGCTTCACCGGGCGACGCTCTCCCCGGGCTCGTCTCGGCCTCGGGCGTGGCTGTCGCGCCGGCTTTCTCGGCCGCTGCCATCTCGCGTGGCCCGGCCGTTAGTCCCCACCCCCAGTCTGCGGCCTGCCTTCGGTGGCCTCACGGCCGCTCCTCGCGTTGCCTTCTCCTCTCGAGGCACCGTCCCTCTCCATCCCTGGAGCCCCCAAGCCCTCCTTCGCTGACATGCTTCGGCCGGATCATGCGGAATTGCAGGGATCCGTGGATGACGTTCCGCTTCCTGATATTGAGTACCCTGACGATTCCCGATCCCCGGTTCTGTTCTCGGCCTCCGAGCTCTCCTCTCTATCCTCCTCTTTCCCTCATACTTTCATTCTCAAGTTCTTGAAGGGTGCCCGAAGCTTGAAAGGGTGCAAGAAGTGATCGCCGGCTGGAGGCTATCCGTTGCCTACCGTGTTGCTCCCCTGGACCCTAGGCACCTTCTCCTTCACCTATCCTCTGAGCTCGACCACAGGTCCGTGTGGTCCAAAGGGACCTGCAGGGTGATCCATTTTATGAAGATTATCCGATGGTCCACGGACTTCAGCACCAAAGAGGATTCTGCAGCGGTCGCAACGTGGGTCACAATACGAATCCCCCTCATCTGCTTCGTTCCAGCAGCCCTCAGAAGGATCGCCAACTCTTTCGGGACTTACGTAGCTACGGGGAAAGAAACTAGCAACCTCTTCAAAGCCAACTACGCAAAATCTGTGTGGAGCTTGATCTCTCCACCGAACCCCCCAACCACCTCAAAATCGAGCTCGGTGATCGAACGCACACCCAGCACATAGTTTAGACAATCACCATATTCTGTACGCACTGCCATTCTGCGCACTGTCATCTCCGGGGACACCTTGCAGAACACTGCCGACGCCTTCACCCCCATCTAAGGAGGAACTCGGAGCAGAAAGGGAAGGACCCGAAAGCCAACAACCTCAAAAAATCGACCAAAGAAGATCAGCCGAAGCATCTTCTATTGCGGCAGAATTCGCACATCATATTCAGTGACGGTGAAGAATCGCCCGACCAGGCCCTTATCGCCGGCCATAGCATTATTCGTAATCAAAGCCCACCATATTCCTCCAACCCCTCCGTCTCCCTATCCAACCAGTTCACGGTCCTGGACAAGGAACAGGATGTCAACGACCTGGCCATCGAAATCTTCGAAGAGGCAGTCGAACCTAACCAGCAGAGTCCGGAGGCGGGCCTGTCAAAGACTGTCAATGCAGAATCTCTCACTGTCATGGCAACATCCCCTAACGAACCTTCGTCCGAGAATTACCAGGTCGAGGAGGCCATCATTGCTGAAGCCCCAGCAATCCTAGGGCCAGAACAGGTCCTTAGAGGATAGCAGGTCATGGACGCCGGATTCCCTCTTCTCACAGCCGGGAAGGCACCAAACTATCCCACCAGTGGAGGCCATCACAGACTCAGTGGGTGAAAGGATAGATATCCCCCAGAACCAGCGGCAGATCGGCTCTGCTGACCGCACCATCGCCACGAACACGATTATACGGGTCTCCACCGGAAGCAGAAAAGACAGGATACAGAGAAGCGCCAGAGTCGTCAAGCATACGAACTAGATCCTCAACCAAAAGGATCAACAACACTTCCACCAACCACATCAATGCTTAACATCCTATCTTGGAATGTGCATGGCCTAGCTAACACCCCCACCAAGAGATGCCTAACCAGTCTCAGGAAACTAAACAACATCGACATTTTGATTGTTATTAAACCGAAAACCTCCCCCAAGCACATCAAATCCATGCAATTACAGCTCGGTTTCGCATCCGCCGTAGCTGGCAAACATGACATTTGGATCCTCTGCTCCAAGGACGTCAAGATCGGATCCAAGCTCCAAGCAAGCCCTCTCTTACTGGATAGAACATCCCTTTCTTCCCAAGCGTGCCATCATTTTTGCGATCCACGCAGTTGTGACGTGTCAGAGCGCAAACAACTTTGGAATGACCTCCTCGATTTTCACAACGACCACATCAACTTCCCCTGGCTCTGCATCGGAGATTTCAACGTAATTACTTGTAGAGAGGAGAAATCCGACGGCAGACCGCCACCCCACATGGCCATGCAAGACTTCAACAACTTCATCTTCGACGCCAACCTGACCTCGCTCCAATTCACCTGCAATGAGTTCACCTGGTGCAACATGCAGGAAGGTGAACGACGGCAGTACTCCCGCCTTGATAGGGCTCTCACGAATAACCTATGGCACGGTATGGGGACCACCTCCTATCTGTCACATCTGAATGCCACTGAATTCGACCACGCGCCTCTTCTGGTTGTGATGAGGAGCAAGTCCAATCATATTAAAAAGAACTTTCGATTCCTAGAATTTGTGCTCCCATCCGCAAATCCGACAAGTGGTTGAAGAAGCATGGAAACAAGCTGATTCTCCCGACCCGCTCATCAGGGTGGCGGACAAGCTTAAGGCTACCAGAAAAGCTCTTACAACTTGGAGTAAACAGGCGTACGGCGACATTTTCCAGCAAGTGCGCGTAGCAGAGGATGACGTCACTCGCGTTGAGACCCTCTTCATTTGTGACAGGTCGCCTCAAGCCAGGACCGCCCTCAATCTCACCAAAGCCATCCTTAGATTCCTGCTGAAAGTCAAAACAGAATTCTGGAAACATAAAGCGAGGCTCAGTTGGGATAGTGAAGGAAACAAAAACTCGGCCTACTTTCATGCTTACGTCAACGGCCGCAAACAGAAACTCACCCTCCATAAGAT
>JANAVB010006655.1:0-152500 GCA_029216955.1 Iris pallida | reverse complement strand
CTAAGTGTCTAAATCTAAATAAAATATTTTTAACATAAAATATCATCATGTGACCTCACAGTAAATTCCCAAAGCCTATAAAATATTATTTCTATAGGTTTTAATTATATAAAAATTTCCAAAAATTCTAAAAAATCCAGAAAAATTCTAGAAAATATTTCTAAGTGTCTAGAATCTAAATAAAATATTTTTAACACAAAATATCATCATGTGACCTCACAGTAAATTCCCAAAACCTATAAAATATTATTTATATAGGTTTTAATTATATAAAAATTCTCAAAAATCCAGAAAAATTCTAAAATATTCTAGAAAATATTTTTTGTCATTTAGAGCCAAAATAAAAATATTTGGTCCCAAAATACCCCCGTATGACCTTACAGTAAATCCTGAAGTCCTTAAAAATAATAAAACCTTAAATATTAAATACCTACAAATATCCAAAAAATTGTAAAAAAAATATAAAATAGCTAAATAATACATATATAAACTATCTAGAGATTATATGACCTTAATATGGTTATAGACCACCTACAAGCGCATGACTCATAATGACCATAAAATTAATCATAAACAAACAAAATTAAAAAAAAAATTTGGGAAGTGGGCTTGCAATATCTTCTATGTTTCTTATATTTAGTATAGATATCCTTGTTCTCTTGACACATTGGTCACACGGATTGGTATTATCTGGATCCTGTCATGAGATGTTATTACTTGTATACCTTGGTGTATCTTGTGCAAGCCTTCTTGTTGTTCTTGTGCATTGTATGGACACCGATTCCTGCGAAGGCTTACTACCTTCTCAGAAAATCTCGTGTCGTAACGTGTAATGGTTGCATCCACTATACTGGTCGGGGGCGGGGAGAATTAGCATAAATATGTGATCAATACCCTCCTTGCATTAAATCTTGATCCTTGAATAGTGTTAATCATACACCGCACGTATGATTAACCAGGTCATAAACTCTTGTATCAAGTTCCTAAGCCGATCACATGTTGAAACTAGTGCTCACTTACTTAGTATTTTCTTGATTCTTGTACATGATATACCTTGCTCTCTTGCTCTTACACTCATTTACAGTCTTACTTATGTCTTACCATGCTCATGTACGTATCACTTTACCTTGTATATTATTTCTATTTACTGCTACATAGTCTTTATCATTTTACTGGAACTATTATTAGAAATGTATCTCGTTTCAATCATGACTAGATATATTTTTTAGACGATGAAGATGAGTGCACCACCTACTATGGTCTACGACGTAGTGGGTGTTTGCAAAAAACAAAATTTTGTTTTATTTCAAACTTGTAAAAGAGTACAAAGTACAATAAATTCTGGGGAAGTACAACTTTAGGATTCTGATCAGAAGACGATCACTTTATCCCTTGGACTATGTGAACTTGAAGACTGTAGCCTCTAGAGAACGCAGCAGCAATTTTGTAAGAGTTCTTCCTCCTCTCGATGATGATTGGAAACTATATTTATAAAGTTCAGGAAATAACTGTTTTAGCAGTTATTCTGATGTGCGCGAGGCTGGATTGTGCCATACTGGATTACGCCAACCTCCTATTGTGCCAACTTTCATTCAGTTGTCAATTGTGTACTAACTGTATTTAGACGTATGGCATCGTATAATTGAGATGCGCGTGGTCGTGTACAGGATAGTAGACACGTCTTGAGAGATTAGTGGAATGTGCGCCACGTCATCCTGCTTTAGAATGTAAGTTGTCTCAACTTTATCAGGTTACGCGAGCTTCAGTCAACAAGTCAAACTGCGCTTGATTTGTGCGGCGCCTACACACGTGGTAGCTTCTGATCAAAAGTTGTTCAGGTTGCGCACAGTCGTAACCAAGGATTTTGTTTAGATTGTACCTGGGTGCAACTCATAAAGTGTACAGGACAGTTGTCCACCAACTTTTCCTTGAGCGGCACAATTTACGAGATTCGAAGAGATTTTTCTCGTTCACTGTTGTGTCAATCGTCAGTATGGTCAGGTAATGATGACCATTAAGTGCCAGATGCCACGTAAGCTTTGGCACAAAAAGATTAGACGCAGTCTGATATCAGGCACAATCTGATCGGTGGCACAGTTTGCTTCATATCAGTGGCATAAGTTGATTTTTGAGGCACAACTTGATCACTGATCAGTATTTTAAAGGTGCAACTTGATTTTTAGGCTCTACAAGACCCCTTCAAAGTTTTTAAAACTTAAAGATATTGCAAAGTTTTGAAATACTTTGAATTTATAAAAGTTTGACTAAGTCAGGTTGTGCCGGGTCTCATGCTCGATCATCATGATTAAATACCTTTCTCGAAAATAATCAATCTTCTCTTCGTCTTCTGGAGTTTTTTTGATTTCAGTTTCCCATGAGGAATATGAAGAGTCAATTGGTTGATATATATATGTAGTTGATTTTTGTACTTTGATCTTCACTTCTGTTCTTCAATGGCCCCCAAGAAGAAAGAGATGGAGACCAAGGCTGACACCACAACCAAGTCTCCTGAAGCGAGACAAGATATTGCGCCTACAACCTTTTTGTTGGAGGCTGACCCCGCTTTGAGGGCAATGAACTTTCTGAACTGTTTCAGTTTAACTCTGTCAGTCTTCAATCGCTCGAGTGGCGGATCATCCTCTGAGGAGCACGCCAATTCAGAGGCATTTCTTAACCTGATGCGTCGCTCGGGGATCTGCACCATGCAAGAGTTGGACGCCGCCCTTCGTCAGAATGATGAAGGCAAGGACAAAAAATAATGTTCTTTTTTTAATGAGAACAACTTTTGTTATTTTGCTCTCATGTCCTTGATTTTAGGGGTCCACCCATCTTTATGCAAATGGAAATTTAAAATTTCTGATATTATGTGGCTGTGACTTCGAATGGTGCTCATGGACATATTCTTTTAGCTGATTCTTCGTTTTACTGTTTCTTCTGAGGAACAAGTGGCAGCCGTTACATGCTTTTAGATGCCTATTTTTAGTTCTCTCAAAATAGGATCCTAGAACAACACACTCACCTCCTCTTTAACCTCTTTAAAAAGGACATCCAGAAATAAAAGAATCATTCATACTCTCTCAAACAAATGTCTTCCCACAAGGCTTCACTTGCGCTACTTCATTCTAACACTATTTGCTTGCATGTTGTGTCTTTAAAAACTAGTAAGTCTGCGCTAACTATTTTTGAAAATAGGCGCACACTATGGTCCAATGTTTAGCTCTGATTAGAGGCACATATTGTTGTCATACGCCTGTTTGATCAGTGTTTAGTGCTGATATACGCTTATTCGTAGGCGCATTACTGATGTGCGCCTATTTGTAGGCGCATACTGATGATGTGCACCTGTTTGTAGGCGTATTGCTGATGTACGCCAGTTTGTAGGCGCATACTGATGTGCGCCTGTTTGTAGACGCATATTGATGTGCGCCTGTTTGTAGGCGCATTGTTGATGTGCGCCAGTTTGTAGGCGCATACTGCTGACTGGTAGATTTTTGCTAACTTCTCCTGTTCTATTGACAATTGCAGGGACTTGGTTAGCGAGCTTCTTCAGAATTGGTATTGGTGATTTGGATGTTGCAGGGAACATTCTTTTGACACCCACATCAGGCAGCTCATATGGTTCTGACACTCAAATCAGACAGCTCAGGACTCTTCATGTTAAGAAGGGTCTTCCTCAGATGGTAGGAAGAGCCTTTATACATGAGAGTTGGATGGTGGAGAGACAGAATTAGGAATCGTATCACAAGGGTGATCTCATTCCTAGTTCTCCTGGCGGGTCGTCTCCTTCCACCAGTTGTATTAACAGCAGGTCATCTTTAGGCTGCTGTACTCTGTGGTTCTCATCTCGTCTTTCTGAGAGAGAAGACCAGAGTTGATTCTATTGTCGAGCTCGTTGCTTCAGGTCGAGACGACAAGAAATTGCCACCAACAAATAAGAAGATCCAAAGATGTAATAGACCTTCATTAGAATGAAAATCAAAGATGTAATAAATTTTCATCAAGATGTATCTATGTTTTTAAAGAAGAAATAAAGAAATGATTATCTCATTCTTCTTCTTTTTTTGTAATTCAAAGATTTTTTTGATATGCTGACATAGATAGCAGAATGCAGAGAGAATGTGAATGTAGCAAGTTGTTTGATGTGGCTATTTGAAATTCAGAGACATGGATTCTCATTATGATAAATAAATGAGTAATTATTCACTTTGATTTCTGAGGAAGAAATATTGAATGAATGAATGGCCTTTTAGACTCTCGAAGAAAAGAATAAATGAGTGAATAGTCACGTCAGTTTCGGAGAAGGGATAATGAATGGTCGGTTATGAATGAACCGTTAGAAATGAACGAATAGTTGTACTTCTTTCCAAAAGTTGCATCAGTTCTCGAGGCAGATTACCTAGTTGTTATGCCTATAAATAGAACAAAACTTTTGTAGTTATTGTCAATCTCTCTCCCTTCTGTACGAAAATGTCTTCCAAAGATTTACATGTTCCGAAGATCAAAGAAGAAACCGAGATACTCCCTACGGAGTCTCCTGTGCCTTCTCGGAAAGAAAGAGGCGAAGGCTCAACTGTTCCTCCTGCGCCAGGACAAGATTTGATCTCCAAGTTAGTAGAACCCGGGAAGACTGCCGAAGAAGAAGCATTGAGGATGGCTACTTGTGAGTTTTTCATGAGTTCTGGCAATAAGATGCTTGAACGATTGGCGAGCTATGTATTTAATCATGAAGGATCAGGGCCTCCTCTCCGTCCTTAATATTATGTAATTCAATTCTGCTTTTGAATAAAAAATAAACTTTTATTTACATCATGTCTCTGAAAATAAAGTACATTTTGTCTTTATACATAATATTTCTTGAGAAATTTGCCATTAATGGGCATCATAGCAACTCTGCCATCCATATCTGTTAATTGATAGGCTCCATCAGAGAAGACTTTATTTATCATATATGGTCCTTTCCATTTTGCCTCGAACTTGCCTTTGCTCATATGTGTCATAGTCATGGGACGTCTGACTGTAAGAACCAACTCGCCTTCTTGAAATGTTCGCACTCTGACTTTGCGATTGAAAGCTTTTGAAATCTGCGCCTGATAAAGTTCGATCTGCTATTGAGCTAATAACCTTTTCTCATCGAGTGCCTCCAATTCCTGAAGCCGAAGATGATTATTATTGTCTGTAGTAAGCTCATTAGCAATGGCGATTCTCAATGATAGAATTTGAATCTCCAAAGGTAGTACCGCTTCACATCCATACACCAGAGAAAAAGGTGTGCAACCTGTGGGGTTACGGACAGTAGTACGATATGCCCATAGACATTCTCCAAGTTTATCACTCCAATTACGTTTGTTGATAGAGACAAACTTTTTGAGAAGTTTGACAATGGTCTTGTTGAATGCTTCAGCCAACCCATTAGCCGCAGGATTATAGGCTGTTGAGGCAACGTTATTGATTCTGTTGTCATCACAGAACCTATGAAACTTCTGGCTGATGAATTACGGCCCATTATCATGAATGATTCGGCGAGGGACACCAAATCTATATATCACATGATATTTGATGAAGTTGATGACACTGCTAGTCTTTACTTCAGCCAAAGGTATAGCTTTTGCCCACTTGAAAAAATAATCGGTTATAGCTAAGATGAACCGATGCCCTTTAGATGAAGAAGGATTGATAGGGCCAATTATATCCATACCCTAAGCTTCAAAAGGCCATGAGGCTGCAGTTGGATGAAGAAATTCCGACGGTTGGTGAATGAAATATGCATAAATTTGACATGCACGGCATTTCCTTGCATAGTCAATAGCATCTGTTACCATAGAAGGCCAATAGTAGCCCATACGTCAGATACGATCCTGTAGTTTAGGACCAGGTTGATGTGCTCCACAAACACCATCATGAGCTTCACGTAATATTGCTTTACTTCATCACCAGCGAGACACCTCAAGATTAATCCATCAAAAGTTCTTCGATATAGTGTCTTAGTAGTATGATTATAATAGAATCGAAGTGATCGACGGCTGATACTTGTATCTTCTTTAGGATCTTCTGGCAATATGTCATGTACTGCAAAATCAATGAAAGGTGTCCTCCAGTCCTCACTAATGACATTGACTTCAGTTAGGTTGCTGAATTCAATGTTGTGGTTGTTTTCAACATAAAATAATTCTCTATTAGAGATAACCACCATTTATTGTCTTTTGACTGTAACTGCCAATACCGCAACTAGGTTAGCTAAGGCATCGGCTTCTGTATTGTACGTACGACGTACATGTTCGATGAAGAACCCTTTGAACGAAGAAGCTATTTGGGTTGCTGCTTCATGGTATGGTACCAAATCTTGATGTCGGACTTCATATATGCCTCTTACCTGATTAACAATCAGCTTAGAGTCCCCATATACTTCGAGATATCCAATATTCAATTGTTTGGCTAATTGAAGTCCAATGAGCAAAGCATTATATTCTGCCACATTGTTGGAGCATGATTCGTCTAAGGAATAGGCCCTTTAAAAGTTAATCCATCGGGTGAAACAAGAACAATTCCTACTCCAGCCACAAGGGTACCTCCAGGTCCAATTCTAGAAGCTCCATCAAAGAACAACCTCCAAGTAGGAAATTCTTCTGAGACCATATTTGATTCCAATATTTCGTCTGGAATCTCATCATAGAGTTTAGATGTCTCAGGGACAGGATGAGCTGCTAAAAAGTCAGCAAGTGCTTGGCCTTTCACAGACTTTTGAGGAACATAAACCATATCATATTGTGCTAGTAATATGGCCCATGTGGCAAGTCTAGAATTGAGTGTGCTTGGCTTCTTCATTAAAACTCGAAGAGGATTGACCCGAGATATGACATGAATAGTTTGGCCTATGATGTAATGTCTTGTCTTATGAATAGCAAACATTAAGGCTAAACATTCCTTCTCCACCGGACTATAACGATGTTCAGCTCCAATCATCGTTCGGCTAAGATAGTAGATGGCTTATTTATGACCTTCCTTGTTCTTTTGAGCTAGCAGAGCTCTCAATGAATGATCCATTGCCCGGACATACATTAAAAAGGTATTCCTGAGATCGGTGGCACAAGAACCGGTGGACTCATTAAATACCGCTTAATGTCATCAAATGCTCGTTGACATTCTTCTGTCCAAACGAAAGATACACCTTTCTTATTAATTGAGTAAATGGTCTGCAACGTCCAGATAAATTTGAAATGAACCGCCTGATGTACGCAAGTCGACCTTGGAATCCTCGTATCTCTTTTAAGTTGCGTGGAGGACGCATCTCTTGAATGTCTTTGATCTTCTCGGGATCAATGTGTATACCCTTAGAGGTAATGACGAAGCCGAGAAACTTACCACTAGAGACACCCAAGAAAGACTTGGTGGGGTTCATCTTGAGTTGATGCTGGCACATTAGATTGAAGATAGTTCTTAAATCTTGAATGTGATCTTCTTTGAGACGACTTTTGACAGCAATATCGTCAATATAGCATTCGACAGTCTTTTGCAAATGATCTCGAAAGATAGTACTGATAGCCCGCTGGTAAGTTGCACCTGCAGTTCTTAAGACCAAACGGTATGACCGTATAACAGTACACACCCCGAGGAGTACGAAACGAAGTATGTTTCTCATCTTCAGGATCCATCCGGATTTGATTATATCCAGAGAACCCATCCATGAAAGAAATTCGTTCGAATCCATATGTATTGTTGATCATAACATCAGTAATTGGGAGAGGGAATTCGTCTTTGGGGCAAGCATCATTGAGATCCCGAAAGTCTATGCAAACTCGATCTTTTTCGGTCTTCTTTAGGACAGGGACGACATTGGCCACCTAGTCAGGATGTTGTTCTACTATGATAAAGCCACAAGCTATAAGCTTTTTGACTTCATCATCAATTGCATCCATCATTTCAGCTTGAATTGCCGTTGTTGTTGTTTGACCGGTTTGACATTCGGCAAGATGTTAAGCTTGTGAGTTGCAATTTGAGAATCTAATCCCGGCATATCTTTATAACTCCAGGCGAAGACGTTAATGTATTCACGAATAAGGTGAATTAATTCTTGTTTATCATCTTCTGAGAGATTCTTGCTGATGAAGATTGGTCGTGATACACCTTTCTCTCCAATATCAACTTGGACCAGTTGATCTTCAGTAGGTGGTTCTCGTTGATCAAAACGAAGTTCCTACTGATTGTCCTTCCTTTGTATCCAAGGATCCATTTCAGTAGCTTCTTCAATGTTTTATCAAAGCAAATATGTTGCTTTCCCTTGTCTGCTGATATTGGTTTAGGAGGAGATGGTTCGACCACTGGCACAGATGTAGATGGTGTATCTTCAGTAGGAGAAGATGATGGAGGAAGGGCATTCAGGGATGGATCTTGATTTTTGGAATACTTTCGAAGATAGGGTTTCCCAGATCTAGTGCCTATTAGGATTTCTTCTTCTGTTAATGGTTCAAAGGATACCATATTACAGTTCTTTAATTTAGACTTGGAATGCTTCTTTTGTTTAGAAGAGAAGGCGTTTCAAATTCTGCCACCAGATCTGGATGAATCCATATAATCTCTCCTCTGTCAGTTGACATCGGAACAAGACCTTCATTTTGAGGAGGCGGGATATTCACAATTTCTAGAGTAGTCCTTGGAATGGGGGACAGCACCATCTTGTACGAGTTGTGGTAGAAAATCACCAAATTGGAGAGAAACCACATTAGCAGTCACTGTTTTCTCATCCTGCTGTAGAGTAATTGCTCCAGAGTTGACCAACTCTTGGATTTTGCCCTTGAGCACATAACATGCTCTGGTTGGATGCCCTATGAATCTGTGATAGACACAGTATTTAGGGTGATTAGTTTTACCAACTTCTTCTGGTCGCTTTTGCCTCTGGAAGCTGAAGCTTATTGCTTTTGATCAAGCAATCGAAGATGCTCAACGTATCATCTTCGTCGAAATGATACTCTTCTTTTGGACGAGTTGACTTTTACAGTGGTACTGATGGGGTGGATGCCGTCTGAGTAACATTGAGAGCCAAAGACTCTTTGCCTTTAAGATTGATGGCCAATGTTTCTTTATTCTTGCGGTTATTCTGGTGATTACTACCCCCAGGTGTAGAATGTTCATCTTGGTTAGGGTGAGTCATCTGGACTCCTAACTGCTTGAACTTTTCGGCACTCACTTCTGCCGCCTTTGCATTAACAATGAAAGAAGGCCAATCCTGCAAGTGTCTATTGTTACAGCAGATGGAGTACCTAAAGGCATTTTGAGTGCCTCTCGGCAGAATCTTTCAATAAAACTCTCTGTAGATTCATTGTGCCTCTATTTAATTCTAATGAGGGTAGACATTATCATGTCGTTGACTCCCTCATAAAATCGTTCCAAGAACATTTGCTTGAAATCGGCAAAAGAAGTGATACAGCCATCAGGTAAGCTACGATACCAGTCGTATGCTGTACCGACTAAAAAACCGACGAACACTCTGGTAAGAAGAGCATCATTTGGCTGTAATTGATCAGTCATCACTTCGAAATGATTGATGTACTGACTTGGAGAAGTGCTACCATCAAACAGCATAATGGTTGGGAGTTTATACTTAGGAGAAAATGGAACTTCCTTCCATTCTGTAGGATATGGTTGCTTTATACACAATCTTTGTAGGCCATTCTTCTGCTTGAAAGCCTCAAACTGGGTGCGCAGAAGTTTCACAGCCTCATTTGCATCTCCTGATGTTTGAGAATTGGTGGGCTGGTTAGAAGTGTTGGGAGGAGGAACAGTGTCACGACCCGAACCCGCTTTTCGGATACGAGACGTGTCCAAGTCAGCCTACGCCGCAGAGTCGGCGGTAGAACGCTGTCAAGCCCACAAGAATAAATGTTCAAGAAAATAACATTTGATACTCATTCACAACTCTACATTTATTACAACATTTATAGTTAAAGAAAATACAGGATTTTACAATTAATAAAATTGATACAATTGCTTTCTATTTCTAGGTTGTCTTCAGCATACCCAAGTTCTCCCAGTGCTAAGAGTGATCGTAGCTAAACCTGAAAAATGTTGGTTTCCAGTCAGGAATGGAACAAGTACACAAACCGACGGTAATGCAAAACACAATAGAATTAACAAGACATGAAAATAGCATATGAAATATGAAAGCTAGTAAGAAAACTGATGACATAGCACGATAGAGAAGAAAACAAGAAAAAACTAATAAAAGACATCTATCTAGGTGGTTTGAAATACCTTTTAATATGTGAACGGCTGGGCTAATACGGCACATCATACGATGGCTATCATTCAGTAATTGGTACGGCTAACTCATACGTGAGTGTGTATGACTTAGCTATCATTCGGTAATGGTAATTGGGTTTGTTCACGTATTTACTGAGTATTTCCCCTTCCGACTACTCCGTGTGACGAGCGTGTCAACAAGCAGCAAGATATATGTATAGACATGACATAAAAAGACTACTATGAATCGGAAAGCAATCAGAAAGTGCACTTGCCTGAGGTCCTTAGCTGGAGAAAACCAATAATACTATACCACTCAATGAGCCACAATCAGTCAACACATGCAGAAGTCTTCCGGATGCTGAAATAAACAGTACCAATGTTTTCAGAATATTCAAATTAGCTAGGATTGCCTGTCCTTAAGTCCAATTCTGGACACAGGAGTAAAACAGTAATTTCGGGCAAAAACTATGTCCGCCGTTGGACCCGCTTTGCAACGAAAAGTGTGCCAGAGTCAATGGTCTCTAAAGTTGTCAAACTACATGTCTATGGATCCGGTTTTTCGATACGAACCCAACCGTATGTCCAAAGTTGGATTCCGGCGGGCCGTGCACAAAATTACCCGTTGAGTGGGACTGTGGGGCCCGCAAAACGGCGTTCCGATTCAACTGTCTCAGATTTGGACCAAACTTGGCATACAAGACCAGAAAAACGATACGGTCCTAATGGCGTAAGTTTCGTCTCGATCTGACGAGCGTACACAAAGTAATTGGAGAATTTGCAAAGTGCACGATACGGTGAATTTCGACGGATACGCATCAAATTCGTCATGCACATACGACCAATTTGAATTCCGTCAAAGCCCACACGACCACGAAGCCGTTACGCAGCTTTCGATGCCTTCGGTTCGCATCCACGTCACCCGGTTTGGCGGGACGTACGTCGTGTGGAACAATTTTCTAGTTTTCGAAAACAGTTTTAAACGGATTTTTCTCGATTTTCAAGTCGATTTATCTTAGCATCTACTGATTATAAAAATAATCTAAAAATAGGGTTTTAATGCTGGTTAGGTTGTCTAGAAGTCTGTTCAAACGGTTTTAGAAAATTTGTGATATCCTGGTCGTAAATCGACCGCAAACTTTGGGTTTCGGGAAAAGTTTCCAAACCCACAAATCGAGGTTTTTCTCGGTTTTGGAACTCGTTATCGTCGTGTACATCGCAAATCAAAGCAAACTAATTGAAGGGAGATGAAGGTGTATAGATTGGGTTTAAACCTGTTCAAGTAGATCGGAAAATGGTGGAGCGGGGTGGCGAGGAACCTGCCACGAAATCCTGCCTCGCAGCGGTGCTTCCGCTGCTGCTCCGTGCCGGTGCGCGCGTGTTGTCCTCGCAGACTTGGACGGCCGGCGGCGCGACCCTCGGCGGCGCACGCACGCGCGCGGGGAGGGGTCGCCGAGACGTGGTGGTGGGACGCGACGTTCGTTTAGGGGATTAGGGTTTGAGTGTTTTCGTTCTTCGATCTCTATATACAAGTTTTCGTTCGGCTAAGAACAGAGGGGGTCGGGATTATACTGCTGTGGGAGGATTTTAATTGGCTGGTGAGTAGTTGAGTAGGTGGACATGTGGCCCATTTGCCCGACTGGGCTGGGCTGGCTTTTTGAGAGAGGTTTAATTCTCTTTCTTCTATTTCCATTATTACAAATCTTATATATATATATATATATATATATATACATATATATATATATATACATAAATATATTATTTATACATATATATGTTTATAATACGCATACGCATATTTATATATTCGTATATATATTTACAAAAAATAATATTTATATATATTTACATACACATATACCTACTTAATACTTATTTATATTCATACACGTACACATATTTTATATTATATTTTTTTATATGCATATGAATACACGCATATATATATATATATATATATATATATATATATATATATATATATATATATATATATATATATATATATATATATAATAACCGTAATAATATTAATAATAATTACTTATCAAATATTTTTAATAGAACATTTAAGAAAATACATACACACAAAATATATCGTGTATATATATATATATATATATATATATATATATATATATATATATATATATATATATATATATATATATATATATATATATATATATATATATGTACAAGTTTCGTTCGATCTCTATATACAAGTTTTCGTTCGATCTCTATGTACAAGTTCTCTACACACAAAATGTGTGTATGTGTTTTCTTCGATCTCTATATACAAGTTTCGTTCGGCTAAGACAGAGGGGGTCGGGATTATACTGCTGTGGGGATTTTAATTGGCTGGTGAGTAGTTGAGTAGGTGGACATGTGCCCATTTGCCCGACTGGGCTGGGCTGGCTTTTTGAGAGAGGTTTAATTCTCTTTCTTCTATTTCCATATTACAAATCTTATATATATATATAATATATATATAAATATATTATATATATAGATATATTTATACTATATTAATATACATAAATATATTATTTATACATATATGTTATAAATACGCATACGCATATTTATATATCGTAACTATATATTACAAAAAATAATATTATATATATTTACATACACATATACCTACTTAATACTTATTTAATCATACACGTACACTTATTATTTATATTTTTTTTATATGCATATGAAACCGATATCATAATGATATATATATATATATTATATCTATATATAATATATATATATATATTAGATATATATATATATATATTTTTTTTTATATACGCATATATATATATCTATATATAGATTATTATATATAATTATATATATATATATTACGCCATATATTATATTTTTTTATATATATATACGCATATATATATCTATATATATAATAGATTATATATATATTAATATATATATATATTATATATATAATAACTATATATATATATATATATATATATATATATATATTATATATATATATAATAACCGTAATAATATTAATAATAATTACTTATCAAATATGTAATAGAACATTTAAGAAAACACATAACACAAACTAATTGAAGGGAGATGAAGGTGTATAGATTGGGTAAGTAATTATTATTAATATTATTACGGTTATTATATATATTTATATATATAACTCACATACATTTATATATATCATTTATCTATTTATACACATGTATGTATACAAATATGGGTTGTAGCCTAAATATTCCAACAATACACCAGGATAAATAAGAAAATCATTTAAAATACTTTTAGATATCTTATGAATATCAAATACTTATATATATAATAACCGTAATAATATTAATAATAATTACTTACCAAATATGTGTAATAGAACATTTAAGAAAACACATACACACAAAATATATCGTCACTAACATCTTGGTCACACTTCCTGCCTACACGGGCTGGAGCTTGGTTCAGGTCCAATCTGGTTAAAATGGTATAACCGGTTTCTCTAAAATACAATAATATAATTAATAAATAAAAATCTTTGGTAAGGTTTAAGTCGTAACTTGGTCTGGTTTTCCTAGTTAGGACATCACTATGGCTCGGCCTTCCTTGGCATGTCTAATACACTAGTCTAGGCACGCCTTTGCACTATCCGTACCATGTTTCCTAATCGTCTGGTACTTCAAAACTCTACAATGACTAAAGTCATCTACCGTAATAATAAACTAAATAATTATTTATAAAATCTAAAAATCACAATTTAACTCAATTAAATAAAAAATATTTTCAAAAATATTCGGGAATGGGAGCTACAAATCTATCCACCTTAAAATAATTTCGTCCTCGAAATTCTAATTCATAACTATTCCTTTAAACTCAAAAAGAAAGTCTGCCTTAACCTCAATCTTCTAAAATTTTAATTCTCCAAAATAATTTATATCCTCCTCCTAGTCATTTTGTAACTACAAATCCTTGAGGACTTCTTCCCACCTTGGGTCACACTAGTCAAACTAAAATCTTAAAGTCTTCTAACTGGTTGCTAACAATCCTACCAACAAATATCTAGGCATATGGTACCTATAATCCTCTCGTATCTATCAAGTACCCAAAATTTAACAAACAACAATTTACACAAGTGGCTAAGAAATATTACTAAATTCTAGTAAGCATGGTCATTCGTCACTCTGCAATAGGGAAGACCAGAAGATAAGGAAGAATAATTGAACAATTATGAAGTTTCAAGAGCCGTAGAAAATATCCAATAATACAGATATAAATAGTACTTATGAACCTATTATCTTATTCGCTAGATTGAGCCATTCTAGTCTAGTCACTTGCTAAATCGAAGAATCCTTCGTTTCTTAGAGGGATTTGCAATCAGTGCAATACAGAAGTTTCATTCTCGAAATTCTAAACAGGGTTCCAAAATAGAACAGAATTTGAGAAATCAAGGTTGTGATCTTTTTCGTGGTTATTTAAACACACGAACAAGGGATATAATGCAACACAAGATCATGTTGCGACTTCCAGGTAGATAGAATAAGGTTTACGAATGACAGCACATCCTAAAGATGGAGATCTACAGAATAGGGTAGGGATCTATTTCAAATAGTTCAGTTCTATAGTCCAAATATGGTGGTATGCATGGGTGGGTGTTACTGGGTCTTAATGGCTTCATGCTTGGACATCCCTTGTTGGTTGGATGAACCTTGGATCTTAATCTATATGGATTGAACAAGATCCTAAAATAAAACTATGTCTACTAGGTTAGGGTAACCTAGAATAGGGTTCCTTTCAAGTGGTTGAGCTAGTTGTTAGTCGGGTTGGTTAGCTAGTTCCATAAGTCCAAATGCTCCTTTAGTGACTTCGGTGTTTAAGGGGCACATGAGACCTCAATTGGGTGGCACACTAGTGGCATGTGCATAGTGGGCTTCGAGTAGATCACAACCATATATCGGGTCGAAGGAATGGGGTCGTGGTCAAGGCTCTAATAGAGGTTAGAAAGTATATCGGTACTATGGTAAAGGTTATAACTAGTCCTTTTAACCTGAAAGTCGTACCCAAAAATAGAGTACAAGGCGATGGGTTTGAGTGGGACATGATATACCTAGATGAAGGTGGGCTCGTCTAGATCTTGCATATGAAAATTGTTGGAAGGTAACAACTGGTCTCGTGCTCCGAATATTAATGGCACGGCCGGGGACACAAAATGATCTAAGTGGAAAGTGGAAGTCCATGGGGCACTAAACTATCATTCTAATAGGAAAACTATTCTAATCAATCGGTAATCCTCGTATATTCCAAGATTAGAAGGCCTACAGTCTACCCACCTTAGAAACTAAGACATCGTTTTAGGAATAATGAGATTAGAAGGATTTCAAAGTCTGAATATTGTACCTCGACTCTGGTCAATAAAGAACAAGGCACAGCGTAGTGGGATACGGTAGATATAAGTCAAGCCAAGAATCGTTCCTCAAATTCAGATGGCTAGATGGTCCCAATAGTAGCTTGAAGGTCGAGAGAAGAACGAGTAACTCAAGGCAAGGTTCCTGTCACAGGGCTGGCCGATGGTAGCTACACTGGCGTATACAACTATCATAGCCATGGGAATACTCTGTATCTATCTATCAATTACGAGCTTTCGTCTTTCTAATCAGTGAAAGACAAAAAAATTAAAGAGTTCAAGAGAGATGTCACTGAGTACAATTTCGTGATTCAAAAGGCGAATGCATAATTCAAGAGGACTTGTCAAAGCAATCGTGGGTGAGATCCTGGATAACTCTATATCTCAATCCACGTAGGGTAATTAAATAAAAAGCGAACCAAATGCATCATGGTTGATCAGACCGTAATACAATGATTCTGATTAGACAATATGTTAGCGGGCGTCCCCAATAAACATATGTCTCGAATCAAGTTCGATAAAAGAGTAAGCTTGCAAAACTAGGCTGTAATAGGAGCATTGGTCAAGAGAGTCAAATTACGAGTACGCGAGATTTTTGAAAGGAGGAATAAGTAGTTCAAGTTTTGAGAAAATCAAGTCCTTACCTGGTGTTCTTGCCTATACAGTCATCCTACTATCTCTTATTCTTAAGGCCTTGGTCGACTAATGGGTTGTGGAACTCTAAATTCTATATTCTAGGTAAACCTATTAATGTCAGTCAATTACCCTGTCAATAGGTCACGAGGACCACATAACGCTAGGTTGGGAGACATGCTACTCAACTTGCAGAACTTTCACTAATTTGGCTTTGGATTCTATGGAACACATCGGGCATCTTTCTATTCTCTATAGCATCCTAAACTTGTAATCACGCCTAAAATCATTTCGCCTAGAATTATGCCTCGCATGTATACTCTGGCTATGACAAACCCTTGGTTCCGTGATTCAGGTGTGATAGGCTATCAGGTGCTCTACCTCATGTTGACACAAGGATATCTAAGATCTAAGAGGCCAACGAGAACATAGTTTTAGCGATGTCCCATAGACTATGATTCTCCAAAATGATTTCAATTCTATGGGTTGTGTCTCGCCAGTGCGCTGTTGGCTGCAGTGAACCCACACTACCCATTCTCAAACAATTGGCGACAGTGCGCTGCTGTCTAGTCATTGCAGTCATTTAATTACTCTAACTATATTCCTAAAGACTTCAAGGGGCTGCTAGTGTTCAAGCTAGTTGTTTATGATAGAGAGCATAAACATCTACCTATAAGTCTCCACCCTCAAAATAAAGGATCGATCGGACAGGAAATAACTGAAGACGAGGAAAATAAGAATAATCCAAATCTTTATTTCTTATGTATTTCAAAGCATTGAGGAAAACTTTGAATCAAGTCTGACTTGTATATGAATAACAGGATCAGAAATCATAAACTAATTCTTTACAGCAAAACAGAATCTAAAATAGGCAATCCTAACTCATGATGTGATGTATCTAATAGAGCAAAAGAAAATTGAACAGTTTATTAAAAATTAACGCCTTAATTCTAGGCAAGCCTAACATTCCAAGCAAATAGTATATCCATATTGGATCACATTGTCATATTCAAACGTAATAGTGTGTCTACAATGATCTGGCAAGCAATCTAAATTTAACAACTTGGTATCCAAATTGTATGGCCTAACAGACAATCTTAACTACCCCACGGTTATTCTGAACAAGGGACTCCTAGTCCTAGTCATTCTCTTAAATCATTTTAATCCTAGTTGTGAATGAGCATTTCCTGGTCGCAGGCTCGCAATAGTACGACTAATGTACCATCACGAGTTCGCAATATTTTGCGAAAAACTGACCTGCGTTGGCCACCATAAAAACTTGTCACGACCCGTACCCACTTTTCGGATACGAGACGTGTCCAAGCCAGCCTACGCCGCAGAGTCGGCGGTAGAACGCTGTAAAGCCCGCAAGAATAAATGCTCAAGAAAATAACATTTGATGCTCATTCACAACTCTATATTTATTACAACATTTATAGTTAAAAAAATACAGGATTTTACAATTAATAAAATTGATACAATTGCTTTCTATTTCTAGGTTGTCTTCAGCATACCCAAGTTCTCCCAGTGCTAAGAGTGATCGCGGCTAAACCTGAAAAATATTGGTTTTCAGTCAGGAATGGAACAAGTACACAAACCGACGGCAATATAAAATACATTAGAATTAACAAGATATGAAAATAGCATATGAAATATGAAAGCTAGTAAGAAAACTAATGACATAGCACGATAGAGAAGAAAACAAGGAAAAACTAATAAAAGACATCTATCAAGGTAGTTTAAAATACATTTTAATACGTAAACGGCTGGGCTAATACGACACATTATACGATGGCTATCATTCAGTAATTGGTACGGCTAACTCATACGTGAGTGTGTATGACTTAGCTATCATTCGGTAATGGTAATTGGGTTTGTTCACGTATTTACAGAGCATTTCCCCTCCCGACTACTCCGTGTGACGAGCGTGTCAACAAGCAACAAGATATATGTATAGATATAACATAAAAAGACTACTATCGAAAAGCAATCAGAAAGTGCACTTGCCTGAGGTCCTTAGCTGGAGAAACCAATAATACTATACCACTAAATGAGCCACAATCAGTCAACACATGCAGAAGTCTCCGGATGTTGAAATAAACAATACCAACATTCTCAGAATATTCAAATTAGCTAGGATTGCCTGTCCTTAAGTCCAATTCTGGACACAGGGGCAAAACGATAATTTTGGGCAAAAACGATGTCCGCCGTTGGACCCGCTTTGCACCGAAAAGTATGCCAGAGTCAATGGTCTCTAAAGTCGTCAAACGACATGTCTACGGATCCGATTTTTCGATACGAACCCAACCGTATGTCCAAAGTTGGATTCCGGCAGGCCGTGCAAAAAATCACCAGTTGAGTGGGACCGTGGGGCCCGCAAAACGGCGTTCCAATTCAACTGTCTCAGATTTGGACCAAACTTGGCATACAGGACCAGAAAAACGATACGGTCATGATGGCACAAGTTTCGTCTCGATCTGACGAGCGTGCACAAAGTAATTGGAGAATTTACAAAGTGTACGATACAGTGAATTTTGACGGATACGCATTAAATTCGTCGCGCATATGTGACCAATTTGAATTCCGTCAAAGCCCACACGACCACGAAGCTGTTACACAGCTTTCGATGCCTTCGGTTTGCGACCACGTCACCCGGTTTGGCGGGACGCACGTCGTATGGAACAATTTTCTAGTTTTCGAAAACAGTTTTAAACGGGTTTTTCTCGATTTTCAAGTCGATTTATCTTAGCATCTACTGATTATAAAAATAATCTAAAATAGGATTTTAATGCTGGTTAGGTTGTCTAGAAGTCTGTTCAAACGGTTTTAGAAAATTTGTGATATCATAGTCGTAAATCGACCGCCAACTTTGGGTTTCGGAACAGTTTCCAAACCCACAAATCGAGGTTTTTCTCGGTTTTGGAACTCGTTTATCGTCGTGTACATCGCAAATCAAAGTGAACTAATTGAAGGAAGATGAAGGCGTATAGATTGGGTTCAAACCTGTTCAAGTAGATCGAAAAATGGTGGAGCGGGGTGGCGAGGAACCTGCCACGAAATCTGCCTCACAGCGGTGCTGCGGCTGCTGCTCCGCGTCGGTGCGCGCGTGCGGTCCGTGCGAACTTGGACGGCCGGCGGTGCGACCCTCGGCGGTGTGCGCGCGCGCGCGGGGAGCGGTCGCCGATACGTGGTGGTGGGGCGCGGCGTTCGTTTATGGGATTAGGGTTTTAGTGTTTTCGTTTTTCGATCTCTATATACAAGTTTTCGTTCGGCTAAGAACAGAGGGGGGTCGGGATTATACTGCTGTGGGGGATTTTAATTGGCTGGTGAGTAGTTGAGTAGGTGGGCCTGTGGCCCATTTGCCCGACTGGGCTGGGCTGGCTTTTTGAGAGAGGTTTAGTTCTCTTTCTTCTATTTCCATTATTACAAATCTTATATATATATATATATATATACATAAATATATTATTTATACATATATATGTTTATATAAATACGCATACTCATATTTATATATCGTAACATATATATTTAGACAAAATAATATTTATATATATATATATATATATATATATATATATATATATATATATATATATATATATACATACACATATACCTACTTAATACTTATTTATATTCATACACGTACACATATTTTATATTATATATTTTTTTATATGCATATGAATACACGCATTTATATATATATATATATATATATATATATATATATATATATATATATATATATATATATATATATATATATATATATACTCACATACATATTCTTAAATATACACAAACATATATATATATATATATATATATATATATATATATATATATATATATATATATATATATATATATATAAGAATATGTATGTGAGTATAATATATATATATATATATATATATATATATATATATATATATATATATATATATATATATATATATATATATATATATATATATATATATATATATATATACATTTATATATATATATATACATTTATATATATATATATATATATATATACACATACATTTATATATATATTCATTTATATATTTTATGCACATGTATGTATACAAATATGGGTTGTAGCCTAAATATTCCAACAATACACCAGGATAAATAAGAAAATCATTTAAAATACTTTTAGATATCTTATGAATATCAAATACTTATATATATATATAATAACCGTAATAATATTAATAATAATTACTTACCAAATAAGTGTAATAGAGCATTTAAGAAAACACATACACACAAAATATATCGTCACTAACATCTTGGTCACACTTCCTGCCTACACGGGCTAGAGCTTGGTTCAGGTCCAATTTGGTTAAAATGGTATAACCGGTTTCTCTAAAATACAATAATATAATTAATAAATAAAAATCTTCGGTAAGGTTTAAGTCGCAACTTGGTCTGGTTTTTCTAGTTAGGACATCATTATGGCTCGGCCTTCCTTGGCATGGCTAATACACTAGTCTAGGCACGCTATTGCACTATCCGTGCCATGATTCCTAATCGTCTGGTACTTCAAAACTCTACAATGACTAAAGTCATCTACCGTAATAATAAACTAAATAATTATTTATAAAATCTAAAAATCACCATTTAACTCAATTAAATAAAAAAAATATTTTCAAAAATTTTTGGGAAGGGGAGCTACAAACAGCGTGATAATTACCACCCCCAGCACCAGACTGACTTGGATCAGCTTGAGTTGGCACAGAAGCGACCTGAGGGGCCGGTACCCCCAGACTAACAGGTACAGAAGATGCTATAAGCTCCGAATTTGTAACAGGGTTTACAATCGAAGGCACTATATGTTGAGCCACCATTATGGTGTGCATGCTTGCAACCATTTCTGCCATGGTTTTCAATTTGTCTTCTAATGCAACAATTCGTTGCTCTTGGCTGGTTGATGTAGAGGCATCTTGATCTTCTATAATGGTATATGCTGTCACTTCTCTTGCAGCTATTGATGAGATAGTTTGTTCAGAACTTTCACTATCTTCATCAAACTCTGAAAGAGAGTCCTCTCCCACATGGGTGATAGGAAGATCTTCTTGATTAAAGACACCTTGGATAAAATATCGATTTCTTGATCTTGTGTATTGAAAGACACCTTCATTGGATGCATGGATCCGGTCTAAGTATTGTTGACTAGGATTACGGGATGCATTACGTCTTGGACGTTTCCCACCCCCACTGCCTTGAGAAGTCATGTTAACAGAGGCATATAATAGTTCATCTTTGTCTTCTATTATATGTTCAGGAGTTGAAGCATAGTTCAGACGATCGAAGACAGATCGTCAAGCCGATTGGCAACAACAGTTGATGACAACTTCATGTAGGCAGTGGCGATTTGAAGCGCGATTTGGAGGTGAGGAAAACATTTCCGTAGTTTTTCATCTTTGTATAAGACGTTGCCGGAGATCAGTTACAACCACAGGATGGGAAGAAGTCGGAGGGACATATTCCTTAATGATGTTAGGAATATGTCTCCTATTCTTCAGGTGTTTGGTTCCTTGAGTGCACAAAGATGTACTCAACTCATTAGCATAGGTAGAAGGGTCTTTCTTTTCAAACTTTGACTTTTGATGCAGATTGGCCTTTGGCATAGGGTTCTTACGTTTTACCAAAGTTGATATTGGTTGACGCCTATTGAGATAAGCAAGTAAATCTGAAAATTCTGCTCCTGGTGTCTCTGTTTGTGATACTTTCAATTTTTCTTGTTTGGATCTTAAAATTTGTAAGGTAGGAAGATCTTGACCAGACCCCATAGGGGTAGGCAAGACACCTCTGTGATCAGTATTCTTTCCAGTATCAGAGATCCGAGGACCTCTGTTTACAGGAATAGAATCTGATACATCTTCCTTTGAGTCATAGACCAGGGAAGTTCGAGGAAAGACCAAAGGGTGCTTTCCTTTGTTTTGAACAGGGTTAGCTAAGAAGCGTTTTTCTTTGTTTTGCTGTGTGATCATTTTAGGCATAGATTGTGCCAATTGAGAAAATGCCATAGGACTTTTTCCTTTGTTCTGTCTAGTGTTAGCACTTGGACATGAATTCTCTAAGTTCAGAACTTGAGAATTGGAAGAGGGTATAGCCAGAAGACTAGTTCCCTTAAGTTGTACCGGAGTAGCAGATTGCTTGGGTTGCGCCATAGTCCTACGGACTACTGGTAGCGCCTTGGCAGCAACTTTGGTAGACTGTGCATGGGCAGCATAGGGAGCAGATTGTGCCCTAGCAACAGAAACAGGCTGTACTGGAGCCACTGAGGCGGATTGCGCCTTGGTCATTAAGCACTTAAGTTGCGCCTGGGCAATAGCGACTGTGGGAGATTTAGGAGTCCACATAGTCCTGTTCTTGGCGGTAGCCACCGTGCGCTTGTTGCTCATGGTGTTGATCATGTTCTCATAGGCTGTCTGGTTGACTTGACCAATCAGAGTCTTCTGCGTCTTGCCGATCGACGCAATGTCACATTGAGTTGTCACTTTCTCGTCGGAGGAGAAAGTCGTCCCCAGCAGAGTCACCATTTTGTTTGCAAAAAAGAAAAATATGTTTTATTCCAAACTTGTAAAAAGTACAAAGTACAATAAATTCTGGGAAAGTACAACTTTAGGAATCTGATCAGAAGACGATCACTTTATCCCTTGGACAATGTGAACTTGAAGACTGTAGCCTCTAGAGAACGCAGCAACAATTTTGCAAGAGTTCTTCCTCCTCTCGATGATGATTGGAAACTTTATTTATAGAGTTCAGCAAATAACTGTTTTAGCAGTTATTCTGATGTGCGCGAGGCTGGATTGTGCCAACCTCCTGTTGTGCCAACTTTTATTCAGTTGTCAATCGTGTACTAACTATATTTAGACGCGTGGCATCGTATGATTGAGATGCGCGTGGTCGTGTACAGGATAGTAGACACGTCTTGAGAGATTAGTGGCATGTGCGCCACGTCATCCTGCTTTAGAATATAAGTTGTCTCAACTTTATTAGGTTGCACGAGCTTCAGTCAACAAGTCAAACTGCGCTTGATTTGAGCGGCGCCTACACACGTGGCAGCTTCTGATGTTCAGGTTGCGCACAGGAGCAACTAAGGATTTTGTTTAGATTGCGCCTGGGCGTAAATCATAAAGTGTACAGGACAGCTGTCCACCAACTTTTTCTTGAGCGGCATAATTTACGAGATTCGAAGAGATTTTTCTCGTTCACTGTTGTGTCAGTCATCAGTATGGTCAGGTAATGATGACCATTAAGTGTCAGATGCCACGTAAGCTTTGGCGCAAAAAGATTGGGCGCAGTATGATATCAGGCGCAATCTGATCGGTGGCGCAGTCTGCTTCATATCAGTGTCGCAACTTGATTTTTGAGGCGCAACTTGATCACTGATCAGTATTTTGAAGGCGCAACTTGATTTTTAGGCTCTACAGTGGGTATAGACCATGAGACCCTAGTCCAGCAGGGCTTAGTTCTAGCTGAGGAGATTTTAGTGGCGACTCAGTTAGACTATAATTTATACTGGATTTTGTCTCCAGCATTATCAGATTATCTATTTATTATTTCATACCTATATTTTTATATTTGACTCTGAGACTCTGGACTTGTATTATTTCTATGTTAGTTTTTGGATATTTTCATATCTTGTTGTCTTTATCTTTTAGTATCATTTATCTTTCTTAGAATATTGTGATTGAGTATGATATATTGTCATCACTTGTCCTCCGTTTGGAGTTGACTATCTTAACAGGTTATGATATTTATAATTTGTTAGTTAGTTAGATAGACCTAGACAACATTCTACCACCGATAATGCGGCGTAGGCTAGGCTCTGTCATACACTCGTGCCCTTATACCGGGTGCGGGTCGTGACAGATTTTATGGCACGATCATGTCGTTGCAATACGAATAGGCCAAGAGTCTATGTCTTGAAACTGATCCTAAGACAAGATTAGAAAGACCACAAAAGAATAATTTGTTCTCACTAAATAACGTGTTCGTTTTTGTATGGGTGGGCGAGGGGATCAGTCAGTACTGACAACCCACCACTTTTTATGTGCAGGTTACAAATACATGCTCAGTCGAGGCAGAGCTCGCTTGGACGTGCTGAGGCATAGAGTTCCTTGGCATTTTGAGGCATGCGACCGCATTGAAGACTTCACCTATATGGGACATAATGTATGAACATCGCCTTATGAAACATCCGCAAGTGGCAAGCCATAAATCTTTGTATTGAGAGATAAGAGAGAGCTGAGTGATTGTATTCAGAGGGATTGTAAGTTTGAGTGATTGTAATCTTGGCCTCGTGCCTTTGTAAAATTTGATGGTTGTCAATAAAAGTTTTGATTTTGTTTGAATACTTGTGTTTCCTTTATTATTCAATGCTTCTGCTATGGGACTTCTATGCGACGACCCAGACGCTTAGGCTGTAATCGGTCATTATGGAAATTACCTTGTGTGAGTGCAACCTAGGCTCGCACGATATCATGCACTAGCAATGACGATCGGTTCTACGAAACCGGGGCATGACATAGTGGTACCAGAGCACGGCTTTACGTCCTTGGACTTTTGATTGAATTCATTAACTCTGATGTTGTCTTCGTACTAAATGTTGTTATCGTAATCGATGTTGTTGGTGCACTCTCTCAATATTCCGCGGGATGTTCCATACAATAAGTCTATATATTTTGTAAAATTTTACGAAGAAATTTTTTGGTTAAACAAAGATGGTTACATGAAAGACACGGTTGGTTGAGTTGAGTTGGACAATATACACCAAGATTTGCGTCAATGTTAGCAAAGTTGTGTGCGGGATCAAATTTCTTCGAATAAGAATAAGTTGGACTTGAATCATGAGATATTGGGTAGTTAACGATTGTGGTGCTATCGAAAGATGATATTGCCAAAGCAACATACACAGATCGTGCTTGGATCTCGAGGAATGGATCGGACAGAGATTCAAAGTGTATAAGTTATGATTCGAATAATCGTTTTGAGGATTTATCGAGTGACTTCAACCCTGAGTGGTGTATGGGATAGCCTTGGGGATGTTGATCGAATTAAGGATCGTGGTACCAATGAGTCTTAGCAAGTGTTGCAGTAGTACAAAACCTTATAATGAGTTTTATGGAGTTAGTAGTGATCTTGATGTCTCGTTCGAGATTGATCCAGGCGAACTAGAAACGATGCGCATCGAATTGGGACTACGCGGAGTATGAGATATAAAGTGATAGGAGTAGACAGATTGAATCAAAAAAATGTTAAGGTGTAAAGAAATGGATGACTCAGTCAAAAAAATCGATGTGGATCGTATACAAAAATATTAATACGAATTGAACGAAATTAAAATTTTTGACTAAGCAACGATAGCACGATTGGAACATAGCGTGCTTGGAAACGTTAATTTGAAGATACGAAAATGACTCTAAGGATTTGGGATAGATGTTGCTCGATAACTTGAGTTAGTATAGAACGATATGATCGAAGGAATATATTGCTCGATGACTTAAGATAGACAAATAGACATATGTGACTTTAATTTGAACAAATTGATAACGTAACTAAATTAATCTCGAATGTCGAGGAACCAATCATATATCCAGTTGGAGGATAGTATTAGTTGTACGACTCAGAGTTCGTTGCAAAGGAAGATCGTTAGGTTATGTATATCATCGATTGTATTGAGGTGCATCAAAGATCGATGTGCGATAACTCGGGGGTACTCTGATTCGAGAAATGATGATCGTGTAAAATGTTATTATTCAGATGGATTATGTACTTTGGGATTTTGATAGAAATGAATGTTTGGATGACTTGAGAAGATAACTCGAAGTTTGCGTGAATGGATACTACTCGGATTATGCAAAAAAAATATTGACGGATTTGATGATAAATAAAATGAGGATTGTTATGACTCGAGAAATTTATAGCAGGCGATCTTTCGATTATGCGATGAGATAGATGCACGAGATTGGTGATTAGTAGATTAGAATTTGAGGAAAGTCAAAATGGATGAATGTATGATTGAGATTTTATGACTCAGAATTTGAATCGATATTGCGATTTGTGATCAGTAGATCATGACTTATGATTTTGTAGTGGAGGTATATGAGTTCGGAATGATAAGTCTATTGAACGAATTGAGGATTGCGAGTTTGAGAGTTGTGAGATTGCGTCATTGAACGGTATTATGATCGTGGATCGACTTACCCTAGGAATGGCTTTGCTGAAAGACTCGGACCCCTTGGACTAAACGTTACAAGTGAGAAGAGGAGAAA
The DNA here is from genome assembly GCA_029216955.1 of Iris pallida. Taxonomy (NCBI): domain Eukaryota; kingdom Viridiplantae; phylum Streptophyta; class Magnoliopsida; order Asparagales; family Iridaceae; genus Iris; species Iris pallida. The sequence continues at coordinate 125,920 of JANAVB010006655.1, read as the reverse complement.
TCTATGTTCGAAGTTTAGAAATTGGAGTGATATGAGCTTGGGTAGGAAGACCCTGTACTATCGACTATGGTTTGACCTTAGGATTGGGGGTGAGTATTTGATATTGGTTGTCAGGGACGGTGCATGAATTTGACTTGGACTTGGTGAGTTAGCCTAGCGGTTAGACAGACATCCTTGTGTCGAGAGAAACTTGGTGCGATCGACCTTTAGACTCACCTGGGTAGATTATAGAGCCGGGGTAGCTAGTTTATAGAATCGAGACATATAAGTTGGAAATATGACCTTAGGATGTTTTGATAAATAATATGATTGGATTTGACTATGAGATATTGGATTTGGTTTTGGATGGATAGATGGTTTGTGAATCGAAGAAGTCATATGAGTTCTTGAGGATGGAAAATGTACTTATCAGTTTTGTACAGATTCTCCATCACGAGCGTTGGTTGAAATGCATATATCTCAGAGACGTCTCAAATATGTGCATGATCTAACTCAAATGGTGTGTTGAATTCAAATAAGATGAAAGGATTGATCAGATGAGTTATCATATGTTGATTAAACAAATTGAAATTATTGGATCGGATTTTGAGCATTGAAGAAAGTTAGTGATTGAAATGAATTCGTGTTTCAATAAAATCAAATGGTTTTCGGGGATGAAACGAAATAAAATTTTACTTGGTCGGATTTGAAATGATATTATCGGGATTGTGATCATATTCGGAATAATATATTTTGAGTTGTGCATAATAAGAGTTTTTTATTTTGATTGATTAATTTAAGGGTTTTAAAATTTTCGGAGGATAGAACGTAGACGATACGAACGATAACTTCGAAAGATAGTAAAATTGGTTAGCAGGAATTAAGTACAAAAAATGTGCAAATTTTGATTAAGGGTTTGATGCAGTCAGGTTGAAAGATTGTTGGAAAGTTCAACTTGAAGTCTTGAGAATTTTCGAGATTTAGTTAAGGGGTAACACTGTGTTTCGAATAAGAGATGATGAAGAATCAACTTGGTTATGTTCTATTTTGGAATGTTAAGGATATCGCTCGGGTGGGTTTGGCCTAGAGTTAAGTTGTCCGTGTGTGCGGAGGGTATAAGTTACCCCGTATTTTTTGATGTAGCTGCACGAAGCGCATTATGGATAAAGACATGACTTGAGGAATTGTGTTACGAAATAATTCAGTTGTTTAAGAATGACTTAGTTGTTCGATGAAATTGATTAAGGTGCGAAACACGACTCTGATGGATGAAACGTATATGAAGTGTGTTCGAATAATATTGATGTATGTCCGATTAGTTCGAGTTGACTAATGAGTGATAAGTCATTGAGTGTGTACTTAGAATGTTTTGAGGACAAAATTTTTTCTAAGTAGTGTATTATGCAATGCCCCGTCCCGCTCAGTTCAACCGGAGGGATCAAAATGCAACGACATTTGTTCTTAGCCATGCAACGGCTTGCTCGAAGTCCCGTTCGGTTGAGACAATTCCTCGTTCAGGTGGGTAACTTCAGTGAACTTGTCTCAACTTGGCCTTCACATTAATAAATGAATGTTTTCAATTGCACTGAGTAGGTATGCTAATAAAAGAGACGAATCTACATAGCTAAAGAGAATAATTCTGCTTTGAGTCACTACCAGAATAAGTCGTTTTAGCGAAGACGTCGCTCAACCGACAAATTACGTCGCTAAAAATATTTACCGATGCAATTACCGACGTTTTGGGCTTGTCGCGGAAACGTAAGTCGCTGATCTTTAAAACGTCGTCAAACGTCGCAAATACCGACGTTTACCGACGTATATTTACGTCGGTATATCCTGGGATATTACCGATATCTACCGTCATTTCGTCGGTGGATTAGCGACGTGTTGAAAGTCGCTACACGTCGGTAAAATCCTGGGAACTTACCGACGTTTACCGTCGTTTAAAATGTCACTAAATGTCGGTAATTCCTGGGATTATTACCGACGTTCACCGACGTTTATCGACGGTCTCCGACGTATAAGGACGTCGGTAAACGTCGGTACCCTGAAAATTTTTGCAGATTTACCGACGTTTACCGACACAAATATACGTCGGTGGACGTCGGTAAACGTCGATAAACGTCGTTAAATCTGCAAAAATAAATAAAATACAGAATGTTCTTTTCTCCCTGCAGTTTAAAAAGATAACCATAAAGACACAGTATAACAGATATCCTTTTCTCCCTGGGTTTGCCGACCCCTTCGGTGGAACACTCAACACCGATAAACGTAAACCACAGAAGCACATTAACATCCAATTGAAATGAATAATAACATAAACAACAGTATAACACAATGTAGCAGGCAACAAACAGAATGGGATCCAACAAATAAAATAGGATCCAACAAATAACCAAGTCTACACCAAATAACAAAGTCTACAACCAAATAACTAAAGTCTACATACAACCAGCAAATAGAATAGGATCCAACAAATAGGATCCAAACATCCAAGTCTACACAACCAACAAATATCCAAGTCTACACAACCAACAAATATCCAAGTCTACACAACCAACAAATATCCAAGTCACAAACAAAGGATCAAACAAACACAAACAAACAGTCCTATCTAGGACTACTAGGGATCTGGTGCAGGAGGGGCACCGCCACGACAAAGGGATAAGAACAACTCATACTCCTCCAGTGAAATCGATACCGATAGAGCAGGCAGTGACGTCGGTGGAGTCGGTGTCGATAAAGAAGGCGGTGGAAGCGGCGGAGTCGACGACGATGAAGGCGCACCCGGAGGACCAGCTCGCTCCAATGCTGTAAGTTGCTGGTGGTAAGAATCCATGGTAGATAACAGTCTATCACTGCTCTGGACCATTGAATTCGTCACCAATGTCAGCCTATCGGTCATGGTCACCTGTGTTGTCTGCAGCTTCATCACCGTGCGCTCTAACCCTCCAACGCTGCGCTCTGTCCTCTCAATCATCTCTATGATCTCCATAATGCCGCGGTCGAGCACATCCAATCGTGCTAGCAGCACAGGATCGTCCGTAGGGTGCTGAGACTGCTCCTCGATCTGTCGTAGCAGGTCGTCATGGAGAGACTCCATCATCTGGTGGACTCGGGCAGACTCCTGGGACGGCTGTGGACCATGCACACTAGCAGGAGATGCCCTAGAGGACTGGGTCGCAACTAGGGCGCCATAGGATCCCGTACCGTAGTACGTACCCCTATGGAGTCCACCAGCGGCGGTCATCCACAGCTCGTCTGCCGACGGAGCTTGAGTGGGTTACGAGGAAGTACCGGTCTCTCCTGTATTAGGTGCACTAGCAGCCGCCCGTTCCCACAGCCTCTGATACTCGGCCTAGAAAGTATGGATAGTACTCTATAATTTCTAATTTCTAATTAATGTACTTATTATTACTAACTACATGAATATTTATTTGCATCATATTTACTAAGTTATATTAAAATTGACACGAAGTATTAAATGAAGATAACGTATTGTAATACTTACATAGGTCTGCTCGGCCCTCTCGTCAATAAGGCCTTCGTCCTTCCAATGGGTGGCCAGGAAGACGGTCACCATGTCGACGTAACCGACCTTCCTTACCTGTAATTAAATATATTATCTTAGTAATAATTTATCGGTTTTGCATTAAAATAATATTTTTAAAAGAGAAAGACATACCAGACGTTGGAAATGTTCCGTCATCGGAATCGACCCACCGCACCACTTCGAGGCATGTTGCCTAGCCGCCTTGGCCTTCTTCGACTTCTCCTTGTACCTTGGCTCGTCGAATCGAGCCTTCATCGCATCCCACTGATCATGGGTGATCTAACCTTGGATCGGCTTTCCGGCACGATCACGATCCTTCTGATCATTAATAGCGTCGCGGATCATCTTGCAGCGACGGCAGGAAACATCCCCTCGATAAGCTCGGCCCGGTACGGTGGATAGAAAAACATATCCTAGAAGAGCGCAACCCAAATATTTATCAGTTATATATAATATGAATTAATTATATGATTCATATTAAAAGCAAATATATTTTAACCTTGAAGCGCATAAACCAGTAGTTCTTCCTTTCGTTTGGAGCATCAGAGTAGTTAGTCCAGGGACCACCATAATTATGCCTCAGCATGTGGCCTAGGCGTCTCTGTACCTCTGGGGGACGATATCTATACAGACATATTATATTCATGAAAAAAGTTAATTTGTGATAAAAGCAGAAAAAAATTATAAACCAAAATACCTACTTTGTACCGTCGGCCCAGATCTCCGTCCTCCTCTACTCCGGAGGTGCGCACGCATCATCTGCATGATGCTGGTCGGCCGTCGGTGCAGCCTCCGCCATCTGCTCATCTGTCTCCATCGTCGTATCAGCAGTAGGAACGCTGGACGGGCGAGCACTCTCATTAGGCTTAGAACTACTCGTCCAAGGAGATATGTCACGTGACGTCGTCCCAGCAGGCCCAGCTACTGTCCGATATGGAGGAGTAATCGGCGACGAGGATCCAGAGCCAGTACCAGTAGGAGGTACCGAAGGAAAACCCCGTCCTCTAGCAGTACCTGTAGGAAGTACCGGAGGATCATGACCTCGTCGTCCCCTTTTCGGAACGATCCGCGACGACCTACCATACCTGATAACATCATATGATAATACAACAAATAATAGAGACTAGAAATATGAATGTACAACAAATAATAGAGACTAGAAATATAAAAGTACAACAAAGACAAGATAATAACCAAGACAACATATGATGATACATTCTACAATAAACATCTAAGTCCAGATAATATATTCTAGAAGAAACATCTAAGTTCAGATAAGTATATCTCTCTCAATCAACTTCAGAATAATCATCTTGTTCGTCTTCCTCGACCTCATCTTCCTCTTCCTCCTCATCTTGTGTCGTGTAATGCGTAACTTCCGTGGAGTCCACATCGACAATATTGGTTAGAAGAGGTAGCTCGTCCTCCTTGTAAGCTTTTTCGTCAACATCAAAAGTATGTCTAGCTTTAGTCTTGCATACTGCCCACCAGTCAGACTTCGTTGCTCTCCGTCTCGGATAAGCTATGAAGTACACGAGCTGAGCTTGAGTTGCTAGGACAAACGGTTCATAGCCTTGATATCTACGCTTGTAGTTTATATCCACAAGACCATGCTTGTCAATTTTCCAACCTTGATTTTCAATCGGATCGAACCACTCACACTTGAACAACACGATCTTTGCAGGTTCTCTGCCATTATTATATGACAACTCCACAATCTCTCGCAAGATGCCAAAGAAATCATTTCCTGGATCGACGTCTTTGTAGTTCGAAGACTTGATACACAAACAACTGTTTTTCGTGGAATCAAGATCCAGGAAGCTGTCTCTGATCGGAGCATTTGTCGACTTGAACCGAAAGCCATTGACACAGTAACTTGGCCATATTTTAACAAAAGTAATTGGTCCCTTGGCAAGAGTTTTAATTAATTCAATCTCGGGTGAAATTAGACGATCGACCTGAATATCAAAGAAGAGATAATAAGTTATTTATTGCGCAGTTGCATTAGAAGAGGCCAGTAATTACCGAGCTACTTACATATTCGCTCAACCAAGAAGGAAAATGACGTCTCATTTCTTGTTCTAATGCTTCGTCTGTTAGGTAGGGTCTAACCAGCCTCAACTCATCATTATATGTGTTGGAAAACAACGAAGCAACCGCCGATTAGTACAATAATATTAGCTTATACTATTACATTGAGATGACGTAAACTCATCATACTGAGTTACTTACCCCTCTAGCTTCTCCACTTCTTCCTCGTCGCAATTGAGTAATATATACAACTTAGCAGCCCTTAGCTCTTCGTCATTCAAATATCTCTTCTTCATTTTCCCCGAAGGCTTTCCGGACGCATTGAATACTTTCAGTATTCCATCATTAAATTCTTGATATCCGTCGTCGTTTCTCGGAGCCCTCGTTCTATTCATAGCAACATAAGGTTTGAAATAGGAGGAGCAGAAATTTGTAATCTTCTCGAGAATATAGGCTTCACAAATAGAACCCTCGACCCGAGCCTTATTTTTTACCTTTCTTTTTAGGTGATTCAAATGTCGCTCGAACGGGTACATCCATCGATATTCGACGGGTCCACCAATACGTGCCTCGTAGAAAAGATGAATCGGCAAATGCTCCATAGAGTCGAAGAATCCAGGAGGGAATACCCTCTCTAGCTTGCACAGTGTTACCGCATTGTCCTTCTCTTGCTTTTTTAGACGATCAACGAGCAATTTCTTAGAACAAAGGTCCCTGAAGAATATGCTAAGCTCTGTCAATGGATCCCAAACTGCCTGCGGTAAGAATTCCCGAAATACAATCGAAATTAACCGCTCCATGAATACGTGACAATCATGGCTCTTCATACCTGTCAGTTTGTTCTCCTTGAGGTCGACGCATCTTCTCAAGTTCGAAACATACCCATCTGGAAATTTCAGACCTTGAATCCACCTACAAAGCCTCACTTTATCCTCCTTCTCCAGTGAAAAAATTGCCTTAGACTGCTTCAACTTCCCATTCCCGTCCTCTGTCAAATACAATGCAGGACGTCCACATATTTCTTCCAAGTCCAATCTAGCCTTTGGATTGTCTTTCGTCTTCTGCTTTACGTCCATTACTGTATTAATTATGTTGTCAAACACATTCTTCTCGATATGCATGACATCAAGGTTATGTATAATCAGATTGGTGCTCCAATATGGAAGATCCCAGAATATACTCCTCTTCGTCCAGTTATGAGTGGGACCAAATCTGTCACACTTGTAGCCCGTAGCAGGCTGCTCAATAGATCTTGGTAAATCTTTTACCTCTTTCCATATCGTGTATCCGGGCCACCTTGGCGGGGGATTAGCCTTCTCCACAACGCCAGCATAAAAAGCATTCATGTTCCTCCGGTACAGATGATCCTTCGGCAGAAATTGTCGATGACAATCGAAGAAGCACGGTTTGCCTCCGTATTTCAAACAGAAAGCCTTAGTGCTGTCCATGCAATACGGACATGAAAGACGACCATACGTGCTCCATCCAGATAACATTCCATAGGCTGAAAAGTCGTTGATGGTACACATAAGTGCTGCCTACATCTGGAAATTTTGTTTTCTAGATACATCGTACGTGTTGGAACCTACTTCCCACAGATGATTCAACTAATCAATCAATGTCTATAAATACACATCGATGTTCCTTTTCGGATTGTTCGGACCTGGGATAATAACGGTGAGGAACATATACGGAGTCTTCATGCACATCCAAGACGGTAGATTGTACGAGGTGACGATCACAGGCCAACACGAATACTGGGATCCCGAAAGTCTGAATGGGGTAAAACCGTCGGAGCAGAGACCCAATCTGACATTACGCGGATCAGAAGTAAAATTTGGATACTCTCGATCAAAGTTCTTCCATGCTTCTCCATCAGATGGGTGATCCAACACTCCTTCGGTATGTTCCCGCTTATGCCAACTCATGTTTTCTACAGTTTCCTTCACCATAAACAACTGCTGCAACCGCGGCGTCAACGGCAAGTAGTGCATCGAAGAGGTAGGCTTCCTGGCACCGACAGACTTTCTTCTACCACATGCCTTGTAGCGATCGACACTACAAAATCTGCAGGCATCTTCATCCTTGTCGTCTTTGTAGTACAACATGCACCCGTTGCGACAGGCATCAATTTTTTTGTATCCCATCCAGAGCGATCTAACCATCCTCTTAGACTGGTAGAAGTCTTTAGGCAACTTCGCACCCTCAGGCAATATTTCTATAAGCAACTCCATAAGACGGTTGTAGCAATCTTACGACATGTTAAAAATTGGATTTGATGCTCAATAATCTTGTAAACACCTCCAACGGTGAATGATCCTCACAACCAGGATATAATGGAGTCCTTGCATTCTCTAGCAACTCCATGAACTGTGCAGCATCAGGGTTCGGTGCCTCCTCAGGTGCATCATGATCATCCGGATCGAAACTAGGCCCGGCCGCGTCAAAAACCATGTTCACCAACCCATCGTCGTAAGGAGCGTTGTTGTGGACATCCACATAAGGCTCGTACTCCGATGCTAAAGACACAAGTTCTCCATGCTCGCTCCACTGATAGTAATTCGGCGTGAAACCCTTCGAGTATAAATAATACGTAACATCCACTTCTGGATGATATTTCAAGTTACGACATCTCACACACGGACACTTAATTTTGGTACCATCCATGTACTGAAGGAACGCCTTGGCAAACTGCAAGAACTGGTGTACACCCTCTATGAATTCATCCCATACACCGCACATGTCATCAGGACGACGGTTGTATATCCACGAACGATTCTGCAGATAGTAATTCAGCTCCATATCCATTTGAGGATAATTCTGTAAGATAGATACATGCACATTACAGTCAGTGAATGAATGTTAAGGCAGTTTAGATATGGGTGCACAATTTAGATAGAGGTCAATAGAGAGTGACAGTTTAGAGAAAACTGAGATTATTGGTGAGGTACAATTGTAATTGTAGGAGTACACGACACCAACTGTCTAATATCGACCCTTTGGGTCTACAAGAGTTACTTCACTCAGTTTGTCAAGACAAGTAAAACCTTTTAAATTAATACCTAATATCGACCCTTTGGCCTATGCTTGAGCAGTATCCTAACTCAAACTATCTATCCTAACTAATAAATTAATATTCTACTTTAACATCTAGTAACTCTAATATTCCTTCTAACATAAACTAATATCCTAATCTTAACTAACCCTTTAACTGAAACTAATATCTAAATAATGCTAATCATGAACTAACACCCTAACCTGGAAGTCCACACTTGTCACGCCCCAGAACCAGAATACTGGAGAGCGGGGGCAGACATAGCCAGCTACGTAATCCCAAAGTACGTTAATACTCTGAAATCACGTATAAGCTGTCAAAACATGGGGGTTACTCTACAAGCCATCAGTCAATCCTATGGTTTAACAATCCTAGGTATCTCAACCACAGACAATTATACAAAAGCAAAGAGTACGATCATCATACATACAATAGTAAGGCATCCCGAACCATATATACATGACTGATCATGAAGCCAGTACCACAAAACTGAGGACTAGCTAGAGTATTAGTCGTACATGATAAGGACTAGCTATAGTCTAGAATACACATATCATGTTTATGCCCGTAGGCTACAATATCAAGGAAAATACCAAAACACGAGCTAAACACGTGCTCGGGGCTAAACGTTACAAGAGGAGAATTTACATATCAGTGGGAGAATAAAAGAAACCCACTGAGGCACTCTGGTGCTCCTGCTGGTCACCGTCGAGTAGATGGTGCGGTAGATCCTTCGGGCTCTTCTATCAGAACCTGGCCATGCAAAACCAGTGGGGTCAGACCCCAAATAGCAAGTACCACAAAGGAGGCCGAACTATGAACTTAAAACCAGCAATCATTAGCAATCAACAAGCAGATAAGTAAAGGAAGATCGAGATTCGTGCAGTACCAATGCACTTATCCCGAACATAGGAAGACAGTAAGTAAATCATAATCATTTGACATAAAGTAAACTAGAGAACATGTTAAATAAATAAAACAGGGAAGGTGATATACGATGGGATGACCATGGGACTATTCAGATAACCAGGTTACAACCCGTAAACCAAACAAGGACCGGGGTTGTAACCCTTCGTCTGAACGGAACTTGGTTTCTCCTACCATTTATCGGTAAGATAAAATAAGAAATCAGGACATGTAACAATCATGTACAAGATCAAGACAAGACTAGACAGACTGAACTCCATCCAACATTCACGGCCAAGCAATAAGTACGGCTTGATACTTTAACTAACTAGGGTTATCACAAGCCTAGTTACTAGCAAGATGCAATGAGATTCTTCCAAGTCCGGTTACCCGTTTGTTACTACCTGAATGACCCCAGCAAAGAAAAGGAAAAGATAGCATGTTATAGCAGACACACTGTAGTAAGATACATGTGTCCTAAGGTACCACGCTCGACGGCGGGCTGGAAGTGCGCTCATCTCGACGGATAGCAACAAATCCCATGTATATATATATATATATATATATATATAAGGCCGGGATCAAAGGGGCAACAGGTAACTGGGAAAGTCTCTCCATGAACTACTGGATTATTCTAGTAATTAGCCTTAGTCCATTTCAGTATGAATCCCTGACCGTGGGAAACCAGGGATTCATGTCCTAGACATGATGCAAGACGAGACGGATTCATTTGTACAAACACAATCACCCACGGTGTCAGGATACTAATTAATTCTTGTCAGGAGTGCGCCACGACGGGCCACTATCATTATCATTATTACTTATTAAGAGTGCGCCACGACGGGCCACTATCAAGTCATTCTTATTTATCATTTCAAGTTATCATGTCAAGAGTGCACCACGGCGGGTCACTATCAAGAATCAGGTCAAGCATATCATGTCAAGTTATCACTGTCAATTATCAAGTCAAGAATATCATGTCAAGAATATCATGTCAAGTTTATTTCAAGAGTGCACCACTACGGGTCACCGTCGTGTCATGTCATTTATCAAGAAGGAAGAAACTTGCACAATTAAATAATAATATATTAATAATATATATATTCTTGAAGCCAAGAAGAAACTCTATAATTTTCATGTTGGGAGTGGGAAGAAATTCTGACCACAATTTACGCAAATAAAACATTTAAACAATCAAAGTGGGACCCCTGCGGTCCAAAAGTGGGAGAACAAACATGTGGTCAAAGAGAGTGGGAGGCCACCCATGCGGCCAGGAAACAATAAATAGGTCATGAAATCAAATAAGACAAAAGATAGTGGGTCCCTCATTAAATGCAAACTCCCACTTCAGCAAGCAAGTCACTAAAAGAAGCTATGTGGGACCCCCCACAATCAATGCAATAAGAAAAGTTCACGTGAACCATTTAAATATTGGTTCACGTGGCCAAGCAATGATGACATATAATAAAATATATCCTGCAAGTACAGGCAGCTCAATAGAATCCATGCGATCCAATATTAAATTCAAAGTCCAAAAGTACAATGACCATGCGGCCAGCAAGTGGGAAGAGGCCATGCGGCCAACACACATTTGCTTACACAAAATACAAACAATTAAATAAATAATTAAATAATGGCCATGCGGTTGGGCTAGGTATAATGTACGAGGCATTAAATGATTTTCCTTATGACTCATGCGGCTGAGTCTCTCCAAAAAAAGGCATTAAACATAAAAATATTAATCATTAAGGACTTAAATGCAAAATATCAAGCCTTTAAGAAGCTTCATGCGGCTAGCTACTCCAAAAAGGCAAGTAAACAATGCATTAAGCATAATATATTAAACATTGAGGTCTTAAATGCAAAATATATTAAACTTTCTTAAGCCTATGCGGCTATGCTTCCAAGCACATAGTGCATATAAGGACAAAATACATATAAGGACAAAATGCATATAAGTATAAAGGTGGGGACTTAATCACATTAAGTATAAAAGTAGGGACTTAATTGCAAATGAAGCATTCAACCATCAAAGACCATGCGGCTTGCTTTTCTTAAACAAGGTGTATTAAAGCATTTATACAATTATAAGGTCTTAAATGCAAAAGTCTTTAGCCTACAAAAGCTTATGCGGTTGCTCAGGAATGTGCCTATTAGACAATGCATGAAAATGCATTTAAGAAGTAAGGAATGCTTTAAAGGCTCTCTTAATTTCCTATGCGGCTAGCTCACTTGAGCATGCTTGGGAAAATGCATAACAATGCATTTTAAAATGAATGCTTTAAACAATGCATTAGAATGCGTGCACTAAAGAAAGCCAAAAAAACTAACTCAATGCATTATCCTGTAGTGCATTCACACATGCATAGCCCTTGAGCGTATGCTAACATCTTACTAATAATGCATTAAATACCACCTTGATGCCTTCATGCGGCTCACTGTTGGAGTGACCTATGCGGCTCACTGTGGATTTATCCATGCGGCTATGCAAGCTTCTGCTTGCAAACTGACGCCTTGCTAACGCATGCAAAAGTAAATGCATGCATTAAATGCTAGTGCTGATGCATGCAAAACCATAGCCATGCGGCTCACTATTTATTTAATAAAAAAATACAAGCCTGCATTTAATGCTATTGCCACAGCCTATGCGGCTCACTATTTCCAGAACAACAAATTAATCCGAGGAGATGGCCATGGAATCCATGACTCAAGCTCCTACCACTAACACTGAGAGCCCCAAATCCATATTACAGAGAACAAACTACATGAAAGCACTTGCTAACCAAGAACATGCAGTCAAAATAGATCAAGACCCATAAAAACCAAAATTTCTTCAAAGTTAGATCTACAACAATCTAGCCATCAAATTGGAAAACTCCAAGTTCTAGATATGCTTAGAATGTAACCATAAAGAGAATGGAACAAACGAAATTGAAATCGTCCAACATTCGGCAAGGTGTACTTGCCTTGGCCTGGAGGAAGAAGATGAAGATGGAAATGAAAATAATGGAGGAGAGAGAGTGGTAGGTGGCTTATATAACAAGCCCAAGCAATCTCCACCATTCATTCCTCTCCACTCAATCTAAACCATACACCTCATCTCATGAGAAACCAAATTAAACCAAACCAAGTCAAAGTGGAACCGAACCAAATAAAACCAAATCCAAGGTAAACCAAGCCATAAAAATCCTACACTTAGGAAAATTTTAAATTATCACACAAATCGATAAATACGAAATACGGCTCAAATAAACACGTATCCGTATAAAATATCGATACAGTGAGACGGGTCTCACAACACTGCTCAAGAACGGGCCATAGGCCAAGTTATAAGGCAAAATGCAGGCAACTGCCTGTAGCTACAAGGCAAAACCAAATGTTGACTGTATATATACCGTCAACATTTAAAAAGTTTACTTGTCTTGACAAACTGAGTGAAGTAACTCTTATAGGCCCAAAAGGTACTCTATACACTCTTACTTATGCAAGCCTTTTAAGGCAATCAGCGTTATGCTAGATTTTCGAAAAAATCTATAACTCTGATAGGCCCAAAAGGCTTGGCATAAGTAAATTTAATTTCTAGAGAATGGTTCAAAATACTGTACCAATCATACCAATATTTCTAAGATACTCTATACACTCTATGTACTAGGACTGAACTAACTCTCTAACACTCTAATGACACTCACTCACATATACCCACTCTTACTTAGGAATACTAAGATATGACACATACTAAGATCTGACACATACAAAAAAGAGAATAGCAGGGAGTTTCTCTCCTCTAGACCCTCAATTTATAGGTACAGGCTAGAGCACTGTTAGCCATAGATGATGCTCTGATTTTCAAAAAATCATACGTCGATGACACTTCAATTGAAAGCGATGAATCATGCACCATGATTCATGTGACAAGCGACTGTTAAGTGCAAAATAGATACCTCAATTTTTGCGTCAATACGCCAACATCGCTCAAACTTTCAAAAAGATTGTCTATTCATGATCACATTGGTTTACCCCTTTTTTTGGTACTTCAACAACCTCATTTTTCGTTTAAAAACTTATACTGCATATATGAGGATGGAAAGGGAAGAGGGAGAGTAGGCCCCTTATAGAGAGCTTAGTCATATTTTAAGGGGGTGGCTTATCGCACAAGTGTCCATGACATAAAGGTGCATGGGTGCTCACGCGGATAAATGTGTTTGTTCTCGCCCGCAGTAATAGAACAAGCACGCACGTGCGAGCATTTATAGATTTGGTGCGCCCCTAGTGGTTGTGTTTCTCAAGAACATAAACGCGTATGCGGGTGGGTTTAGTACGGGTGTGCGACTAGCGGTACATAGGTATATGTGCTCACCCATGACTAAGAACAAGAGCAAACATGTGCATGCCCAAACAAAGACAACGTTTATGATCGATCATAAAAATGACCTTGGATGCGCTAAAATCAATCGAGAATCGAATTAAAACCGATTTAGATTTTTTTTCCTATTGAGTTAAAAACCAGAACCTACAAGTCTTAGTCTTGGGTTCTTAGCGACCATCTTGCTAGAGTTGTTACTTGGTCAAAAGGATGTTATTTTAATTATCTTATTTTTTGATGGGCTCATCTTTGGACTAATAAGTTATGTTCCCAAATGTTGATCCTCAAAATCATGCTAGGTATCGTAAAGTATACCAATTCTTAACGTTATTATTATTATTATTATTATTATTATTATTATTATTATTTACACACCCATCGACACTCTAAACAGTTACTAACACTCCGACCTGAAAACTACCTAGTGGTGATTACCAAGTATGTTTTATTTTCTCGCAGTGGTGTGTGTGTGTTGTATGTGTTGTGTCTGTGTGTGTGCATATCGTGTATGTCGTATCGTGTCTGTATCAGCACGTCAGGAGGAGGGAGTTAGGGTTAGGGTTTACCTGCCTTGGTCGGAGTCGGATCGGGGTCGTCGGGGCTGGAGCAGCAGTGGAGACGGGTTGGCGTCGGAGTCGGGTCGGCATCGACAAGGAGAATCAACGGTGGAGGGGGGACGCCGGAGGAACGGGGGTCGCCGCAGGGAAGGGGTTCACCGCGGGGAGGGGGTAGCTGGAGGGAGGTGTCGCCGGAGGGAGGGGCCTCCGGAGAGGAGAGAGAAAGGGGGAGAGAAATTTGGGGAGCGAGAGATTGAAAAGTTTAGGCGAAAGAAAATAAAAGATCGATCGGGTGGAACCCTATATGAAAAGTTTTTGCGACGTCCACAACGGACGTCGCTAAACATCGCTATTCAATAAAAACTGGCAACGTCCCTAATGTGGAGTCGCAAAATGTCGCTGAGTTAAACAAAATAGCGATGTTCTGCGACTAGACCACGGCATCAGCTTTCCAAAGCGTAATGTGTGACGCTAATGGTCGCTAAACGTCGCTGATAGTGACGTTCAGCGATGTTTTTATACAACGTCGCTAATTTCACAAATATTACCGAGGTATATGACTTGCGTCGCTAAATTCGTCGCCAATATAACTTATTTTGGTAGTGAGTCAAATGTGTACAGAACATAGAATGGTTAACGTTCTGTCAAGATATCACTCTACGATGGCTTCCAAAGTTGGCATTCGGTTCTTCGATCTTACGGCTTGGGTAAAGAAAAGATGACTTGAGCAGAGTAGATCACATTTATACTCGCACATAGACTATCAACTTGTGGTCATGGTCTAGATGTTCCTACGGTCGCATTGCTTATTATAGCATGCACGCCCCTACGATTTCAATACGGGCCATACGATTTATGGCATGGGTTAAGGCATTAAAAGAACACGGTTGTTCAAGTTGATCGCGTGTACGTTCCCATGATCGCAAGGCTTGGCATAGCTTTTGTTCGTCCTACGAATTAAGTTGTATCACATGGTTTATGGCACGGTCATGGCACTGAAATAGAACATGGTTGGTTCAAGTTATGCTGAAAGGCTATCAATTAGTTGTTCCTAAGTTTGAGTAAAAAAGGTATGGAAATACTAAAAATACTCGGACTGTAGGTCGGTCGCTAAGGCGGTCCCTGGTTTGGGCTCTGTAAGGAAGTATGAAGAGTAAGGAAGTGAAGCAAATGTTTAAGTCATACTGTTGGTTAGGCCATATATTTATATTGAGTCTAGAAGTTCTTACAGGTGTATGGCCATAGACAACTTATGCACAAGGTTTCACATCCTCAATTCGACAGCCTGGGCCACATGACCATTTTTGCCTAGGAGGAAAGCAAGATAGTCGAGCAAGAACACGCTCAGGTAATTCGAGGACTTCAACAGGTCTAGCTACCTGCGCTGCGAGGGTCTCGTCTACACCAAGCTATAAATGTCCAAGATGGCTTGAATTGCCAGTGACCTTCCATATAGAAGAGTCGGAGTGCTGAGCAAAAATCTGCATGCACAGTGTCAGTTGAGTAATAAGAAGTATATAAAAAGAACAAATGAGCCAAGAAAGGGTGCACTTTATGCAACATAATTATGGAGCCTAAGATTTGGGCTATAGCAGAGACACATACATTGGCACGAGATATGGTGTCGTATTTGAGTCGTTAACATAAATTCCATAAGTTTGGGAATGGCCTTATGGCATGACCACTGAGTAGTGAGGCACGCCCTCGATGATGTTATACGAAGCTATTTTATGGAACGACCATGTCGTTGCATCACGAACAGGCCAAGATTTTATGTCTTAAAACTGGCCCTAAGGCAAGATTAGAAAGACCACAAAACAATAATTTGCACTCACTAAAATGATGTGTTGGTTTTTGTATGGGTGGGCAAGGAGCTCACTCACCAGTACGATTGTGTACTGACAACCGACCAGTTTTCATACGCAGTTTACAGGTACCTGATCATTCGAGGCGGAGCTCGCTTGTATGTGCTGGGGCATGGAGTTCCTTGGCATTTCGAGGCGTGCGGCCGCATTGAAGACTTCACCTATACGGGATATAATATATGGACATTGCCTTCTAAAACATCCGCAAGTGGTAAGTCTTATATGTTTGTATTGAGAGATGAGAGAGAGCTGAGTGATTGTATTCAGAGAGATTGTGAACTTGAGTGATTGTAAACTTGACCTCGTGCCTTTGTAAAAAAATTTGTTTTTCAATAAAAGTTCTTATTTTGTTTGAATACTTATGTTTCTTTCTTATTCAATGCTTCTGCTTTAGGACTTTTGTGCGACGACCACGTCGCTTAGCTTGTAATCGGCTATTATGGAAATCGCCTTGCACGATCGCAAACTAGGCTCGCATGACATCATGCCATAGTGAGGACTATCAGTTATGCGTAACCGGGGCATGACATTAGTACTACATGCTATCACAGAGTACATAGCCAACAATACTTCATATCAGACTCCGTATGTTATCATTGTGTCTGTGTCCTGTGGTCCATCGTGTCAATGGGCACGAATTTAATATATTATCATGCCTGGTGTCGATACTCGATATCTACTAATAGACATCGGCACCCGAATACTAATCGGACGCTAAGTTCCAACTATTCCTACGTCATGATATATACGAAGATAGAAACAAGGGAACAAAGCAAGGAAAGAAATATGTATTAAAAACTTGGCAAGGTACATTTGTCTGTACCCTCCAACCGTACATGCAAAAGTCTGCCTTTGGTCTCTCTAGTCACACGGTCATGAACCACTAACGAATAAATAAACTACCAATTAATAACACGTCTATGACATGCCATATAAGGACTTACCATATAAATACCAATATATATATATATATATATATATATATATATATATATATATATATATATATATATATTGAAAGAAATATGTATGTATTGAAAACTTGGCAAGGTACATTTGTCTGTACCCTCCAACTGCACGTGCAAAAGTCTGTCTTTGGTCTCTCTAGTCACACGGTCATGAACCACTAACGAATAAATAAACTACCAATTAATAACACGTCTATGACATGCCATATATGGACTTACCATATAAATACCAATATATATATGGCAAGGAACACTTGTCTGTACCCGCCAAATGTACGTGCAAAAGTCCGTCTTTGGTCTCTCTAGTCACACCGTCACGAACCCAATGTATAAATAAACTACCAATTAATAACACGTCTATGACATGCCATATATGGACTTACCATATAAATACCAATATATATATATATATATTTTATATATATATATATATATATATATATATATATATATATATATATATATATATATATATATATAGTGAAAGAAATATGTATGTATTGAAAACTTGGCAAGGTACATTTGTCTGTACCCTCCAACTGTACGTGCAAAAGTCTGCCTTTGGTCTCTCTAGTCACACGGTCATGAACCACTAACGAATAAATAAACTACCAATTAATAACACGTCTATGACATGCCATATATGGACTTACCATATGAATACCAATATATATATATATATATATATATATATATATATATATAACCAAAATATATATATATATATATATATATATATATATATATATATATATATATTTTGGTTATATATATATATATATATATATATATATATATATATATATATATATATATATATATATATATGGCAAGGAACACTTGTCTGTACCCACCAAATGTACGTGCAAAAGTCCGTCTTTGGTCTCTCTAGTCACACTGTCCCGAACCCCCAACGTATAAATAAACTACCAATTAATAACACGTCTGTGACATGCCATATATGGACTTACCATATATGGCATGTCACACCTTTATATATATATATATATACCTCCATATATGGCATGTCACACCTTCATATATATATATATATATATATATATATATATATATATATATATATATATATAGGGAAAGGAAATCATATAAATAGGCCAAAACGAAGGCACCCTATACAGTATACCCCAAAGCCCCAAAAGAAAAAAAAGCAAAAAAAGTGCCACCCAATACGGGCAGGACCGACCCAACAAAACCCAAGCACCCGGCAACCCGTATGCTAGGAAGGGTCCTCAAAAAAGAAGCAGGAGAAAGAGAAAGGTGGCTAAGTATCCGAGCTACCCCGGGGCGCTCCACCAAAGAAATCTGCCGAACAATTTTTGCAATCAGTTTATCGTTGTTATAAGAGTATCCTTCAAATCTCGCTTTGTTCTAATTTTTCCACAACACCCAAATAATGGATGCCGCTACAAAGTGTTGTCTGGTTGCAGCGGCATTGATGCTCCCTCTTTCTTCCAAGTAACCCGATATAGAATCGTGGTTCCGCACGTCCATAAGGTGAAGCATCCCGAAGTGACCCCAGACATCTCGGGCAAGGTCCCCATGGATGAGAATGTGATTAATGTCCTCACCCGATGGCTCGGAACAGCAGTGACATTACGAAGCAAGGCTAAACCCAAGCATAATCAAGATGTCGTCGGTCGGTAGCTTCCTCCGCGTGGCGCTCCAAATGAGAATTGACCATTTTCGAGAGATGCGATGGTGCTACATGTTGGTCATGACGACAGACGGAGTACGCTTGTCCCTAACAGCATTCCATGTCGATGTCGTGAAGAAAGAGCCAGAGGGGTAGAGGTCCCCGATGTACCTGCCGATGGAGGGGTAGGTGAGTCTTCCGTGTTAGGTCATAATTCTCCATCAGTATGCGGCTGTAGGGAGAGCCGTTTGGGGGTGCCATCCTAGCAGGTATCCCCGGAGTGTCATGAAATCGGCTGACTCACTGGCCATCGAAAGGAGAGGGGTCAGGCTCACTCGTGGAGGGATCCTCATGCCCAGCACCCCGGATGGAGTTAGGGGCTCTGTCATCCGATAGCACAGCCCCCTCCCACCTGATGTGGTAATCGCCCAATGCCCGAGCATGAAGAAGACATCTCTAGGTAGTGGATGCTTTGCTTTGTTAGCCCAATGATTATATCATAGTTTTGAATATAGTTAATCATTTAAGTTTAACATAATGACATCACTAATATTCATGTAATCACTATCATGTTGCTACTTAACCTTAGCATTGTCCTAATGTTCTATATCATATTTTTATGTTTGTATCTTAATGCATCATAGTGTTTTGTTCGCCTAACATGTATTTGCAGACATGCAGTAAGCATGATCAAACATAATCAAATCAGGACATATGCAATGGAGATTTATTAATAGGGCAAAGATGGTGTTATACAAGGAGATTTCTCTGAATTTTCTAATGACCTATCCGGGGCCTCGCATCGGGGGTTCCGTAGCCTGGTCAACGGACAGGGGTCGAGGGAGCAGTGCCCCCCATGGGGGTTAAGGTATTCAGATTTCCAGATCTGTTTATCTTTGGGTGACCGCCGTCAAAGAAAAATACGTCTTCAGGTCGGCTCAAATATCAGAAGAAAGATGTCATCAAAGGCTATTGGTTTTCCTATTTTATTAATGTATTTTTTACATTTATTGAGTCTAGGAATACGATGTACACTGCATCATACTGGCAAATAGTCTACCCAAAAAATGTTTTCAAAATACTCTTTTATTTTGAAAACAAGCCCACTTACAAAAGCCCAAACTACTTCCTAACTGCTTGAACTTTTCAAAAATCCCAAAAACCAATTTGCAAAAACCCTAACAGAACTCCAACAGAATTCAGACCGAGTTTGGCCCGAATTCGGCCCAAGTTCGGTTAGTGCCCGTTTGATTTTGAACTTGGTCATCCCGCAGTTAAGGATGCAACGGCTATTTGCGAGATTCTCCTAAAGAATTCTGACCGAATTCTGCTCGAATTCTCCCTCTGGAAAACCTATAAATAGAGAAGAATTTTTATCATTTTGACACACCTTTCTCTTCTCTTCTCTCTGAGCTTAGTACGTCCTTCCAAAGTATTCTGAGCTATTCATTTTCAAATCCCAAGCCAGTTACAATCCTCTAGTCGATTTGCCAGTGCGGTACGGTCTAGAAGTTTCAGAGTGATTGTAATCAGAGGCTTGATTGAAGAAAGACACTTCACAATTGAAGTTGGTAGAGTACTTCGGATCAAATCTTGCGTTATAGAAGTTGCAAGGACTTCGGATGAAAACTTGCGGCGTTTGTCCATAATGGATTCAACTGGAAGCTAGAGTTCTTCTGACTAGACTAGTCCTCACAAGAGGGAAACCAGTATACATTCTTGTGTTTGCGTTTGCTCTCTGCTCTCTACTTTTCATTTATATATCAGTGATATATATATATTTTGTGATCTTGCTACTAACATTTTAAATAGCTAAATTTTTGATGCCTACTCTATTCACCCCCCCTCTAAAGTATAGTTCTTTACATCTTGTTCCTCCAATTGGTATCTATATGCTTTACCGTTGGTAGTAACTTACGAGAGGTGGGAGTGATGATAGAACCGAGCTTTGATCAACATACCCCATAGGGAAGAAGAGGTGCGAGCCTTCCACCAGAGTTTAATAGAGAGGGCATTGATGATGTCGAATATCTTGCGGAGTCCTATGTCGCCCTCCGATATAGGATAAGAAAGGTTGTTCCAGCCGGACCAGGTCCGTTTGTCTGCCCCCTTTTGATGGCTCCAAAAGAACCTCAGAAAAAATACTCGATGTTTGATATCACCTTCTTGGGCGGGATGCAAGCTGCTATGATATAAATGGGGACAGAGCAAAGAAGATGTTGAATGAGTGTCAATTTACCTCTGGAAGATAGGGTACAGTTATACCATCCTTCCAGCTTGTTTCTGATCGATTTTCCTCATTAGAGGTTCAAACATAATGGAGCTTTTCCTACCATACACCATCGGACAACCAAGGTAGATGAACGGAGGCCCCCTGATCTCAAACCCGGTGACATGCTAGTAGGAATCCCTCTTGCCCTGGTCAGTCGAATGATAGACATTTACAACGCTTTTTGAGGCGTTGATGCATTTCCCATAGGCTCTGACGTTGCAACTACCACTTTCCATATTAGGATTATTTTTGACTAAGTTAAAAAATTTCCATTAGTGCGCCACTAGCATGATATTAAACCCAAATAAAAAATTTGAAGATTTCTATTTAAGTTGGCCCTAGTCATGGTTATTTAAGTTACAAACACTAATTAGAGACAAACCACTTAGTTCCCTTAGAGACCTTCCTAATACAAAGTGTCATGATGAGTTTAGGGCTTAGCAAGACCCTATTTAAACGCCCACAAGCCATTAAATGGTAGCCACCACAAAACCTAGGGTTTCCATCTTTTCTTTATTCCTCTCTCTCCCAAATTTTCTCCTCATTCTTCCATTGGTGTGCTAAGGACTTGGGAAGCTCAAGGAGGCTTGGTGGAGGCTCTAGCAAGGATTTGGGAGCCACTTCTTCCTCTATCTTTCTCAAATTCGTGGGTCCTTGTGTAGGCTCCATTCCACATAGGTATAACCTTCTTTTCTCTCATATTCATAGCCAAATTTCATGTATTTTTATAGAAGACCCTTCTAATGGCCAGGTCCAACCCTATAGGTGGAGAAATAGGTGTTAGAGGACTCATTCCTAATAGTTCTATGGGTTAGAATATTGTCATTTGGATACTTACAGGATTGTGACCACCAAGTGTTTGACACGTGTCCCCAAAGAGATTTGTGTCCTATTTGAGCCGTACGTGTCCTAAATAGGTATGTGGTGTTGTGTCTTGGTATCTCATGATTCACACGGGTAGATTTGGATATGTGACATGTTGTGTATATATCTGTGTATGTATATATGGGTGCCTAGGTGCATGTGGATGAATAGATAACATAGTGTGTGTTATGATAGGTTGGACTATCATTTCATTCATGTGTGTCTGTATATACTTAGGAGAGCATCAGTCTCGAAACTGATCTTTGAAAATTAGTCTTCAACTGATTTTGTGTCAGTCTATGAGACTGAGTTTGTATCAGTCTTTGACAGTTCAATCCAAGGGACTGATATCTTGATCAGTCTTTGACTAATATGTGGATCAGTCCAAGGGACCGATATGGTGGATCAGTCCATGGGACTGATATATCTTGATCAGTCCATAGGATATATATCTTGATCAGTCCATAGGACTGAATGTTTATGGAGAGGAGAGGGCTATTTGTTTATGTATGTACTGTAGACAAATACATGTATAGTGTTATGAATATATCACTATATCAGGAATATGATTTGAGGATAATGCTTATAGGAGTGTATCATATATATATATATATATATATATATATATATATATATATATATATATATATATATATTTTGGGTGGGTGTGTATTAGAGGAAGGATATATACATAGATAAGTGAGTATCAGTCCTGGGCAGGGTTAAGTTTAGATAAGCAAATAAGAGTGCATTGAGGTGATGGCTATGCTCTTTGAGTTCAGTTGGACTGAACAGTGGAGAGGGGTGTTGATATATCAATTGAAGACATAAAAATGGTTTGAATGTATTCAGTCAATATGACTGAACTAGAGGAACTTCAGTGTTCAGTTTGGACTGAACAATAAAGAAGATGGGAAGTCGACAAGGGAGCATAGGGGCAAGTGTAAGCCCATGCTAGTGTGTGTGATGAAAGCCTTTGTTATACCACTTGGTATCAGTCATGTGGGAGCACTTGTAGAGGTTGTGCAGCACTTGTATAGGATATGTATCACTTGTGTATATATATATATATATATATATATATATATATATATATATATATATATGGCTTAATTGCTACTTGATATCCGGATATTATTTTGGACAAAAATGCACCTATCCCTAACCCCCCTTCCCCCTGCTCGCTTCGCCGCCCCCCCTCTGCTAGCTCCGGCCGCAGCTCCTCCCCCAACCCCCCCTGCTCGCTTCAGGCCATCCCCCCTCTCTTCCCTAGGGCTCGGCAGCGGGAGGAGGGGGGGGGCTGGAAAGGGGGTGCAGGGCGGAAGGCGGGGTAGGGGGTGGCCTGGAAGCGAAGAGGGGGGAGGTTGGCCGAAAGCGATGAGGGGGAGAGGTTGGCCGAAAGCGATGAGGAGGGGTTCGGCCGGAGCTAGCAGGGGGGGTGGCTGGAGTGGGGGAGGGGGTGGAGGCAGGGAAGGGATAAGGGTATTTTGGGATTTTTTAAAATGTTAGGTACTAAGTTGAAAAAAAAATAGTTGAGGTATCAAGTTGTTACGAAAAAAAATTTAGGGTACAAAGTTGAAAAACGATAATAGTTGAGGGTATCAAGTAACAATTAAGCCTATATATATATATATATATATATATTTTTTTTTTAAGCCTATATATATATATATATATATATATATATATATATATATATATATATATATATATATATATATATATATATATATATATATATATATATATATATATAATTCGCTAACGCCTCAAATCTGTTAACCACAGTTAGTTGTTCCTCTTCAATAGCTATGCATCCTTATTTCTCTTCTTCTATCTGGGCCTTGTCCCCCTGCTTACTCCCGTTAACCTCCCCTGTTTGAAGTGCGCTGCCTCCCTCATCAGCATCCTGACTCTAGTTCATAATTGTATGAACTTCTACCATCTTCCCTTCTTCAATTTCCTTCGAGATCTCTTTTGTTAGCTGATTGTCAATTTCTTTTAGCTCCGGCCTTTCCGAATTGCCGTCCCCTCTTGTCTGCAGAAGGATTTTATTGTGTGAAAGGGTGAATGCCCTTTTCTTGCTCACTCTAATCCACTCGTCTGCCTTCTTTTTCGTCGGCTCCACGTCCACTGCGACTACTTTGTCTTTCCTTCTTCTATCCTCTGATGAGCTTTCATTCAGTCTTTTGTTCACTTCTTCTTTTTCTCCCTCGCTTTTCTTATCAACTCCCTGTTTGCAGGCCGCCTCTAGATGTCTCTAATGATGACACTTCGGGCAGTACTCCATAATTGATTTGAATTTGATTCTTTGCCAAAATTGTCTGCCCTCCGACAGATTGATACGGATGAACGATGGTAGCGGCTTGCTGGAATCTATTTCAATGAACACCCGAGCATAGCTGGGGCGAGTTCTCTCTTGAGTCGCCTTGTCAATCTTTAGGGGACAACCAAAGCTTAAGGTGATGTTGAACAAAGCCACTCTGGCGAACAAATGTTGAGGCAGGTCCGGGAGCGTGATCCAAACCGGTATCATCGCAGATTCAATAAACGGGGAGTACTCCGACGTCTACCGAAAAATTCCTATCGGAGATTTAGCAACGATCCAAGTCGGTTTCGACCGTAGTCGGAGAAAGTTTGCCTCCAGCTCAGGGCGGATCAAGATATGTTTAAAATCGAGAAGACCTACTTGAACTAGACCAGCGAATTCAAAGGCGGCGAGAGCTCTTCTCAGAGCTAACATCAAAGGTCTGATATGGGAGAATTTACCCACCATGGCCAGCTTGAGGAGGAACACGAGAACGGCAACGTCTTCCGACGTGAACGTGACTGCCGGAGCGCCTTTGTAGGATTCAGGGGATTTAACGGAGAGAGCCACCTCCGGGGGAATGATACATTCCCATGTATCACTCCACTAGCTCCATTGTCACATTTGCAGTAGAAGTATCAGTCCCAGGTAGTGTGAGCAACTCCAGAAGTGAAACTCATAAATAATGAGTGGTGCAGGCTATTTTTCTTTGTTACAGTGCATCCCAGTGTACTAATCCAGTCAGCAGATTGCCACATCTGCCAATCAATTAGCCACGTCAGAGCCAAGTAGCAGCATTTAGCAGTAGCTGTAGCCAGTAGCTGTAGGCAGTTAATTGATTAGCCAGGTCAGCAATATGTTAGCAATTAGACACGTCACCATTCAGGTCTGTTTCTTCTTTTTCTTCCTGTCAATGAGCCAGCTTAGAATTGGTTAGGATATTTTGAGTTGCATAAATAGGGAGAGAATTGTAGAGAGAGGGGGATGGAAAAGTTATGAAGAATCTTACTATTTTGATAGCTGTTGTCTTCTTCTTCTTGTAATTTTCCTTAGCCATTGCAATAAAGCTCAGTTTCTCCACTAAATTGTTCACTGTTTCCATTTCTTCTTGCACAATTTATGCATCAGTCGCCTAGGCCCATGGGGGACACTGGTGTGGCTGGACAGAGTCGTATCAATTTGGTATCAGAGCCATCGATTCTATGGAGCCGTGGCCTTCGACAAGAAGCTCCACGGGAGCCACCGATCTCGAGTTGCTGGAGCTCACGGCAAGGGCTTCCGGAGGATCCTCACCACCGGATCGTGGAGGAGGGTCTCCGATCTATCGAAGGTACTCTTCTAAATCTAGATCACAAATTGAAAATATTGGACGATTGGATGGAGTATCGGAGGGAAGTTTATTCCTCATATTTCCCGGCCATGGAGCCACCGACTCCTCCACCGCCGGACCCCTACGGCTATTCCTCGCCACCACAGCAGTACGAGACTCCGTCGTACTCTCTACCGCCTCCGCCATCACCACCCGTGCTGGATTACCACGGCTATCCACAGATGCCGATGTCGCAGTTCCCATAGCAATATCAACAACATCTGCAGCAACCATATCAGTATCCGCAGCAGCAATACCCGATGTCGCCGTAGCCGTACGTGAACTCATCGTCATCGACATGGAACCAGCAACCGTAGTCGTGCTCACCACCGACGGATTTATACAACTGCTATCAACCGCCGCAGCTGTACTCGACCCCATTGCCGCCGCCACAGTACACAACCTAGTTGACGCCATTGTCAGGGTACCACCATCCGCCGCAGATCTCATCGCAGTAGCAACAATACCAATTCGCCCCATATGTGTATGACGAAATGCCCGCGAGGAAGGAAGCACACAGGTGTCTTGACAGCGAGGACTCGGTGTTTGATGAAATGCAAGGTATTCAAATGCAACTTAGCATCGAGGATTTAAATCCTGGGAAACACCAACCCCTGGTAGCAGACAACATGTCCATCGAACCTGTTAATCTGTCGGATACTGTCAGTTCAAAACATGAAGCTACAGTGGCAAGACAGATCCAAGAACAATTCCAAACTTCTGGAAAGCGATCTCTCCAGGAAGCTCTGAAGCCCAACTTGGAGTTGTCTGTGGTTCCAACATTTGTGCGGACAGGGAATACCAAGGCACTCAATCCTGTTGGAATGCATCAAAGCAACAGACCTACAGCTGGAATACCTGAGATGGTCTTGTCTATACAACAAATAGAGATGCTTCTGGATCCGAAAATGGAACTATCAAGATTTATATTTGAACATAAATTTGGGGAAGCATTTACAATGGCTCTTCAACAAGGTGATGTTTCTATATTTTCCTGGTTATATTCTCGTGGGGAATTGCATGCAATCTTTTCTATGGTGCCTCTTCCACTGAACCAGAGAATTCTACTGTCTTCAAAATTTAGTGGATTGTTTGCTATGAAAACCGATTCATCTATAGTGATGATTAGATTGGAAGGTGAAGGTGAACTGGAGGTTATAGATGAAACCCAGCACTCTGTATCTGTTAGTAATGCCATCTCTCGTTCAGGTGAACAAGTTTTTGTAATTGTGCATGATGAAGAATCGGAAATCATCAAAGTTAAGCTTAATAACAACTTATCAAATGTTCTTAGGAAAACTGTTAAAATTGACAGTCAAAGTGGGAATGTTGCAAAGGAAGGTGTCACTGTTGTAAAGGGGGAACACAATCTCTTTGAATGGCTCAATGGCACTTAGTGAAACTCAAAGGGACACTTATACTTGCAATTCCTGAAAACTTAGCTGCTGTACTGGGGATGCGACTAAAAAGTTCTGAGACAACCAAGATGATGGCATGGGATCCAGGTATACCTATTCACTGGGTTTTTACATCTACTCCTGCCACAACTACCACATCAACATTGCCATCAGCACTTACATCATTTATGCATACAATATTCATGGTTCAGTTTCAAATCATTCTCCCACCTGGAACAAATATCCCAAATGCTTATGCTATGGATCGGGGTTGGATGGGGCCAAATTATTCAATTTGCTTGAGTCCTTGCTCTGTAGAAGAACGGGAAATGGTATGGGATCCAGGGATTAAACTATGACACTGGATAGAGTACAGTAGCCAGTGAACTGTAATCCAATAGTACAGTAGACAATGAGCAGTATAACTCAGTATCAGTGAGTCAATTAACTGCAGCGACTCACAGACAGTCAGTCTCTGTAGCAGGTATAACTAGCTAATGCAGCAGGTAGCCACTGCAGTTGAGTATCAGTGCATTATCGGGGGCTATCAAAGGACTAAGAAGCTAACTCAAGCTCTGGAGTTGGTTTGCTTGTGCAGTGGAAGGATAGGCATGAGGGGGACGCAGTCTTCCATGTGAGAAGTTATTAGAACTACCCTTACTTTGACCTTGAGACAAGGTCAAAATAAGGGGAGGGTATTGATACATTCCTATGTATCACTCCACTAGCTCCATTGTCACATTTGCAGTAGAAGTATCAGTCCCAGGTAGTGTGAGCAACTCCAGAAGTGAAACTCATAAATAATGAGTGGTGCAGGCTATTTTTCTTTGTTACAGTGCATCCCAGTGTACTAATCCAGTCAGCAGATTGCCACATCAGCCAATCAATTAGCCACGTCAGAGCCAAGTAGCAGCATTTAGCAGTAGCTGTAGCCAGTAGCTGTAGGCAGTTAATTGATTAGCCAGGTCAGCAATATGTTAGCAATTAGACACGTCACCATTCAGGTCTGTTTCTTCTTTTTCTTCCTGTCAATGAGCCACCTTAGAAATCGTTCGGATATTTTGAGTTGCATAAATAGGGAGAGAATTGTAGAGAGAGGGGGATGGAAAAGTTATGAAGAATCTTACTATTTTGATAGCTGTTGTCTTCTTCTTCTTGTAATTTTCCTTAGCCATTGCAATAAAGCTCAGTTTCTCTACTAAATTGTTCACTGTTTCCATTTCTTCTTGCACAATTTATGCATCACTCGCCTAGGCCCATGGGGGACACTGGTGCGGCTGGACAGAGTCGTATCAGGGAACAATCTTCGGGCCGCCCACCGCTTGGGCGTAGGAAAGGCCCGGGGAGGGCGCCATCGTCGCAACTACCGATCAGGAAGGCTAGGTCTGGGCGCCGCCAACGGAACAACGGGGAGAAGGGTCAAAAAATTATATATATATATATATATATATATATATATATATATATATATATATATATATATATATAAACTGTCCGACTCAATCTAACATATATAACATTAAATCTACCGAATAAATTATATTTTTAGATCATAAAAGTATATCATTTATTTTTGGAAAAATATTAAAAATATTATATAATAATATCTAGTCTATTTTATTCATAGAAAATAGGTATACAAGTCTCATATTGATCTGACGTCAATAGTCACTAACCTGTGTAATAGTTTTGTACCCGAAACAAATAATTTTAAACAAATAATGAATCTAAAAAAATTATAAATTATATTAGAATATGGATTTCATAATTAAAAATATACACAACATTTAATTTAGAAAAGTTCCATTAAGATTCGAGTCCAGAATGACATGTAGATCCTAGGTTTCTCGGTGATCCGACAACAATACGACGAATACGGATTTTATTAAATATAAAACCTCAACCAAGTGGCACAAAAGTATATGGAATAGAAATACTAGGATGTCTAGAGAAATACCAGAAATATTTAATAGGTTGAAGTCCTCCATAATTTGTCGAAAACTCACCCGCAAAGAATTGGTTCAGTCTGGACACCCGATAACAAAATGGACGCCTAGGACAAATCGTGCAGAACCACGTGGATGGACAATTGGAGATGAAAATAGACACATAGAGATTCACGTTAGTTTTAGTTTCATGAGAAACGGACATCGAAAAGTATATGAAACCTCATGTACAAGTTAGCCTACCTGCTGTGAGGAATTCAGCACAAGTTCGGTCAATTTTGGGTGCCTTCCATGCCTTGTACTGACCAAACGGGACTTCGTGGCTCCTCGGGGAGGTGCTGGGGTATTAGGGGACTATCTTAGGGTCGAGATGAAGGTGGTAGAAGGGTTGGAGGTGGTCGGGAAGATGGGTTTCTGTCGGGTAGAAAATTTTTTGCAAAAATAGAAAATAAAATAGGAGGGGCGCTCGGTTTGGATGGGTTTAAACCTATTTGGCTGTACAAAATCTACATAATATCTATCTAAATTAATCATAATAGATTATGGCAACCTAGTATATGCTCTACCAAGGCTAGTTGGATTAGTTTTGGGCCTGTATGATATATTGAACCGAAATAGGCTTCCAAAGTCTAATAATTGGGTCTTGTGTGACATTTGACAATAAATAGCATATAAAAACCCAATTGAGTGAGACATCATTGGCATATGCGTAGTAGACTCAAAATAGGTTAAAACCATATAATGGGTCGAAAAGTTTGGATCGAATTAGGACGTCAAATTGGAATTGGAAAAATACATCGAAATTACAGCAAAAGCAAAAGTGACCATTTTGACCCAAAAATTGTACATGAAAATATAGTACAAGGGAACATGTTTGAGTGGGACATGATATACCAAAATGAATGTGGACTCGCCTAGAACACAAATGTGGAACTTGTTTCGAAAAATTGGCTAATACTACGCTTCAAAAATCAAAGCTACTGTAAAGTGTATTTTTAATCAAAATTTTGATCTAAAATATACTTTAATAAATAAAAATTATATTAAAAAAATAAAAAATCTCAAAAATCAGGGTGCTTACTGAAAAAAGACAACGTTATATCGCAAGATTTCTTTGGACCTCTTACGACATCTTCGGAGCCGCACTTGGGGGTTCCGCTGATCTTTTAACTTTAGACAACTATCGTCAAGGAAAAACTACCGTCAAGGAAAAACAGCCCACAAGGAAAAAAGGTATAAAGATTTTCAGATCTGTTTATCTTTGGACAACTAGCATTAAGGAAAGACATCATCAAGTCTGCTCAAATGTAAGAAGATTGGCGTCATCAAGTGCTATTGATTTTATTTTTATTATGTATTCTGAATTTTATTTGAGTCTAGAAATCAAGGCCAGAGTCAAGAAAGACTTTTTGACGGTTTTACATCCGTCATCTAGGCCAGAGTCAAAAAATTCACCATTTTTTGACAGTTTCTGGTTTGGATTTTCTTGACAGTTTTAAACCGTCAAGTAAAAAAAATTATCTTGACGATTTTAAAATCGTCAAGAAAACCCAAACCAAAAATCGCTAAGAAAATGAGAACTTTTTTTGACTCTAGCCTAGATGACGTGTAATGACCTTCAAGAAAACACTTTCTTGACAAGAAAAAATCGTTAAGAAAACCCTTTCTTGATGTTTAAAAATCATCAAGAAATGATATTTTGTAGCAGAATTCATATATTTGTTCTTATAACCATCAAGAGAAGTTAATTTCTATTTAACCAAAATTCTGCTTATAATATATATATGCTTCCCTTTGTCAGTTACTGAAAAAACACATAATATTAACATAATCCAAAACACCGCAAACATCAGAGAACTGTAATATACTTAATTTTACATTAACAAATACACGTTTATACAATATCGTAAACATCCAAAATCTATATATACAAGTAAACCAAAATACATGGCACATTGCCTAACTATATAACAAAATATTTGAATCTGAAGCACATCCCATCACAACAGCCTTCATTTTCGATGTAGTTCCTGAGAGAACAAGAGCACAGGTTACCAAGTAATATTAAAATCATGAATATGGTGTAGAACATATAATGGAAGTTCTTTATAGAGCAAATGATAATGAAACCATAGGAGATCGATCTACTAACATGTTTTTAGGTAAATAATATGTTATATAATAATAGATTAAGGATAAAATATTTAAAGAAAGAAATTTGTGCTAGTAGCTAGATACTCCAGTAGATCCACCATCTAAAAATGAGCAACATTATGGCGCAAGTCATTAGACAATCTAGAAACCACCTATAGGACAGAACAGTTCAAAATAAAAAACCCAACTTATGCAAAACAAACATCAAGTAAAAAAGAACCCTACACAACTGTGAACACCATCAAAATCTGACATACCCACACACAACAATCCCTGAATAGAATATCTAAGTAAAAATGACAAGGTACCAGTTTGATATATTGTTATTGCCGGGGCACAATTTTTCGATGGAAAACTGAGAATTCGTAACAATTGTAAAAACAATCGTTATTACGTAACACTTCACATAAGGTACGTAACAGAAATTCCACTAATGCAACACTTCACAGAAGGTGCACAGATTTCTACCAACGCGAACACTTCACCGAAGGTGCGCTAATAGAATTCTGATAAAAGAAGAAGGTGATGCAACACTTCACAGAAGGTGCACATATTTCTATCAACGCGAACACTTTACCGAAGGTGCGCTAATAGAATTCTGATAAAAGAAGAAGATGACAGGCGAAAGATGGAAAAACTCCTGCTGGGGTGAATGATCACCGTTGCTCAAAGCTTTATTCGCCCCATACGAATAGCTTCCAGGAACCAGCAAGTTCGTCGGAGAACTTGGAACACTCTTGCTCTTCTGACTCCTCGGATGAACACGAACTCCCGTGCAAAACTCAACGCTGGTACAATACCTCTCTTCTCTTTCACATCTTCTAAGCACTTGTAAAAATTCTGTCTACTACTTGTGTATATGTTCCTTACTGTGAGAGAGAAGGAGGAGACCTTATATAGGCCCCTGCAACAACTGCTCGATTAGCACAATGTTAGGGACGTGGTAATAACCACCAGGAACATAGAGCAACCGCTCAGAACATGCAAAGACACGTGCTAAGTGCAAAGTGCGCCAACAAAATGCCACATTACGCCTCATGAGCCCGAGTCCGAGCCCGAGCCCGAGTCCGAGTCCGTGTCCGTGTCCGAGTCCGAGTCCGAGCCGTTAAGCCCCTATGGGGCTTAGCTCCTATGGAAATTAATTTCCCAAGAGGAAAAAGCTAGAAGCTTACCATGGAGCCTTATTCTTTCCTCTTAGTAAAATCACCCACATGGTTTCCACCTTTGGGTCACCACCCATGTGCACATTCCAGCAATACATAGAAGCATATATATGTTGAGATACCATATGATGCATTTCCGATGTGGGACTAAAACTTCACTAAGCATGTAGAGAACAAGTTCTCTACATGTTAAGAATACAAATGCCCCAACAATCCCCCAAATATCTCAATAAATATGGGTTCGAGTGTTTCCCACAGTGACTGTCCATCATGCATTAGGAGAGATGTCGTGATGACTTGAATCTTCCCCTATGGGTTAAACAACAGACTATAATACAAAAATGGACTATGCCTTGAATTCTGTATCATAGCTGAAGTTGTTCCCACTCACATAATGTAGTCACATGTGCTTCTGGCTATGCACATTAAAGGCCCTGTGCCAGCCTAGTTTCAGTGTATACTTTTGGGCGTCTACAAGTTTACCCTCATTAGATGGACTGATATCTCTGTCCATACACTATAGGTGAATTCATTATAAAGAGACATGGCATGGAACGCTTTACGCTCCCCTTGCGGTGCTATGCCGCTATGACATGGCCCGAAGCCAAGGCATTACCCCTTCCTGGGAACCTTTGTAGTGTCATACTACTGTAGCATGAGAAAACTGCCTCTTTGTAGTGCCAAACTACCCAGCATGAAGCCTTAGGCTCCCTTGCGGTGTTACGCCGCAACGATATGGCTTGCAAGGTCAAGGCTTTATCCCTAACCGGGTACCTCATCGTGGTGTCGTGCCACTGTAATATGAGGAACTCCTCCTCTTTGTAGTGCTGAGTACACCCCTCTTTATTTTTAACATACAACATTAGGCTAACTTCCTATTTGTGGTGCTACGCCGCTGTGACTTGGCCTGCAAAGTCGAGGCTTTATCCTATTCCTGGGCAACACCCCACATATAGGAACCTCATCGTAGAGTCACCCTACTGTAGCATGGAGTTTCACTCCT
The DNA here is from genome assembly GCA_029216955.1 of Iris pallida. NCBI lineage: Eukaryota > Viridiplantae > Streptophyta > Magnoliopsida > Asparagales > Iridaceae > Iris > Iris pallida. The sequence goes on along the minus strand of JANAVB010006655.1, from coordinate 92,513 downwards.
TGTAGTGTTGCTCTACCGTGCTTCCTGTAAAGCACACCAGGCATTCACTCTGCCTGAGAACTCATTAAGGCAATTAAGCCAACCTTCCCACAGGAACCATTTTTTGCAGAAAACAACAGTAGACAACAGTGGTTATAGGTCCGTAACCTCTTCATGCCCAATAGAACATGTACCCACCGTTCCTAATATTCTTCCAGTTAATGGTCCTCCCTTGAACCAAAATCTAGATGCCTAGTAAATAAATCTTTGAACTAATAGCATAAAACTTTATGGTAGGAATACAATAAATAATATCAGAATGCCTTCAAGTCCATTTTACATGCTGAGTCATCGACCAGCTGGCGCTTGAGGCCCTTGGTGAGCAGATCCGCCAGGTATTCCTGACTCCGAACATCAATCATTGCAATTACACCTCTCTTAATAAGATCGTGTACTACCCTGTGCTTTAACTGTACAGTCCTCTTTTTTCCTTTGAAGAGGTTATTTGATGCCACCGCCGCAGTCGCCTAGTTGTCGCAGTATATCGGTATTGTCGGTATTTGTGCCCCAACCACTGGAAGATCATACATGAGCTCCCGAAGCCATTCTTCTTTCTCGACTGCGGTGTCAAGTGCAAAGAACTCAAATTCCATGGATGACCTCTAGAGCATTGTCTGCTTCTTCGACTTCCATAATATAGCAGCTCCACCCATTGTGAAAATATATCCACCTATGGACCTCTCGCTCTCCAAATCTGAGCACCATCTGGCATCACTGAAGCCTTCCATTACCTGCGGATCTCTGCTGTAGTATAGTGCATATGTCTGAGTCTTCTTGAGATATCTCACAACCCGTTTCACAGCCTTCCAGTGTTCAACACCAGGGTTGCTCGTGAAACGACTCAGCATTCCCACGACGAAAGCTATGTCAGGCCTTGTGGCAGTAGTAGCATACATCAAACTTCCGATTACGCTTGCATACTCCAGCTGCCTGACGCTTTTCCCTGAATTAGGCTTCAGCTTCAGATCACACATGTACGGCGTATCGATCCCTGAAAGATCCCGATACCCATAACGAGTGATCATCTTCTCAATATAATAAGACTGTGACAGCGCTAGTCCAGTGTCTGTCCGGATGATCTTGATCCCTAAGATCACATCTGCTTTCCCCAAGTCCTTCATACTGAATTTGCTCGAGATGAACCTTTTTGTCTCCGTGACACAGCTCATATCCGTACCTAGGATAAGCATGTCGTCCACATACAGACAAACGATCACACCTCTTCCATCAGCGAACTTCGTGCAAACACACTTGTCCGTCTCGCTGACCATGTAGCCGTTTGACCTTATAACCTTGTCAAATTTCTCATGCCACATCTTGGGAGCCTGTTTAAGACCGTACAAAGATTTCACCAACTTGCCGACTTTGTCTTCAAGATCCTTGACGACAAATCCCTCTGGTTGTTGCATATAAATCTCTTCGGTCAGCTCACCATTTAGGAAAGCCCTTTTCACATCCATCTTATGTATTACCATCTTATGTATCGCTGTAAGAGCAATCAACACTCTGATGGTGGTCATCCGGGCTACTGGAGCATACGTGTCAAAGTACTCAATCCCCTGCTTCTGAGAAAACCCCTTGGCTACCAACCTAGCCTTGAACTTGTCAATAGTTCCGTCTGTTTTCATCTTCTTCTTGAAGATCCATTTGCATCCGATGGGTTTCGCTCTTTCAGGAAGATCAACCAACACCCAAGTGTTATTGGAGGTGATGGATTCAATTTCATTGTCAATCGCCTCCCTCCAAAAAACTGCGTCTCTGGTCTTCATCGCCTCATCATAGAGCGGATCTGCTTCCACATGACAGGTGACAAAGTCACTTCCGAAGTCCTTTGGCCTCCTCATACGCTTAGCTGACGGCTCAGCTTGTTCTGGTTCAATCGTTGTTTCAACAACATCTCTTGGACCACATCTTCATTGAAGACTTCAGTTTGCTACGCACCCTCATTGTTCTTCGGTACATCTGCAAGAACAATATTCTTGTGCCTTATAAATTTGTCTTCAAAATATTCTGTGTTGCGAGATTCAATAATATAATTTGACTTAATATCAAGAAATCTCCGAGCATCACTCTTCTCGGCATACCCCAAGAAGATCGTCTTAGTAGTCCTTTCCCAAGCTTCTGAATCTTCAGATCTGGAAGCTTGACATATGCCAGACACCCCCACACTTGAATGACATTCAAGTTAGGTCTGACCTTGAACCAGAGTTCATGAGGAGTAACGTCTGAAGTTGCATGAGGCACTCTATTTATAATAAATATGGCCGCCAATGCAGCTTCACCCCAGTAGCACTTAGGAAGGCCAGCAGTCAACAACATTGAGTTAATCATTTCTGTTAATATTTTGTTCTTCCTCTCTGCTACTCTGTTTGATTGAAGAGAGTACGGAGCCGTAGTCTCATTGACAATTCCATATTCTTTGAAGAACGATGCAAATTCATGAGACCTGTACTCCCCACCTTGATTACTTCTTATTCTTTTGAGTTGTTGTCTAGTCTGCCGCTCAGCTTCGGCTCTGAACTCCTTGAACTTCTCGAATACTTCGTCTTTAGCCTTCAGCAAGTAGATGAATGCATACTTTGAGAAGCCATCGATGAAGGTTATGAAATACTCTATCCCAGCCTTTTTAGAGAACTGTTTGAAGTCACAGATATCGGAGTGTACCAACTCCAGAAGATCTGTACTTCGATTAACCCGAGGAAAGGGTTTCCTTGTGATCTTTGTTTGAGCACAAACTTCATATTTCTCTACCTTACCCCCGCATTTAGAGATAAGTCCTAGACTAGACATTCTGTTTATTCGTTTACAATAAACATATCCTAGCCTATTATGTCACAATTTAAGAGTATAAGCAGAATGAGTGACTTCATTAATTACATTGGACTGATTTACAAGCTGAATTTTGAACATTCCTTCGGTATAAAAAGCTTTCCCGAAATATTTCCCTTGATAGACATTATCATCTGGCCATCATTGATGTCCATCTTGAGGCCTGCATTGCAGAGTAGGCCTCCTGAGATCAGGTTCTTGGCGATAGCAGGTACATGCTTCACGCCTTAAAGCGTCAAAGACTTGCCAGAATTCAGTTTCAATATCACTGTCCCGATCCCAAGCACTTCCTTGTGCCTGGTTCGCCACCATAACCATATCAGAAGTAGGGGTGTAGGTGGTGAACTACTCCTTGCTGGAGCAAACATGGCAGGTGGCTCCAGTATCTACCCACCAGTCAGCATCAGTTCCTACCGCATCAACCTGCACAATCATAGCAACAACATCAGTGATCATAGTTACCTTACTAGGCTCTCCTTGCTCCAATTGCTTGGCTTTTGCTTTGCACTCATTCTTAAAGTGGCCCTTCTTGCCACACTTGAAGCAAGCCAAGTGGGACTTTGGATTCTTCTTCTTCATTGAAGTACCCTTGACATTTAGATTGTCAAGGTCCTTCTTCTTGCTTTGGGAAGTCGCATGCTTGTCTTTTTCACCTGCGGCAGTATAGACTTTTTGTCCTCAAAGAACCACTTGTGATATCTTTCAACCACAAAGATTTTACTACGGTTCTTGTCTTTTTCGTAAAGTTTTTCTAGAGACTCCCATATGTCTCTAGCGATAGTCTTCTTAGAATAGGTTTCTGTAAGGGAATCTTCCATAGCATTCAGGATAAGCAGCCTACAAATACTATTTTCCCTTCTCCATTTTGCTTGAAGTTTAGTAGCCGCGGTGATTGCGGCAGCAGACCCAACATCTGGAACAGTAGATTCTTCCTCCAGAAGCACGTGATCTACGTCTTTGAGTTGAAGGGTGAGATAAACCTTCCTCTTCCAGACTTGGTAATGTTCTCCTTAAACTTTTTTAACTTACAAAAGTCAAAATTGAAGAGAGAAACATTAACGTTTTCCATCGTAGCGATAAAGCTTCGAGATTGTTATTGTCGGGGCACAATTTTTCGATAGAAAACTGAGAATTCGTAACAATTGTAAAAACAATCGTTATTACGTAATACTTCACAGAAGGTACGTAACAGAAATTCTACTAATACAATACTCCACAGAAGGTGCACATATTTCTACCAACGCGAACACTTCACCGAAGGTGCGCTAATAGAATTCTGATAAACGAAGAAGGTGATGCAACACTTCACAGAAGGTGCACATATTTCTACCAACGCGAACACTTCACCGAAGGTGCGCTAATAGAATTCTGATAAAAGAAGAAGATGACAGGCGAAAGATGAAAAAACTCCTGCTGGGGTGAATGATCACCGTTGCTCAAAGCTTTATTCACCCCACAAGAATAGCTTCCAGGAACCAGCAAGTTCGTCGAAGAACTTGGAATACTCTTGCTCTTCTGACTCCTCGGATGAACACGAACTCCCGTGCAAAACTCAACGCTGGTACAATACCTCTCTTCTCTCTCACAACTTCTAAGTACTTGTAAACTTTCTGTTTACTACTTGTGTATATGTTTCTTACTGTGAGAGAGAAGGAGGAGACCTTATATAGGCCCCTGCAACAACTGCCCGATTAGCACAATATTAGGGACGTGGTAATAACCACCCCGAACATGGAGCAACCGCTCAGAACATGCAAAGACACGTGCTAAGTGCAAAGTGCGCCAACAAAACGCCACATTATGCCTCATGAGCCCGAGTCCGAGTCCGAGTCCGAGTCGCTAAGCCCCTATGGGGCTTAGCTCCTATGGAAATAAATTTCCCAAGAGCAAAAAGCTAGAAGCTTACCATGGAGCCTTATTCTTACCTCTTAGTAAAATCACCCACATGGTTCCCACCTTTGGGTCACCACCCATGTGCACATCCCAACAATACATAGAAGCCTGTATATGTTGAGATACCACATGATGCATTTTTGATGTGGGACTAAAACTTTACTAAGCATGTAGAGAACAAGTTCTCTACATGTTAAGAATGCAAATGCCCCAACATATATTTCACAAGTTAACATGTAAATATGATGTAGGTACCTAAACAGAAACTTTTGTTAGCATTTCCAATTTATATAGAAGAAAGAGAAAATCAAATGTTTTGTGAAATATAGGGGAGAAATCTGGAATTTATCAATACAAAAATAATAACTTGGATACAACATGCCATGGAAAATGGGGTCAGTATTCACCTGCAACCTCCATTGCAGTAATTGAGGACTTATTTTTAGGAATTCTTGGAATGTCAGTCAGGATATCAGTCAGTGAGAGTGTCTGTCCTCTGACCATGTCTGGGGCATCTACCATAGCCTAAAACATAATAAGTTTAGAACACAGAATACTAGCCAGTACGAAAGCATAAATGCTTCAAAACTAAAATAACAAAAAATATAAGTAATTTGCCAGAATTGAGATTAAAAAATACTAAGACTATAGTGTCGATGAAAATTAAAAAAACTATTCCCAATTCAGACATTGCCAGTGATATATCGCAGCAGTTGAAGTTGTTTGTCCCGGGGAGTCAATTTTCGATAGAAAACTGAGAAAATGAAACGATTGTAAAAACAACGTTTCTAGCAACACTCCAAAGAAGGAGCTTGACATATATCCTTGGAGGATTCTGGATTACGAAAAACAAAGAAGATTTCGTAACAACAAACGATTATAGTACTTCTAAAAAGAAAGTATAAATCGAGTTGCTAGCAACATGTCACGACCTGTACCCTGTTTAGGGGCACGAGCACGTGGGTATGTCCAGCCTACGCCGTAGTATCGGCGGAAGAATACTGTAAAGTCATCTAGAATATATAGAATCTAAGACACAATAATATAACCTGTCATCTCCGCATAGAGGAATATAATCACCACTCAATCACATAAATCTAAGAAAGATAAGCACGCTGATAAAGATAAGGATAAAGATGAAGTAAATAGTCTGAAATATTGCTGAGCTACAATCACAAGTTCAAAATTTAAAGACATCACAAGATCCCAAATAAATACTACAACTCTCAAAGTATCAAGTTGGAATATAGTCCAGACAAAATCTAGCTAAATTAAGTCACTACAGGCTGTGCGTCCTCTATGAGCACCGGGTCCACAGGCTGGTCCTGGTCGTAGGCTCCATCTATGCCAAACTCGTAGTAGATCGGACAATCTGCATCTAAATCCTCCGAAAAACAATAGGGGTTATCCTGTCAGGATATGAGCAAGTGCAAACACTAATAACAGTTTCATGTGAATTGACAAATACTATAAGAGACAATTATAATAAAATACAAGATGAAATATCAAGAATGAAAGTAAAACAGTACAAGAGGACTGGATATCATGTCATGTGTGAGATATAAGATAAAACTGGAATATAAACAATGGAAAGTAATCTGAGGTATGATGTAAACAAAAAAAAAGTGTCATCAGATATTAGAGCGTTATGTGATCGGCTTGGGCCAAGATCAGGCTGTTCTATTTGACCGGCTATGCACAAGTAGTATAATAGTATAGGGATCAGGCCGGCCAAAATAGAAAGCTATGCACAAGTAGTATAAGGTCAGGCTACACCCTACGTGTGGTGAGGGTGGAGCTATGCATAAGTAATAAACAAGTAGGGATAATGATCACATAACGTCTAATAACTCCCTATCCCCGAATAGTATAATAGATCCAGACATGACAGGTCATGATACGGAATTAGAAGAGTAGGGGGCCAGCCCACTCCCAAATCGGTGTCTATATAAGTACATGAAACAATATCGAGCAATGTACTCATATACCAAGTAAACCAGAAATGACATCTCATGACGAGATTCACGTATACTAGTCCGTTTATCCTCGTATCGAGAATCAAGTATAACACTACAACTGAATCGGATATAATAGATATCAAAGCAATGAAAACTATCAGAGAATGTACTTGCCTGAGGTCCTGAGCTGACGAAATCGAAACTACAAACCACTCAATGAGCCACGAAAGGTCAACTCGCACAACTGTCTTCTATTGCTGAAACAGACATTACCAACATTCTCAGAATAGTAAAATTAGCTAGAAATGCCTACCAATAAGTCCAATTCTGGCCACAAGGGCAAAACGATAATTTCGGACAAAAACTATGTCCGCCGTTGGACCCGTTTTGCTCCGAAATGCTTACCGGTATCTACGGTCTCAAAATTCAACAAACTATATGTCTACAGGTCCGGTTTGATGAGACGAACCCAATCGTATGTCCAAAGTAGGATTCCGGTAGGCCGTGCACAAATTCGTCCGTTGGATCGGGTCGTGGGCCCGCCAAAATAGCGTTCCGGTCGACCTTCTCAGATTCGGACCAAACTTGGCATACAGGACCAAAAAAATGATATGGTCCTGTTGGTGCAATTTTTGTCTCAATATGACGAGTGTGCACAAAGTAATTGACAAATTTGCAAAAAGGCCGATACGGTAAATTATGACGGATACGCATCAAATTCGTCGCGTACACGCGACCAATTTGAATTTCGTCAAAGCCCACACGTCCATGAAGTCGATATGCACCTTTTGATGCTTTCGGTTCGCGACCACGTCGTTCGGATTGACAGAACGGACGGCTTATCGGGATAATTTTTCTAAAAATTCAGTTTTGAAAACCAGTTTTTTCTCAAACTTCACAAACAAATAACTTTCTGTATAATACATAAAAATTAAATCTACAAGAAGGGTTTTGATCTCCTATATGTTGTCTACAAGTGTCTTTAGACCGATTTTGAAAACTAGCAACACGCTGGTCGCAAATCGGCCACAAAGTTGGGATTTCGGGACAGTTTTTAACGTCCAATAAATCAATTAATTTGGAACTCGTTTTTCGTCGCACATGATGCAAATCGGCACAAACTATTTAAAGAAATACGAAGACGTATATGTTGTGAACATACCAGAAGAAACGAATTGTGAAACGATCGAACGAGCGTCGTGCAAGATCAAGACGAAGTCGGGTTTGCGGCTGTTGTGTCACGACCCGCACCCTAGAGTAAGGGCACGAGACGTGGGTACGTCCAGCCTCCGTCGCAGTGTCGACGGTAGAACGCTGTCCTAGGTCACAACATCTAACATTATAATGCTAAGCAGTTTATACTCCCCGAATGGGGGTGACATAGCAGAATGTAAACCCAATCACAACTAAGGAAGAAGAAGCACGATATGATATAGAACTCAAAGGAAATACAGATGATCAAAATAGTCTAAGTGTCTAAGATAACATCTCAGCAATATCCAGAAATACAAGTCTCAACTACTGAATTTGAAAGAATATATACAATCCAGATCTCAAATGACAGAAATAGTAAAACCTAGACTAAACTAGTCCCAAGACAACATAAGTAAGATAAGCCTAACTAAACTAGTCTAGGCAGTAGGGGTAATGTCATCAGCTAGAGCTGGGTCCTCCTGAGAGTACAGCTCACAAGTGTCGTCTAGGGCTGTCCCATAGAAGGTATCAACACCAGCCTCATCCTCGTCCTCTGTAAACATTCAACGGTGCCCAATCAGGACGGAGCGAGCACAATACATCTCAACAGTTCATAGCAGGTTAGAAAATATAATCATGCAGTAAAGTAAGATACAGGAACTGAAAGAAAGTACAGAATGTAAACAGAGAGAGAACTATAATAGAAATATCTACTATAAGTAGAGAAATAACAGTGGCTAGTGAGTCAGAGTACAATATAAACATGTGAATGGCATAGGAGATTCTGATGAGACACTACGGAGGTGATCAGATGAGATACTACTTGGGTATTATTCACATGTCTACTTCTACTCCCCCGTACCCCCAATCAATACACAAGGATCCAGCCAGGTTATGTTATGATCCATACAATGGCCCACAAGGGGTGATACATGGTAGGCCCAAAAATGGGTGATTCTAGGAATGCCCATAAATGGGTGATTCAAGAAAATCTCTGTGATCAGGAGAGTACATGTCACAAGTGATCAATGAACCATGAAGCATAGTGATACACCATGTCAGTGAAACGCACAGAACATGTAGTATCCGATGCTCCCTGAAGGGATAACATCTCAAGAAGGGATCCATATGGTACTAATCCGTGTGACCAACGTGACAGTATCAAGTAAAGTAATTTAAAGCATGAGAATAATTCTAAACAAGATATGAAATGATCAGAGAATGTACTCGCCTGGTATTTGAGTATCCGAATGAAATGTACTGTCCGATGAGAGGTGTCTGGCTCCTAATCAGAACAGCACAAGTCACAATAAGTCTAAAATGATAACAAGATACAATTCAATGCATTCAACATGAATCTAGGTCAATCTAGGCCAAAGTCAACGCTTGGTCAACTTTGGTCAACCCTAGAAGTTAAACTAGGTCAACTATGGTCAAACTAGGTCTAACAAGTCTAAATTAGGTCAAACAAGTTATTCTAGGTCTAAACAAGCCCACAAGACCATACAAGCCTAAACAAAGCCTATCAAGTCTATATGTCACGCCCCAGAACCAGAATACTGGAGAGCGGGGGCAGACATAGCCAGCTACGTATATGAAATGGAATCCATCTCGCTATACGGTCACGGCTGTCTAGATACATGAGGGTTTATCTACAAGCCAACAGTCTCTTAAGGTCATGAACAAGCCTAGTGTCTCAATCACAAGCAAGTAATTAAAGTCACAAGACGTATGATCATTAAATATACAATAGTAAGGCATCCCAAACATTACATATTCAGCTGATCATGAAGCTAGTCGTTACAAAATGTTAGGACTAGCAAGAGTTTAGTCATACATGATCAACCCTAGGATCTGTTAATCATGTTACAGCCCGTAGGCATACAGTAAGTAAGTGCAATCGGGCTAAACAGGTGCTCGTCGGCTAAACGCCTCAAAAGAATATGTTTACAATAGAGTGGAAGAGCCAAAAATAACCCACTCGTTGCCAGGGTTCCGTCTAGTAGCCACCATCTGGCTGGAAGGTCGGCAGGTCCTCTGGAGCTGCTCCGAAATCTGGCCACACAAAACCAGCTGGGTTAGACCCCAGAAAGAGCAAGTGCCACAAAGGAAGCTTCACTTAAAAACTAAAACCAGCAATCATCACAAGATATAAATAAAGTAAGAACTGGAAATAAAGAAAATACACCAGGATGATATACGACGAGATAACCATGGAACTATTCAGGTTATAACCCGTAAACCAAACAAGGACCGGGGTTGTAACCCTTCGTCTTAACAGAACTTAGAATTATCACCATTTATCGGTAAAATAAATACAAGCATTCTGGTCATTCAATAATCTGGAACAGGAACAGGGCAAGACTAAACTGGTTAGACTCCATTCAATCACTTCACGGCCAAACAAGAATTACGGCTTGATACTTTAACTAACTAGGGTTGTCACAAGCCTAGTTACTAACAAGATGCAGTGAGATTATTCTACAGCCACAAGCCCTGCAGACCATCCAGGTTACCCGGGTTAAAAGATTAGAGTTAAATTCAGGTGGGTACATCGTCCAGGAAATGAATGTACCCTTAGGTAGCTTGAATGGTGCAACACATGACAGTGTGCTGGAAATGTGCCCTACTCGACGGCAGGCTACAGATCCCAAGGCATGCCCAGGTAACGGGATTGCCTGTAGCTGGGAAATCTCGTCATGACTAATGTATTAATCTAGTTATTAGCCTTAGTCCATTTTAGTAGGTACTCCTGACCGTGGTACTCAGGAGTCCCTGTCCTAGACATGATGCAATACAGGGCTATAGAAGATCAAGGGTAAGTAGGGTTAGGTCCAGTTGTGCCTAAACATCAGGTTGCACCTGAGTCAGACTGCGCTCAGTCAGGCTGTACTCAGGTCAGGCTACGCTCAGGTCAAGCTACGCTCAGGTCAAGCTACGCTCAGGTCAAGCTACGCTCAAGTCAGCGTATACAAGACATACGCTTCCAAAAGGCAGTGTATGTACTCCATACGACTCCTCTTCAAGGCAGCGTATGGGATCCATACGACTCCTCATCAAGGCAGCGTATGGGATCCATACGACTCCTCATCAAGGCAGCGTATGGGATCCATACGACTCCTCATCAAGGCAGCGTATGAGGTCCATACGACTCCTCACTCATCAAGGCAGCGTATGAGGTCCATACGACTCCTTGCCAAGGCAGCGTATGCAAGACATACGCCTCCAAAAGGCAGCGTATGAGTCGGACTGCGCTACGCTAAAGAGCACGCACAGCTCAATGGCGCTAGCTAAAAAGCTCGCGCACTGCTCACTGTCTTCTCCAAATCAGCAAGAACTCCATGGTTTGAACCCAAAGCTTCAAAAGTCCATAACTTGGTCAAAATAAGTCCAAATCCAACTTTTCAAAGGTTAAAATTGGGTAGAATAAAATTCTCTACAACATGGAACCATCAAAACTTGAAAACAAAGAAGCTTGATAGATCAAAACCACCAAAATCCAAAAATAACTAATTTCTAGATCTACAAAAATTAAAGCTTCAAAATGGAAAATAATAAGTTCTAAAGTGTCTTAGAAAGATGGGAAGAAGCTAATAGAACAATAAAAATGGGCTCTCTTGTGGAAGCAAGTTGTACTTGCCTAAAGGGTGCTCTTGGTTGGTGGTGGGTTTAATGGAGAAGGAGAAGAGATTAATGAAGAGAGAGAAGAAGAATAGGCAATAAATATGAGTGATGGGGGTAGGTAGGGGTTCACCCCTTGGTTTATGATGAACCAAGAGCAATCCCAAACCGAACCAAGCCAACCCAAACCAAGAATAAACCAAGCCCATGGAGGAAATTAAGCAAGGAAATCATACAATAGAAGAATAAATACGTACACGTATTCCAGAAATACATAATACGAACCACAGGCATTACAACTCTACCCACCTTAAAAGAATTCCATCCTCGAAATTTAATCAAGAGGCTGGAGGAGCAATGACAAGCTATATTAATCACATGCAAGCTATAACTAGGCAGACAATCACTCATTCAAGCAAGGAACCGAAGGCATGAGGCATAAAAAAGATATTATACCTCACGAGTCAAACAAGTCAGGATATTGCGATCGGATATCATCCTCACGCTCCCACGTTGACTCCCCCAAAGAGTGATGACCCCAAGCAACTCGGACTAACTTGATAGTCTTGTTCTTAAGGATCTTCTCTCTCCGGTCCAATATAGACACGGGCCTCTCCTCATACGAAAGGTTGGTACCAACAACCAATTCTGAATGATCCAGGATGTGGCTCGGGTCCGGGATATACCGTCGTAATTGGGATACATGGAACACGTCATGCACCTCGCTTAGCGACGGCAAAAGAGCGAGACGATAGGATACATCTCCTACTCGCTCCAGAATGTCAAATGGTCCTATATAGCTAGGACTAAGCTTACCCCGTACGCCGAAATGAATGACACCACGGTTAGGCAAAATCCTCAGGAATACATGATCGTCGACCGAAAACTCGAGAGGGCGCCGATGAGAATCGGCCCAATGACGCTGGCGATCTTGGGCAACTCGAAGGTGATCTCTGACTCGCCTGACCACTTCAACTGTCTGGGCAATCATTTCTGGACCGAGCATCTGTCTCTCTCCAACATCATCCCAGGCTAGCGGGGATCTGCACTTCCTACCATACAGTACTTCGAACGGGGCCATCTGGATACTGGCCTGGAAACTGTTGTTGTACGAGAATTCTACCAGGTGCAAGTGATCTTCCCATGAACCACCGAAGTCAAGTGTGCAAGACCGCGACATGTCTTCAAGAGTCTGGATCGTGCGCTCCGACTGGCCATCTGTCTGCGGGTGATATGCTGAACTGAACTGGAGATGAGTTCCCAAACTCTCTTGCAAGCTATGCCAAAAGTACGATGTAAATGTTGAATCTCGGTCCGAGGTGATACTGACTGACACATCGTGCAATCTGACAATCTGCCTGAGGTACATCTCTGCTAGCTGAGCCGTCGACTGACCAACTCTGAATGGAAGAAAGTGAGCCACTTTCGTGAGCCTGTCAACTATAACCCAGATAGCATCTCTACCAGCTGGGGATCTAGGTAGCCCAGTTATAAAATCTATGGTCACATGCTCCCACTTCCATTCTGGAATCGGTAAGGGCTGAAGAAGTCCAGCGGGCCTCTGATGTTCAGCCTTAACTTGTTGGCAGACTAAACAACGATAGACAAACCGGGCTATCTCCCTCTTCATGCCATTCCACCAGAAATGCTGTCGGATATCACGGTACATCTTCGTACTGCCGGGATGGATGGAATACTGCGAACTGTGCACTTCCAACATGATCTCCTGCCGGATATCTCCGTTAGGTACACAAAGATACTTACCATGTCGAAGTGTACCATCTTCATGAATACATAACTCGGGTCTTCGTCCTGCCTCACACTCTGCTCTGAGTCGCTGAAGCTTGGAATCTGCCGACTGTGCCATCCGGATCCTCTCAACTATAGTGGACTGAACTTGCATGCTGGCCATCAATGCCACACTGGAAGGAAGAATAACTTCTATACCCATCTTCTGAAGATCGGCTAACAATTCTGGCTACGTTGTTAGGAAATAAGCTCCGGCTCTCCTGCTCAATGCATCTGCTACGACATTGCCTTTCCCAGGATGATACTGCAAGTTGACATCATAATCCACAAGAAGCTCCAGCCACCTTCTCTGACGCATGTTAAGATCCTTCTGGGTAAAAACATACTTCAGGCTCTTGTGGTCGGTAAAAATCTCCACCCTGTCTCCATACAAGTAGTGCCTCCACAACTTAAGTGCAAACACCACTGCTACCAGCTCCAAGTCATGGGTTGGGTAATTCTTCTCATGATCACGAAGTTGTCGTGACGCATAAGCTATTACCTTCCCATGCTGCATCAGAACACATCCTAAACCTCTGCCTGAAGCATCACAGTACACTGAAAATCCTCCGGTCCCATCTGGAAGCGTGAGAATAGGAGCTGTTATCAGGCCTCGCTTCAACTGCTCAAAAGAACTCTGACACTCTGTTGTCCAAGCAAACTGCGCATCCTTGCGGGTCAACTGCGTCAATGGCGCTGAAATTCGAACAAAATTCGAAACAAACTGTCGATAGTAGCCGGCCAATCCAAGAAAACTATGAACCTCTGTAACTGTGCTGGGCACTGGCCATGACTTAATAGCCACAATCTTCTGGGGATCCACTTCTACTCCTCCTCTAGTGATGATATGACCCAAGTACGAAATGCGATCGAGCCAGAACTCGCATTTACTGAACTTGGCATATAACTGGTGCTCTCTGAGGATCTGAAGAACTATACAGAGATGCTGCTCATGCTCTGCCTCACTCTTGCTGTAGACCAGAATGTCATCCAAGAACACAATCACAAACTGATCCAAGTAAGGCATAAAGATGCGATTCATGAGGTCCATGAATACTGCCGACGCATTGGTTGCTCCAAAAAGCATAACAATGAATTCCTAATGCCCATATCTCGATCTAAAAGCTGTCTTCGGGATGTCCTGCTCTCTGACTCTGATCTGATGATAACCTGAGCGCAAATCAATCTTCGAGAATACTGAAGCCCCCTTGAGTTGATCAAACAAGTCATCTATCCTCGGAAGAGGGTATCTGTTCTTGATTGTCACTGAGTTCAAGGTACGATAATTAACGCATAACCTGGACGTACCATCCTTCTTTTTCACAAGAAGCATTGGGGCTCTCCAAGGCGATCCACTAGCACGAATGAATCCCTTGGTTCTAAGCTCTTCAATCATCTTGTACAATATCTCCAACTCTGACGGCGCCATCCTGTAGACTCTCTCTGACACTGGGGCTGTCTCGGGAATCAAGTCTATAGTGAACTCGATCTCCCGCTCCGGAGGCATACCTGGAAGCTCTTCTGGGAAAATATCTGGGAACTCCTCGACTATCCTGGGCAACTGAACTGCTGCTACTGCCATCCGTAATACTGGAGGAGATTGCTCAACCTCGCCTCGAGAGAAAGAAAACTCTGGCTCGCCTGAAATGTTAAAAACAACCCTGCCAATGTGGCAGTCTATCCTAGCATACTGGTTCCTCAACCAATCCATCCCTAGGACCACATCATAATCGGTCATCGGGAACTCTATCAATCTAGCGGGGAATTCTCTACCGCTAACTACGATCTGACACGAGGAAAACACTATATCTACTCCCACAAGTTCGCTACCAGTAAGTATATTAAGCCTTACTGATAATGACTCGGGCTCCAATCCTACCCGTGTCGCGAATCGTGCAAACATAAATTAATGCGATGCACCAGAATCAAATAAAGCTGAAGCTGGAAAGGAGTTGACGAGAATAGTACCTGCCACTACCTTTCCTGGTGCCAATCCCTCCTCCACGGTCATCACCATAGCCTGACCGTGCCCTCGGGGTGCTGGTCCCCTCTGCTGAAATCCTCGCTGCCTGCTCTGACTCTGGGCTTGGACTTGTACATACTGCTGGGGGTTCTGCTGCTGGAACACTTGGTTCTGAGGCGGCAAGGGCCTCGGCAATGGAAACTGCTGCTGCTGGACCGGAGCTGGTCCTCTCACCGAAGAGCTAGAAAGGTTGGACGATGATGAACCACCCCTATTCGGGCAGGATCCAACCCTATGGTCTGGTGCTCCACAAGCCCGACACAATCCCTGTGCCCTGCGACATTCTGCCACCACATGGCCTGGCTTCCCACAATGAGAACAACCCACTGCGGAAGATTGCTTCTGCTTCTGCTGCTGCTGAGGGTGCGTCGGAGTGGAATGCTGAACCGACGTTAATGAGGCCGCCAGCCTTGGAGCTCCAATAGTCAAAGCCCTGGCTGCCGGGGCCGGTGCTGAAGACTGATTCATCTGGCCGTGAGATCTCTTCCGACCTCCGACCCTATCACAATCCTCTGGGATGTATACTCATGCCTCCAGGCTGCTCTCAAGACTGCATCGAAAGTCTGATGCTCAAACTGCTCAACTGCCAACAAGATCTCCAGGTGAAGTCCCTGCTGGAATCGCTGGGCTCTATCATACTCGGTTGCCACCAAGGTGGGAGCAAACCGACTGAGTCTGGAAAACTCGGCCGCATATCCGTCGACCGTCCTGCCTCCTTGCTTCAGATTGGTAAACCTCGTCTGCAGATCATAACGAGCCACGACATCGAAATACTTGGTCTGGAATCTCTCTCTGAATACTGTCCAAGCAATAGGTGCTGCTAATCCAACGGCCTACGCTGCCCACCAGCTGCGGGCAAGATCTAACAACTGCAGGCGCACAACGGCCACCTTCTCGTTCTCTGGGGTCCTGGCTGCTTCCAGAATCATCTCTGTGTCCTGAAGCCATGCATCTGCCGCGATAGCATCTTCACTACCGTCGAAGAATGTAGGGTTCAAGCGCTTGAAGCTGTTGGTCGCGCTGTTACCGTGATGACCTCCTCTGGTCAAAGCATCCGCCAGTGCCTGGTGCAAGGCATCTCCATGACGATCTTGAGAAGCTATCAAGGTCCTGACGAGTCCTACCAAAGTGCCGTCATCATGTTCTACAGGTTGAACTGGCTGGACTGGTGGCTCTCCGGCAGAAGGCACGACTCTGGAGGCTACTCCAGAATGCTGGGCTTGATCTCCAGGTTGCTGCTGGTCCGCGGGAGGTGCTCCGCCTTGCTGATAGGTAGGACCACAAACAATGCAGCTGAAGAAGACGACATAGGAACAAATAAGGAAGGACCAGGACAGACCAACGATGCAAGCATATGATCAGGACAAGAATCCAGGGATTCAGAAGATACGAGCAGAGATCAAGGACGAATACTGATTGAGACATCTATTCGGTAAACCCTCACATATCTTGATTTACAAGACCTGCATGGGCCACCACTTAAACCATGTCACGCCCCAGAACCAGAATACTGGAGAGCGGGGGCAGACATAGCCAGCTACGTATATGAAATGGAATCTATCTCGCTATACGGTCACGGCTGTCTAGATACATGAGGGTTTATCTACAAGCCAACAGTCTCTTAAGGTTATGAACAAGCCTAGTGTCTCAATCACAAGCAAGTAAGTAAAGTCACAAGACGTATGATCATTAAATATACAAAAGTAAGGCGTCCCAAACATTACATATTCAGCTGATCATGAAGCTAGTCATTACAAAATGTTAGGACTAGCAAGAGTTTAGTCATACATGATCAACCCTAGGATCTGTTAATCATGTTACAGCCCGTAGGCAGACAGTAAGTAAATACAATCGAGCTAAACAGGTGCTCGTCGGCTAAACGCCTCAAAAGAATATGTTTACAATAGAGCGGGAGAGCCAAAAATAATCCACTCGTTGCCAGGGTTCCGTCTAGTGGCCACCATCTGGCTGGAAGGTCGGTAGGTCCTCTGGAGCTGCTCCGAAATCTGGCCACACAAAACCAGCTGGGTCAGACCCCAGAAAGAGCAAGTGCCACAAAGGAAGCTTCACTTAAGAACTAAAACCAGCAATCATCACAAGATATAAATAAAGTAAGAGCTGGAAATAAAGAAAATACACCAGGATGATATACGACGAGATAACCATGGAACTATTCAGATAACCAGGTTACAACCCGTAAACCAAACAAGGACCGGGGTTGTAACCCTTCGTCTGAACAGAACTTGGAATTCTCACCATTTATCGGTAAAATAAATACAAGCATTCTGGTCATTCAATAATCTGGAACAGGATCAGGGCAAGACTAAACTGGTTAGACTCCATTCAATCACTTCACGGCCAAACAAGAATTACGGCTTGATACTTTAACTAACTACGGTTGTCACAAGCCTAGTTACTAACAAGATGCAGTGAGATTATTCTACAGCCACAAGCCCTGCAGACCATCAGGTTACCCGGGTTAAAAGATTAGAGTTAAATTCAGGTGGGTACATCGTCCAGGAAACGAATGTACCCTTAGGTAGCTTGAAGGGTGCAACACATGACAGTGTGCTGGAAATGTGCCCTACTCGACGGCAGGCTACAGATCCCAAGGCGTGCCCAGATAACGGGATTGCCTGTAGCTGGGAAATCTCGTCATGACTAATGTATTAATCTAGTTATTAGCCTTAGTCCATTTTAGTAGGTACTCCTGATCGTGGTACTCAGGAGTCCCTGTCCTAGACATGATGCAAGATAGGACTGGTTATTTTATACAAACACAATCGCCCACGGTGTCCAGATTAATTATACAGGTCATGTCATGTCAGGTAGCCGTCGCAACAACTATTCGAGATAATCGTGTCAGGTTATCATGCCAAGTGTACTTGTCAGGAGTGCATCACGATGGGCCACTATCAGGTCATGTCAGGTTATTATGTCAGGAGTGCACCACTACGGGTCACTATCACGTCATGCTCAATTATCAATTCCAAAAATATCAAGTAATTTTGCAATTATCAAGTTCAGGACAAAAGGCGTAAGGATATAAAATGGACGTTAAATATCTAATAAAATATCAATATATAGGGCTATAGAAGATCCAGGGTAAGTAGGGTCAGGTCCAGTTGCGCCTAAACATCAGGTTGCGCCTGAGTCAGACTGCGCTCAGTCAGGCTGTACTCAGGTCAGGCTACGCTCAGGTCAAGCTACGCTCAGGTCAAGCTACGCTCAGGTCATGCTACGCTCAGGTCAAGCTACGCTCAAGTCAGCGTATGCAAGACATACGCTTCCAAAAGGCAGCGTATGTACTCCATACGACTCCTCCTCAAGGCAGCGTATGGGATCCATACGACTCCTCATCAAGGTAGCGTATGGAATCCATACAACTCCTCATCAAGGCAGCGTATAGGATCCATACGACTCCTCATCAAGACAGCGTATGAGGTCCATACGACTCCTCATCAAGGCAGCGTATGAGGTCCATACGACTCCTTGCCAAGGCAGCGTATGTAAGACATACGCCTCCAAAAGGCAGCGTATGAGTCGGACTGCGCTACGCTAAAGAGCACGCGCAACTCAGTGGCGCAAGCTAAAAAGCTCGCACACTACTCACTGTCTTCTCCAAATCAGCAAGAACTCCATGGTTTGAACCCAAAGCTTCAAAAGTCCATAACTTGGTCAAAATAAGTCCAAATCCAACTTTTCAAAGGTCAAAATTGGGTAGAATAAAATTCTCTACAACATAGAACAATCAAAACTTGAAAACAAAGAAGCTTGATAGATCAAAACCACCAAAATCTAAAAATAACTAATTTCTAGATCTATAAAAATTAAAGCTTCAAAATGGAAAATGACAAGTTCTAAAGTGTCTTAGAAACATGGGGAGAAGCTAATGGAACAATAAAAATGGGTTCTCTTGTGGAAGCAAGTTGCACTTGCCTAAAGGGTGCTCTTGGTTGGTGGTGGGTTTAATGGAGAAGAAGAAGAGATTAATGAAGAGAGGGAAGAAGAATAGGCAATAAATATGAGTGGTGGGGGTAGGTAGGGGTTCACCCCTTGGTTCATGATGAACCAAGAGCAATCCCAAACTGAACCAAGCCAACCCAAACCAAGAATAAACCAAGCCCATGGAGGAAATTAAGCAAGGAAATCATGCAATACAAGAATAAATACGTACACATATTCCACTAATACGTAATACGAACCACAGGCATTATACTATATTAGTCTAAACAAGGCTAAACTAGCCTATGCTAGTATACCAAGTCCATACATAAAGTCAAAACCAACATCACACAACCTATATTGCATCTAGGCCTACACATGGAAATCACATAATGCATATATATATATATATATATATATATATATATATATATATATATATATATATATATATATATATATATATATACATATAGGCTACCTATAGGTATACCACACATACATATATATATAATATATATAATAGTACACACACATATTATATTATATAGGACACCTACATATATACATAATAAACTTTATGCATTAGATATACATACATATTTTATATATATTACATTATATATATACATAGGGAGATAGAAAGATAGGGAGGGGGGTAACATATAAGATGTGTGTGTATGTGACTGTGATACATGTGAGGGAAAAATCAGAAATCAGTGTGTGTGTGTTCCAGTGTGTGTGTGAGGAGGGATAGAAAACAGTGAACAGTGAAGTGAATGAGTGATGTGAGATTGTGTCAAGTGAACAGTGAAGTGTGTGTGTGTGTTAGCCTCACTGGAATCCCAAAGACAGGACACACATGGTGCATGAACCATGAATATATATATATCAATGTTGTACAACAGTGAAGAATCCAGGTTTTGAAAATAGTCCAACCACATTCCAATCCCATTTTCGAATCAAAACTCAACCAATTTATCCCAAAGTCGACCCATAGCTAGAATACATATAGGAGAACTATATTAGGATGTAAAACATCCAGATAACATCATTTAATTAGGTTAAAAGACTGCTAAAACTCGATCACAAAAATTGGAAAAAAATACAGGAACTGTACTAGGTTTCAGAAGTCGGGTAATTGTAAAATATCAATCAAAACTAAAGTAAAATATCAAAACAGTGGTTGGTAATATAAACACTATTAGTGTACGTGTCCAGCAACGTATTTGTGTCCACCCAAGTGGACACAAACGTGTCCAAACAGATTAAAACCCCAAATCAAAAACTAGGACACAGTACAGTGTGGACAGCCTCATACACGTGTTCCTAGTGCTCGTGCACACGACACGACACAAACCTCGTGCACGTGTCCCAGTATCGAAGGGGACTAGGGCTAGGTCGGGGACAGCCTGATACGTGTCCACGATGCGCGTGTGTACGATACGACACACGTATCAGTGTCAAAAATAGACTGAACCTGATACAGTATAAATCCAGTGCACAGCTAATAACGTGTCCGACACGATACGATAGGTCATGCCACTTGGGGAGTGTCGTGTCAGATACTGCCCCAACATGTCTAACTAGTGTCACGTGTCCACGTGTCCTATACAGGGAGAACTTGACCCCGAGTAGCAGAATAGTGCGTACGGTATCTGAACCACGTGTTCGTGTCCAGATCCCGACATGACACGACACTAGATTAAGCTCAGTCCTCTATAAATCAATAAGCAACAATCAACCCTAGAATCCTGTTCAATTACTTTTCTAAAAACAGATCGAAATCCCCTTTGGGGCATTTCATCAAACACTAGGTATATTGGACTGATACGTGTCCATTTAGGACACGAAATGGACACGAAATGCCATGAATTTCTAGGGTTAGCTAGGGGACACCTAGATCTAGGTTAATATGCAAAAATAACAGCATCTATAATAGAGTTTTAGGGATTTATCTATAGGTGTCAAAACTCCTCAAAAGCTCCAAAAAGGGGGTATCTCCTTGCTTCCCAAACTTCACCAAATTGTTAACAAACTAAGATTTTCCTCCATGAACAGCAAGACGGAGACAATTAGAATCCAATGCAATTAGTTTGAAAGGAAAAAGAATTAAATTGGATTTTCTATGAATTTCTTAAGATTGAGCATACCTCTCTTTCCAAATATGAACTTTCTAAAGGAGGCTAACCTAATGGAAGAGACTACTTAGAGGGTGGGGTTCCTTTGTGAAGTCATAAGCCATTAATCCAATCTCCATTTTAATTCGTATTTCCAAATTGGTTCTAATGACTAGGATATGATTAACTTAAATCAAACTAGGGTTTCATAATCTAACCTAGTAGTCATGGCTAGGGTTAGCTTCTAGGTTAGTCTCCAAAGTCAACACTAGTCAAAGTCTAGAATAACCCCTAATTAAAATTATACCAAAAATCATATAAATTCTAATAAATCTCAATAATTCACAATACTTCCAAATAAATCCCAAAATTCAAAAATGACCAAAATAGCCTTATACTAGAATGTGGTAGTGACATGCTGTGCGCTGCTGTCATGTCTTCGCGTTCTGTCACCGTTGCGCGCGTCATGGCCGGCCTCTGGTGGTCGTGGTGGCGGCGCTGGGTCGTTGGAAAGGCAGGGAGGTGTGCGGCTAGGGTTAGGGTTTGCAAAACTCCCTCTCTCTTTATCGATATGTATATACTGTATATGGGGTGTCGGGTTTGGTTTTGTAAGGAAAAAGGGGGTCAGGTTTGAAGCAACTGTGCAAAGCACGATTTTGGTTTGCTTGCTCTCGGTTGAGGGTGTGTGTGTGCGCTTTATTTTGACTTTCTATTCTATTTTGACTTTCTTTAATACTTTAGTAATTTATATATATATATATATATATATATATATGTGGTGGTTTTTAAATATATAAATAAATATATATATACTTTAATACTTTAGTAATATGTGGTGGTTTATATATATATATATATATTTTTATATATATATATATATATATATATATATATATATATAATATGTGGTGGTTTTTAAATACATACATACATAAATAAATATATTTTTATTATATATTTATTTATTATATAAAAACCACCACATATTATATATATATATTAAATAATTTTCCCTTCTTTATAAATAAATATTATATATATACATATCTCATAAAATGAAATAAATACCAAACAATTCTAAATTATTTATAAAATTAAAAATAAATATTCCATATCCATATTTATTTAATATATTAAAAGTTTTATAATAAAAACTGATTGAACATATATATATCTATATTAACAAAATACCTATTTAACTAATAATATAAAAATACTAACATTAATAATTTAAATAATATTAAAATAATAAAAAAATATAAATGACTATATTAGTCCTATTCAGGAAAGTGGAGGTGACAAATCTACCCACATTAAAAAAAAATTTATTATCGAAATTAGAGCAAACTAGTACAATACACTAGCAAGAACAAAGAGAAAAATATACCTCAAGGCACGAAGAGATAAGGGTAGCGCTCTCGCATCTCGTCCTCTCTTTCCCAGGTAGACTCACATGGAGAGTGATGCCTCCATGCGACACGAACCAAAGGAATAACTTGGTTCTGGAGCACCTTCTCCCGACGATCCAGAATCTCTACAGGCTGCTCTGGATAGCGGAGAGTAGGCCCCACCTCTAACTTGGAGTGATCCAATACGTGATTAGGGTCTGCCACGTATCACCTCCACTGTGACACAACATGTTATGAACTCCCTCAGCGTAGGCGAAAAGTCCAGTCGATAGGCTACCGCTTCCAAGGATAGTGAAAGGTCCGATGAAACGCGGACTAAGCTTCCCACCTCGGCCAAAACGAATCGTGCCCTGTGTCAAAAAATTCCTCAGGAACACCATATCACCAATATAGACACAAGATAAGACTCAATACAAGACCCTAAAGCAAACAATCATGAGCAAGCACAAACAGAAAAACTGATACTAATCTCGAACTCTAACGGTCTCCGGTGGCTATCGGCCTAATGCCGCTGTCTATCCTGAGCCACTCGAAGTCTATCCCTGATCAACTTAACCTTATCTGCTGCATCCACCACCATCTCCGGGCCAAGCGAAACTCTCTTACGGACATCGTCCCATGAAAAAGGAGTACGACATCTTTGTCTGTATAGAGCCTCAAATGGCGACATCTCTATACTGACCTGATAGCTGTTCTTGTAAGCAAACTCTACCAGGTGAACATGGTCCTCCCAAGATCCCCCGAATTCTAACACACAAGTGCGAAGCATATCCTCGAGTTTCTGGATGGTCCTCTCTGACTGTCCGTCCATCTGGGGGTGATACGCGGTACTGAACTTGAGTTGGGTGCCCAAGCTAGTACGCAAACTCCTCAAGAAGTAGAAAGTGAAACGACTATCCCGATCCGAGACTATGCTCACCGAAAATCCATAAAATCTGACTATCTGTCGCACATACATCTCTGCCAGCTTCTCCGTAGACAGTCCCACCTTGAAAGGCAAAAAGTGGGCTGATTTGGTCAATCTATCAACGATGACCCAAATTCTATCTTTTCCTCCTGGAGATCGTGGAAGTCCAAATACAAAGTCCATAGTGATGTGCTCCCACTTCTACTCTGGAATAGGTAGTGGCTGAAGCAGACCACCTGGCCCCAGTTTCTCGACTTTCACCTGCTGGCACACTAAGCATCGAGATACAAACTGAGATACCTCTCGCTTCATGCCATACCACCATACGTGCTCCCTCGGGTCTCTGTACATCTTGTTGGCTCTAGGATGCATAGAGTACTGAGAATGATGTGCTTCCTGCAGAATCTCCTTCCGAAGCTATCTACTCGGAATGCACAATCTAGTACCGTATCTCAGCGACCCATCTTCGGCTATAGAGAAATCGTCTAGCAATCCTGCCTACACTTGCTCCCTGATGCTCCTCAGGGCCACATCATAAAACTGTGCTGATCTGACTTTGTCCATCAACACAGACTGAATCTGTAAACCCCACATCTGAACCTCCATACCCGAAACGATCACTCGATACCCAAATTATCTAGATCGGCCAATAGATGACGATCTGCCATCAAATACTTAGCGACTGGATACTTGCTTAAGGTATCTGTAACTACGTCGGCCTTTCCTGGATGGTACTGCAAATAGATATCAAAGTCCTTCATTAGCTCAAACCAGCGCCTCTGCCTCATGTTCAATTCATTCTGGGTGAACACATACTTCAAGCTCTTGTGATCCTTGAAGATCTCAACTTACTGGCACACTCTATCCAGGATACTATACTACACTTATGGGATACTACCTTCTATTGTCTTCCTCAAATAAATTCGGGCAAAAAAGTAGCATGCGGGACTCAGTTGAATGGGACACAAGTGTCATGTGGGTAGTAGGCTTAATGTGGGTCGTGTTCCTATTTTGGGCCAACAAGTTTGGGTCGAAATGGTGCCCCCAATTTGAGTCGAAAATAAAAGTGACTTCATGGGGTGAATAAAGATTGGGCCTTGTGTCAGGAAATTCGTATGATAAAATAAAGCACAAGATGGTGTGCCTGAGTGGGACACGAAGGTCATGGGCGTAGGGCGTCTTATCTACATTATGCATATGCAGTTGGTTTTGAGAAAAAAACTAGTCTTATGCTCCTAAAGTAAAAGTCATGACAATGTGCATATGAGAATCATAAATAAAAGTGGGAATGATTAATGGCCTAAATTGATCCAAAAGTTGTGCGATACAAAGATAGTACAAGAGAACGAGTTTGAGTGGGACATGATATATCAAAATGAAGATAATCTTGTCTACTACAAACTCATGAAGGAAGTTTCCAGAGATTGACATCTCTGACGCTCCAGAAATCAAAGTTACGGAAGAACATTCGTCTTTCTAGGATACTCTCTCTAGGGTGTCTACCCAAGTCTTGCCGCTGTCTACACAAGGCACTAACTCATGTATATGATACTTGGATGGTACCTGTAACTCCTCGTACCAAATTTTTCAAAGTTTTATTTGTTTATTTATTATATTTTATTTCAAAACAAGTTTTAAAATAAATCATTTAAAAGTACTAAATTATTGTAATAAAAATATTTTAGTCTTGAATTTTATTATTATGCATCGTAAAGATGTTTGTCATTATTTTGGATCGATAAAATTTTTGTCAAATTATTTTAAATAGGATTTGACTAATAAAATATATTTTAATTATTTGGATGATATTGTTGTATTTAAATTACTATGATAACTATTTATTTGAATTAAGATTTGATTTACACTAGCATAATATTTTGGGAGAAATTATATTATGATTTGGAATGATATATCTTAAATTGTTTTGAGAAACCTTTAAATATTATTTTAAAGTCGTTATGTGTATCGCTAATTTGATTTGAATTTGTATGTTCGAAATTATTTGATAATATAGAATAATATTTTATATTAGCAACCGTCTACAGTATTGCGATTGGAATAATTGGTATTTAAAATTCTATTTAAATTTACGATAGGACTTATCCATTATAGTTTAAAATTATTTGATAAATACTAAACGATTGATTTAATTTAACATGTATTATCTACTAATAAGTTTTCATTTCAAATTTTATTGATTTGATTTAAACTAAAAGATGGACTTATCTATTAGGACTTTTAGTCCTTATCCAACTAAGAGAGTAACCCCTATATAAGGAGAGCTCCTTCTACCATTTTCTTCAATCCCAACAACTCATCATCCACAATAAATTGTGTATCGTGTCTGTGTTTGTGTCTACCCTTTCCATTATGTTTCTCTTTTACATTTACATACAACTCATTGCCATGTCCGACACTTCGGACATCGTCCTAAATCCTACGGACACGTCCAATACAATCAAACAAGATAATTCAACCCTAAACCTTATTTCTGTCGGCTCACCAGTGTTGTTGAGCCGGCGTGCCCCTTGTTGCTCGCCATGCCAGCAGCAATCGTGGCGCCATCAACCGCCAATCCTGGAACCTCCTACAACCACCATCACTACAAATGCCAACCATCGACCACCTCTTCTTCCGACCACCTCCTCCTGCCGTACCACCATGACACCCTCACCACCACCAAAAACATGGCCGAACATCCAACACCCCACAGCGGCCACTGTCGCGGCAGCCCACATCCGCTTCCTCCAATCCGACAACCGCCATCGAAAAAACCAAATTGTTATCACAAACACCACCAAACCACTTACCTGGCCGCCGTGCCGAGCGCCCTGCCCTTCTCCTTGAACCACCGCCCTCGATCCCGCCTTCCGTGAGCACTGTCGTCCTCCTCCTACGCGGACCACCGCGAGCTCGCACCGACCGCCGGTGACCTTTCTTCCGCGCCGCCCCTCGGATGCTGGATCTCCGCCAGGGCTCCCTGGATCTCCCCGTGCCGCGTCTCCCTTCGCCGTCGGCGAGTGCGCGCCGCCCATGCTCCGACGTTCTCCGCCTCACGCGTGCCTTCCCGAGCCAGAGCGCCGCCGCGACCGTTCCGTCCGGCCGTCCGTTGCTCTCTGCGCCGCAGGACCAGCGCCCCAATTGCCGCGAATTCTGCGCCGCACCATCGCGAGCCGTGCCGTCTGACGTCGTATCCACGACCGTGGAGTCTCCTTCCCGCAGCTATAGATCCGGGCTAGCCAGTCTCTGCCCTGCGCTCCAGCGGCGGCCGATCACCGCCGACTGCTCTGGCCATCTCGTGGTGAGAAAACCCCTCATCTCTCTCTCTGTTCTTACTTTAGTTGGTAATGAATGGGTGAATACTTGGGCTTGGCCCATTAGTAGAAATAGGAATTTTTTTGGGCTTATGCTTGAACTTTAGGATTTAAATAGCTTATAGTAAATTTAGTTGTAGAGTTTTGGGTTAATATACATGAGTTTTTTTCTATATATAAAATATATTGTGTTCAAATCCTATATTGTTCACATAATAAACTGCAGTAAACCAAACATCTAGTATTATGGGGTTTTGTCCTTATAAATCTTTTCTCTAGAATATTTTCTAGGTTGCTTATTGTCTAAAGTATTTTTAGCTAATAAAATATTATTTACAAATATCGTAATAATAGTTTTCTAAATAAATATATAAATATTTTCTTTCTCAAAGTCCCTCTTAGATTAATACTAATCGTTACTAAATATTCTTCATATGTTCTCGCGATTCTGGACTCCCTATTAACCCTAGGCTAATAGACAAATTCTGGACTCAACGGGCAATTTTGTGCACGGCCCGCCGGAATCCAACCTTGAACATACGGTTGGGTTCGTATCAGAAAACTGGATCCGTGGACATGTAGATTGACGAATTTAGAGACCGCTGACTTTGGCACGCTTTTCGGTACAAAGCGGGTCCAACGGCGGACATCGTTTTTACCCGAAATTATCGTTTTGCCCCTATATCCAGAATTGGACTTAAGGACAGGCAATCCTAGCTAATTTGACTATTCTGAGAACATTAGTACTGTTTATTTCAGCATCCGGAGACTTCTGCATGTGTTGATTGATTGCGGCTCATTGAGTGGTATAGTGTTATTGGTTTCTCCAGCTAAGGACCTCAGGCAAGTGCACTTTCTGATTGCCTTTCGATTCATAGTAGTCTTTTTATTTCATGTCCATACATATATCTTGCTGCTTGTTGACACGCTCGTCACACGGAGTAGTCGGGAGGGGAAATACTAAGTAAATACGTGAATAAACCCAATTACATTACTGAAATAGCTAAGTCATACACACTCACGTATGAGTTAGCCGTACCATTACGGAACGATAGCCATCGTATGATGTGCCATATTAGCCTAGCCATTCACGTATTAAAAGGTCTTTTATACCACATAGGTAGATGTCTTTTATTTTTCCTTTTACTTTTCTATCGTGCCATGTCATCAGTTTTCTTACTAGCTTTCATATTCCATATGCTATTTTCATGTCTTGTTAATTCCATTATGTTTTCGCATTGTCGTCAGTTTGTGTACTTGTTCCATTTCTGACTAGAAACCAACATATTTTAGGTTTAGCCGCGATCATTCTTAGCACTAGGAGGCTTGGGTATGCTGATGACAACCTAGAAATAGATAACAGTGGTTTCATATTTCATTAATTGTAAAACTTGTATTTTCCTTTAAATATAAATGTTGTAACTGTTGTAATAAATTTAGAAATATGAATGAGCAGCAGATGTGATATTTTGAGCATTTATTTTCTTGCGGGCTTGACAGCGTTCTACCGCCGACTCTGCGGCGTAGGCTGGCTTGGACACGTCTCGTATCTGAAAAGTGGGTGCGGGTCGTGACAAGTTTTTGTGGTGGCCCATGCAGGTCAGTTTTTGCAAAAGATTGCGAACTCGTGGTAGTACCATATTAGTCGTACTACTGCGAGCCTGCGACTAAGAAATGCTCATTCATAACTAGGAGTAAAATAATTTTAAGAAAATGGTTAGGACTAGGAGTCCCTAAATTAAATTAACATTTGGGTTGTTAAGGTTGCTACATAGGCCTCACTAGATGACTTTCATAGAAGGATACATTATCACATTTTGATTCGATGATATTTCTAAAGAGGATAGATTCGTAACATCTTCCCGAAATTTCAAAAATAGCATTTATTCCTTTTATTTGAATTAAAATGTGATTTTTAGAATTTTATAAATATTTAGTATAGAAGGCCTTAGTCACGGTTAAGTTTCGGAGTGCAAGATAACCAAAATTTTTGGCACTGAGAGTATGGTCAAGTGCCTTGACTAGTATTCTAGCTATAGGTAGTGGAGGTCGAGTTATAGGTATGCACTAACTAAGAAAACCAGACCAAATCATGACATAACACTTAGGAATAAATTAATTATTTATTATTAAGATTATTGACTTTTAGAAGACCCGGTTGTTCCGAATTAGCCCGAAACTCAACCCAAGTCCTGGTGGTCACATTGTGAGACCAATGTCGTCTATGTAAACGTATAGATATGCATATATATATATATATATATATATATATATATATATATATATATATATATATATATATATTGGTAGTCCATTTCTAGTATTGTGAATAACTTCTATAAAGTATATATTGAATATAATATATGTATATTGCTATTTAAATTCATATTTTACTGGAAAATAGGATGACCTTCTCTTAGAATGATTATTGGAATTCACTTAGGCTGTACATATATACCTTTGTATAAATATATTCATAATGGGTAGACATAGTACTATTTACATACTTTTCTTCGATCTTGAATATTAGAGAAATATAAATTCAAGCTTATGTTTCTTTTGCCTTCGGTCCATTGCTTCCTGATCCTGATCATTTGTACAAACTTTATCTTATGTCTTCTCTAAACATCGTCATATCACAGGTTTGTATCACTTATATTTTCCTTGGACCCAAGGGATTATATTTTTCTAAATAATTTCTCACTCAATTGTCTATACCTTAATCTTAAGTTAAGTTTTTGGTTTCAGGAGTTATCCTTCATAACTATTTTTTTTTCAAGACTTGATATTCATACTGGAAGGACAGATACTTACACCCTCTTAGGACTTGTTTGAAATACCAGAACCTCCTTTGAAATTTCATAAGGTATAGTTAAAAGAATGTTCGTTGACTTGTGATAGCAAGACAGCAGCGCACTGTCGCCACTTAATTGAATTATCAAGACTACGGGTTCACTGCAGCCAGCAGCGCACCGGCACGGCATGTCCCCCAAGTTGAAATAATTTTAAGTAAGCGTGAGTTATCGAGTGTCATTCAAGCTATAGCTTAGTTGCCCTATTTTCCTTGAAAAATTATGTCAAGATTGGATAGAGTTGATAGGGTATTCATTACCGTATCCTTATTTGAGTCATGGAACCAAGAGTTTATTGCAGCTAGATGCACACTGGCGAGGCATAAATTCTCGGCAAAATAACTTCAGATATGTTTACGATATTAGAATACCATATAGGCTACGTCTTTAATTGGCATACGACTATAAAGTTTCTAAATTGATTTATGCATTATTCCTAGTTACCAACTCTCAATAAACTGATTGTTCTTTTCCTTCATATCTTCCTAATTTTTGAATCGTCATTTTTTAAACCTAATTTGATTTTCTTTCACTAGATTCATAATCACCCCTAGATTTTGATTCTATGATCATGCTCACCCAATCGATCATGTTAGAACGATTTCGATTTGGACCATCCTTAACGACCTTTAGATCTTGACTAGACTATTCAATTTTATTTCAATCGTGCCAATTCGTATGTTATCCTAGAATTTGATTCTATAATCGTGCCCAAATAATTTTGCTTAACTATTGTTCGTACCACAATGATTTCAATTTTGATCGATCATGAACATTTTTTATGACAAAATCATAATCGTGCCTATATTTTTACTAAGTTTTATTTTTATTCCACAGTGATCACGACTATTGTGATCTTGTTCATATTCGTACAAACTTTAAATTTTGATCATGCTTAAATGACTTCCATGAGTAGCCTTGATCGCGACTACTTCTTAAATTTATCTAAGTGATTTTCCATGTTTAACATCAACCAAAAATTTGACCATTGATCATGCCTATATAATTCCAAGGGTAGCTAATCGTGCCACCTATTACCTCTTCTTAAAATTTCAATTCTATTCACGACCTAATTCATTTGATCAGCGATCATATCATTTCTTGATCATGACTAGTTGTGCCATTCAAAATTTTCGAGTAAGAATATTTCTAAGGTAGGTAGAGTCTTCGATTGATTTGAAAGCATTTTAGAGCATTTTGGCATTCAAGACCATAGCCCAAGGTTCCAACACCAAGCCATACCTATTTACCCATTCCATTTCCACCCTAGGATCAATGCTCTTATTAAAGAAATTTTTTCTTCTTATCCGTCGTATCAAAATTTTATCATAAACTTACCATCCTTTTCGTCGATCAACTAAGTCCGTCTATTCTGGTAGTCCTTAAATTCGAGGACGAATTTATTTCTAAGGTGGGTAGATTTGTAACTCCTCGTACCAAATTTTTCAAAGTTTTATTTGTTTATTTATTATATTTTATTTCAAAAACAAGTTTTAAAATAAATTATTTAAAAGTACTAAATTATTGTAATAAAAATATTTTAGTCTTGAATTTTATTATTATGCATCGTAAAGATGTTTGTCATTATTTTGGATCGATAAAATTTTTGTCAAATTATTTTAAATAGGATTTGACTAATAAAATATATTTTAATTATTTGGATGATATTGTTGTATTTAAATTACTATGATAACTATTTATTTGAATTAAGATTTGATTTACACTAGCATAATATTTTGGGAGAAATTATATTATGATTTGGAATGATATATCTTAAATTGTTTTGAAAAACCTTTAAATATTATTTTAAAGTCGTTATGCGTATCGCTAATTTGATTTGAATTTGTATGTTCGAAATTATTTGATTATATAGAATAATATTTTATATTAGCAACCGTCTACAGTATTGCGATTGGAATAATTGGTATTTAAAATTCTATTTAAATTTACGATAGGACTTATCCATTATAGTTTAAAATTATATGATAAATACTAAAGGATTGATTTAATTTAACATGTATTATCTACTAATAAGTTTTGATTTCAAATTTTATTGATTTGATTTAAACTAAAAGATGGACTTATCTATTAGGACTTTTAGTCCTTATCCAACTAAGAGAGTAACACCTATATAAGGAGAGCTCCTTCTACCATTTTCTTCAATCCCAACAACTCATCATCCACAATAAATTGTGTATCGTGTCTGTGTTTGTGTCTACCCTTTCCATTATGTTTCTCTTTTACATTTACATACAACTCATTGCCATGTCCGACACTCCGGACATCGTCCTAAATCCTACGGACACGTTCGATACAATCAAACATGATGATTCAACCCTAAACCTTATTTCTGCCGGCTCACCGGTGTCGTTGAGCCGGCGTGCCCCTCGCTGCTCGCCATGCCAGCAGCAATCGTGGCGCCATCAACCGCCAATCCCGGAACCTCCCACAACCACCATCACTACAAATACCAACCATCGACCACCTCTTCTTTCGACCACCTCCTCCTGTTGTACCACCATGACACCCTCACCACCACCAAAAACATGGACGAACATCCAACACCCCACAGTGGCCACCATCGCGGCAGCACACATCCGCCTCCTCCAACCCGACAACCGCCATCAAAAAACCAAATTGTTATCACAAACACCACCAAACCACTTACCTGGCCGCCGTGCCGAGCGCCCTGCCCCCCTCCTTTAACCACCGCCCTCGATCCCGCCTTCCGTGAGCACTGTCGTCCTCCTCCTACGCAGACCACCGCGAGCTCGTGCCGACCGCCGGTGACCTTTCTTCTGCGCCGCCCCACGGATGCTGGATCTCCGCCAGGGCTCCCTGGATCTCCCCGTGTCGCGTCTCCCTTCGCCGTCGGTGAGTGCGCGCCGCCCACGCTCCGACGTTCTCCGTCTCACGCGCGCCTTCCCGAGCTAGAGCGCCGCCGCGACCGTTCCGTCCAGCCGTCCGTTGCTCTCTGCGACGCCGGACCAGCGCCCCAATTGCCGTAAATTCTGTGCCGCACCGTCGCGAGCCGTGCCGTCTGACGTCGTGTCTACGACCGTGGAGTCTCCTCCCCGCAGCTACAGATCCGGGCTAGCCAGTCTCCGCCCTGCGCTCCAGTGGCGACCGATCACCGCCGACTGCTCTGGCCATCTCGTGGTGAGAAAACCCCTCATCTCTCTCTCTCTGTTCTTACTTTAGTTGGTAATGAATGGGTGAATACTTGGGCTTGGCCCATTAGTAGGAATAGGAATTTTTTTGGGCTTATGCTTGAACTTTAGGATTTAAATAGCTTATAGTAAATTTAGTTGTGGAGTTTTGGGTTAATATACATGAGTTTTTTTTCTATATATAAAATATATTGTGTTCAAATCGTATATTGTTCATATAATAAACTGCAGTAAACCAAACATCTAGTATTATGGGGTTTTGTCCTTATAAATCTTTTCTCTAGAATATTTTCTAGGTTGCTTATTGTCTAAAGTATTTTTTAGCTAATAAAATATTATTTGCAAATATCGTAATAATAGTTTTCTAAATAAATATATAAATATTTTCTTTCTCAAAGTCCCTCTTAGATTAATACTAATCGTTACTAAATATTCTTCATATGTTCTCGCGATTCTGGACTCCCTATTAACCCTAGGCTAATAGACAAATTCTGGACTCAACGGACGATTTTATGCACGGCCTGCCGGAATCCAACCTTGAACATACGGTTGGGTTCGTATCGGAAAACTGGATCCGTGGACATAGTAGTTTGACGACTTTAGAGACCGCTGACTTTGTCACGCTTTTCGGTGCAAAGCGGATCCAACGGCGGACATCGTTTTTATCCGAAATTACCGTTTTGCCCCTGTGTCCAGAATTGGACTTAAGGACATGCAATCCTAGCTAATTTGACTATTCTTAGAA
The DNA here is from genome assembly GCA_029216955.1 of Iris pallida. Classification (NCBI taxonomy): domain Eukaryota; kingdom Viridiplantae; phylum Streptophyta; class Magnoliopsida; order Asparagales; family Iridaceae; genus Iris; species Iris pallida. The sequence continues at coordinate 58,706 of JANAVB010006655.1, read as the reverse complement.
TATTGGTACTGTTTATTTCAGCATCCGGAGACTTCTGCATGTGTCGATTGATTGTGGCTCATTGAGTGGTATAGTGTTATTGGTTTCTCCAGCTAAGGACCTCAGGCAAGTGCTCTTTTTGATTGCCTTTCGATTCATAGTAGTCTTTTCATTTCATGTCCATACATATATCTTGCTGCTTGTTGACACGCTCGTCACACGGAGTAGTCGGAAGGGGAAATATTAAGTAAATACGTGAACAAACCCAATTACATTACTGAACTATAGCTAAGTCATACACACTCACGTATGAGTTAGCCGTACCATTACTGAACGATAGCCATCGTATGATGTGTCCGTATTAGCCCAGCCGTTCACGTATTAAAAGGTATTTCACACCACATAGGTAGATGTCTTTTATTTTTTCTTTTACTTTTCCTACCGTGCCATGTCATCAGTTTTCTTACTCGCTTTCATATTCCATATGCTATTTTCATGTCTTGTTAATTCCATTATGTTTTCGCATTGTCGTCGGTTTGTGTACTTGTTCCATTCCTGACTGGAAACCAACATTTTTCAGGTTTAGCCGCGATCATTCTTAGCACTGGGAGGCTTGGGTATGCTGATGACAACCTAGAAATAGATAGCAGTGGTTTCATATTTCATTAATTGTAAAACTTGTATTTTCCTTTAAATATAAATGTTGTAACTGTTGTAATAAATTTAGAAATGTGAATGAGCAGCAGATGTGATATTTTGAGCATTTATTTTCTTGCGGGCTTGACATCGTTCTACCGCCGACTCTGCGGCGTAGGCTGGCTTGGACACGTCTCGTATCCGAAAAGCGGGTGCGGGTCAGTGAAAGTACCCCTATACTAGGTTGCTCATGTCTCTCCTCCAACTAGACACTAAACTGTTGGTGCCTAAACTTCTATATCACTTGAAATAATTTGTCTCTAGCTACTAGGGTACTCCTCCTATTCTGTCACCTGGTGCAACTCCTACCTTAACACTTATTAATCACTCTAGGGTTCTCATCTATATTAAATTATCAACAATCATATACAATACTTTCTAACCACACTCTAAACTATTAACACATTTACTCAAGGACACAGACCAATTGTAAATCACCAAGCCATCACACTACGAAGAACCTATAATGAAATGAGAATCTACAAGGACCTGGACTAAAGAACTGAAAGTATCCTTACTCCTAAGCTAATTGAGGCTAGAACAGAATCTATAATAACTAGAAGTAAAATGATAGAGATGACATGTTAGGACCCTTCTCAAGATACAATCAGATAATCATACACGTCTGTTCTAAATCATGATACTCAGAATCCTCGCCATGCCAGTAAGCAAGGCTGCGATAAATGGTAGATTCCATAACTAGGTATGTACCTCTATAATCATATCGTTTGGAATCCTCGCCACGTCGACTAGTATAGCTGCAAAAAATCTCAAATCTCATGACCAAGATATGTACATCTGAAGTCAGGTCTCTACGTTTTTGCCACGCCGGCTAATATAGCTGCGATAAACTCCAGGATCGATAATCAAGTAGACGTTTACCTTCCCTATTATTCCCGTCAACATATGTTATCAGAAGATACCATAATTCAGGCCATAGAATTCATCTCGATATGAAAAATCAAAATCAGCGATGATCTAACAAAAATCGAATTCAATAATAAGGAACAAGGGTGAACAGAAACAAAAGGAAAGGATTTTAAATTAACGTTCAACCAAGATTCTCAAGGGTTGTCCCAGGAATCTCTCAAAAGTCCTAAGCAAAGAGATCAATATGTCACATGATAAGATATCATCAAGAAAGGACAATTTATTTCGAAATGCAAGGAGAGTTGTCATGATAATCAAAAGATCAAAATTTTCCTAATATGTGATTGAGTAATTCCTATCATAACCTAGAACCTATATCCTAACAGCAGGCTTGTAATTAGCACTCTAAGTCGAGCACCATTACGAAATCGTACTAGTTGCGACTCTGACATGCATGGGCCACCATAAAAACGTGTCATGACCCACACCCTGTTTAGGAGCACGAGCACGTGGGTACGTCCAGCCTATGCCGCAGTATCAGTAGTAGAACATTGTAAAGGTCATCTAGAATATATAGAATCTAAGACACAATAATATAACCTGTCATCTTCGCACGGAGGAATATAATCACCACTCAATCACATAAATCTAAGAAAGATAAGCACGATGATAAAGATAAGGATAAAGATAAAGTAAATAGTCTGAAATAGTGCTGAGCCACAATCACAAGTTCAGAATTTAAAGACATCACAAGATCCCAAATAAATACTACAAGTCTCGAAGTATCAAGTTGGAATATAGTCCAGACAAAATCTAGCTAAACTAAGTCACTACAGGCTGTGCGTCCTCTATGAGCAACGGGTCCACATGCTGGTCCTGGTCGTAGGCTCCATCTATGCCAAACCCGTAGTAGGTTGGGCAATCTGCATCTAAATCTTCTGAAAAACAACGAGGTTATCCTGTCAGAATATGAGCAAGTACAAACGCTAATAGCAGTTCTATGTGAATTGACAAATACTATAAGAGACAATTATAATAAAATACAAGATGAAATATCAAGACTGAAAGTAAAACAGTACAAGAGGACTGGATATCATGTCATGTATGAGATATAAGATAAAATTGGAATATAAACAATAGAAAGTAATCTGAGGTATGATATAAAAAAAGAAAGTGTCTTGAGATATTAGAGCATTATGTGATCGGCTTGGGACAAGATCTGGTTGTTCTATTTGACCGGCTATGCACAAGTAGTATAATAGTATATGGATCAGGCCGACCAAAATGGAAAGCTATGCACACGTAGTATAAGGTCAGGCTACACCCTATATGTGGTGAGGGTGGAGCTATGCACAAGTAATAAACAAGTAGGAGTAATGATCACATAACCTCTAATAACTCCCCATCCCCGAATAGTAGAATGGATTAAGACATGATAGGTCATAATACAAAATTCAAAGAGCAGGGGGCCAGCCCACTCCCAAATCGATGTCTATACAAGTACATAAACAATATCGAGCAATGTACTCATATACCAGGTAAACTAGGAATAACATCTCATGACGAGATTCACGTATACTAGTTCGTGTATCCTCGTGTCGAGAATCAAGTATAACACTACAACTGAACCGAATATAGTAGACATCAAAGCAATGAAAACTATCAAAGAATGTACTTACCTGAGGTCCTGAGCTGAGGAAATCGAAACTACAAACCACTCAATGAGCCACGAAAGGTCAACTTGCACAACAGTCTCCTATTGCTAAAACAGACATTACCAACATTCTCAGAATAGTCAAATTAGCTAGAAACGCCTATCCATAAGTCCAATTCTGGATACAAGGACAAAACGGTAATTTCGGGCCAAAACGATGTCCGTCGTTGGACCCGTTTTGCTCCGAAAAATGTGCCAATTTTTACGGTCTCTAAAGTCAACAAACTATATGTCTACAGGTCCGATTTGACGAGATGAACCCAACCGTATGTCCAAAGTGGGATTCTGGTGGGCCTTGCACAAATTTGCCCGTTGGATCCGATCGTAGGCTTCCCAAAATAGCGTTCCGGTCGACCTTCTCAGATTCGGACCAAACTTGGCATACAGGACCAGAAAAATGATACGGTTCTGTTGGCACAAGTTTCGTCTCGATATGATGAGTGTGCACAAAGTAATTGACAAATTTGCAAAGAAGGTCGATACGGTGAATTTTGATGGATACGCATCAAATTTGTCGCGCACACGGGACCAATTTGAATTCCGTCAAAGCCCACACATCCACAAAGTCGATACGCACCTTTCGATGCTTTCGGTTCATAACCATGTCGCCCGGATTGACGGGACGGACGGCGTATCGGGACAATTTTTCTAAAAATTCAGTTTTGAAAACCATTTATTTTCAAACTTCATAAACAAATAACTTTCTGTTTAATGCATAAAAATTAAATCTACAAGAAGGGTTTTGATCTCCTATATGTTGTCTACAAGTGCCTTCAGACTGATTTTGAAAACTAGCAACATGTTGGTCGCAAATCGGCCACAAAGTTGGGGTTTCGGGACAATTTCTAACGTCCAATAAATCAAGTTTTTCTCGATTTTGGAACTCGTTTTTCGTCGCACATGATGCGAATCGGCAAGAATTATTTGAAGGAATACGAAGATTTATATGTTGTGAACATACCAGAAGAAACGAATCATGAAATGATCGAGCGAACGTCGCGCAAGATCAAGGCAAAGTCGGGTTTGCGGTTGCTGTGTGCTGATGTCCTGTCTTCGCGTCCTGTCGCCGTTGTGCGCATCCTGGCCAGCCTCCGGTGGTAGTGGTGGCGGCGCTGGGTCGTCGGCAAGGCGGGGAGGTTTGCGGCTAGGGTTAGGGTTTGCAAAACTCCCTTTCTCTCTCTCTCTCTATCGATATATATATATATATATATATATATATATATATATATATATATATATATATACTGTATATGGGGAAAAAATATATATATACTGTATATGGGGTGTCGGGTTCGGTTTTGTAAGGAAAAGGGGGTCGGGTTTGAAGCTACTGTGCAAAGCACGGTTTTGGTTTACTTGCTCTCGGTTGAGGGGGGTATGTGTGCTTTATTTTGACTTTCTATTCTATTTTGACTTCTTTAATACTTTAGTAATTTATATATATATATCAATTTAAATACATACATACATATATTTTTATTATATATTTATTTATTATATAAAACTACCACATTATATATATATATATATATATATATATATATATATATAATAATAATAATAATAATAATAATATATGTATTAAATATGTATATAATAAATATATAATAAAAATATATGTATGAATATATAGATATATATATATATTATATATATATATATATATATATATATATATATATATATATATATAATATATATATATATATATATATATATATATATATATAATAAAATATATATAAATATATATATATATATATATATATATATATATATATATATATATATATAATAAATATATATAATAAAATATATTTATATATATAAATATATATATATATCTATATATATATATATATATATATATATATATATATATATATATATATATATATATATATATATATATATATATATATATATATATATATATATATATATATATATATATATATCTATATATATATAATATATTATATATATATATATATATATATATAATATATATATATATATATATATATATATAATATATATATATATATATATAATATAATATTTTCCCCTTCTTTATAATAAATATTATATATATAATATATATATATATATATAATATATATATATATATTATATATATATAGATATATATATATATATATATATATATATATAAAATATTATATATATCTCATAAAATGAAATAAATACCAAACAATTCTAAATTATTTCTAAAATTAAAAATAAATATTCTGTATCCATATTTATTTAATATATTAAAAGTTCTATAATAAAAACTTATTGAACACATATATATCTATATCAACGAAATACCTAGTTAACTAATAATATAAAAATACTAACATTAATAATTTAAATAATATTAAAATAATAAAATAATATAAATGACTATATTATCCTTATTCAGGAAAGTGGGGGTAACACAACAGTAGCGAAGACATGCGATAGATGGAAGAACAGCCTGCTGGGGTGAATTATCACCGTTGTTCAAAACTTAATTCGTCACACACGAACAGCTTCCAGGAACCAGCAAGTTCGATGAAGAACTTTGGAACACTCCGCTCTTCTGACTCCTCGGAAGGCGCACGGACTCCTGCGCTAAGTGGCGTTGGTGCTATTCTTCTCTTCCCTCTGTCACTCTGCGGAATTGTGTTAAGAAACACTTGTCTATATAGCATTCTGAGAGAGAAAGAGCAGAGAAGCTTATATAGGCAGCACTGCAACTGCCAAGTTAGCAAAATGTTCGAAACGTGGAAAGAAACCGCCCCGAACATTCTGTCACGACCCGCTCCCGAATAATCGGACAAGAGTCGGACACGCCCAGCCTTCGTCGTTAGATACGACTAAGTAAGCCGTACCAAGCTAGGAAAATCTAACCAGATAAATATAAATATGCACAATCACAGCATCTAAAAACGTTCCCAGAAAGATCACTATGATCCACAAATCCATATATCATGAAGGTAACAGAGTCAACAGGAATGAAACATGCTATAAACTCTAAAAATAATATCTATGAGTAAAGCTAAGTAGTCTAAACCTGAAGCCTCTAGCTAAGTCATGTCTCCATCCTGCTCAACTAAGATTTCGGGCTCTGGCCCATAAGGTAAAGTGATACCCTGCAAGTACACCTGCAACATATCCAGTCAAGAGCAGAGCAAAGTATATCCAAGAAAATGAACATGAACATCATTATATGGAACTGGATACAGGAAAAATATAAGGTACGAGAAATGAGAACATGAAATGAAACCTGAACATGAATACTGAAAAGTAAATACAGGAAACATGATATAAAACCTGAACATGAAATATACAATAAACCTGACGTGCGCAATATATCGAAATACATCCAGAGTGTGTTATCGGCTTGGGTTGATTCAGGGAACATGAAATGGTACGACTTCGATCCCGCGTACACGATGCGGGGCCTAAGCTATTCACATGAATTGTAACTCGAATTTGATCACACATTTGTAGTATTTTCCCTCCCAGACACAAGTAAACTCATGAAACAAGATACAAGACAAGACCATGCAATATCGTGTCAATAAGAAGGTACAAGCATGAATATAGAAAAATACAAGACATGAAGTAATGGACAAATCCGAGGAGTATACTTGCATTGCTCAGAGTGATCAAGTAGAAGTAGTAGAGCCGTATGTCTTCCTGTTTAATGATTACAATTTGGTTAAATTCTATACAAATTCTAGTTAGTGATTTCATCTTCTAACCTTGCTTAACTATAGAGTAACATAAGGTATGTTAGCTACACTCTAAACTAACTAAGGTTACCATCTGTGTCTATACTGATATGTACTTATACACATATTCATAACTTACTCACAAGTACTTAGCTACTTAGACAAATGAGTTGACAGTCCCATAATACAAAGTGCAATTCTTACTACTTGGCTAATTTGTTTGAAAATTCAGTTGGAAGAAAACAATCTCTTACATGTATCATTTAATACAAGCATCATACTCAAAATAGAGCATCACAAGATGAGCTAAAACTAGGAGTCTAAACTGACAGCGGTCCATCTTACTATACCAACATACTTGTTCCCCACTATCATTCCCAAGTAAAGCCTGATAAGCTTCACACAGTCCCAACATACCAACATCCATGGGTAGCTTGACACAAAGTGAAATTAGCTACCACCACTCATAGTACCTACAACAAAAGCCTAACCACTGTAGGTACAAATTTCAAAGTAACTGTCACGCCCCAGAACCAGAATACTGGAGAGCGGGGGCAGACATAGCCAGCTACGTATATTGAAATAGAATACATCTCAACTATACGGTCACGGCTGTCTAGATATGAGGGTTTACTACAAGCCAACAGTCTCTTAAGGTTAAGCCTATTGTCTCAATATCAAGCAATTAACAGAGTTACAAGATATTAGAGCATCAAATATATATATATATAAGGCGTCCCAAATATTACATATTGGATGATCATGAAGCTAGTCGTACAAAATGATGGGACTAGCAAGAGTTCAGTCATACATGATCAACCCTAGGATTTGTTAATCATGTTTTACAGCCCGTAGGCAGACAGTAAGTAAATGTGCATCGAGCTAACAGGTGCTCGTCAGCTAAACGCCTCAAAAGAATAAATTTACATATAAGTGGGTGAAACAAAAAAGGAAAACCCATTCGTAGCCCCGGTTCCTTCTAGTATTCACCATTGGGCTGGAAGCTTGGTAGATCCTCGGGAGCTGCTCCAAAATCTGGCCACACAAAACCAGCTGGGTCAAACCCCAGAAAGAGCAAGTGCCACAAGGAGGCCACAAATAATAACAAAAGCCAGCATATCAGAACATAAGAATAAAAGAAAGTACAAGTAGTAAAGTACACAGGGCGATAAACGATTAGGGACGTAGAACCATTCCGGGAGCCAGGTTACAATCCTTAAACCAGACAAGGACCGGGGTTGTAACCCTTCGCCTGAATAGCTCACTGTCTCTACTCATTTATCGTTAAGACAAGTAAAACAAACATGCTCAGGAGATAGCAGGTACTGGAGCTAGACAAGACTTAGACAAGGCTGGACACCATCCATTCGCAATCGGCCAAACAAATACTACGGCTTACTACTTTAACTAACTAGGGTTGTCACAAACCTAATTACTAACAAGATGCAAGTGAGAATTCCAGTCCCAAGCCCTGCAGACCATCCAGTTATCCTTCCGCAGGTTGAGAGTTATAGGTGGGTACATTGCCCGAGAGACAAATGTACCCTTAGGTGACTTAGAGGGTGCAACACATGACAGTGTGCTGGAAATGTGCTCTACTCATCGGCAAGCTATAAGTCCATTAAAGCGCCCAGATAACGAGATTGCCTGTGACTGGGAATTCTCCATGTTCTAGTTTGATCTAATCATTAGCCTAATCCAATTTAGCGCGAGTCCCTGGCCGTGGTACCCAGGAAGTCACGTCCTAGACATGATGTAAGACAAGACAAGTAGATTGTACAAGCAAGCAAGCAGGAGCACCCACGGTGTCAAGGCAAGTCAAGTCAAGTCAAGTCAGGAGTGCGCCGCCACGGCCACTATCAAGTTATCAAGATAAATTATGTCAGGGTGCTTGTTAGGAGTGCGCCACGACGGGCCACTATCAAGTCAGGTTGGTCATGTCAAGAGTGCACCACTACGGGTCACTGTCGTGTTATGCTAGTTCCTTGTCATACCATGCCGTGTACAATAGTCATTCCAAACATATTAAGTAAAATCAAGTTCATGACAAAAGGCGTAAGGACATAAAATGGACGTAAAATATCCAATAAAATACCAATATATATAGGGCTATAGAAGAGCCAAGCTCAAAGAAATAAATAATTCATCATAGACAAGTGGGTTGCGCAAGGGGGGTCAGGGGTTGGGCTGCGCAGGGTATGTACTGCGCATGGAAGAGCTGCGCAAGAGTTGTCTTGCGCAGGGGTAGACTGCGCAGGGGTGGATTGCGCAGAGGTGGATTGAGCAGAGGTGGATTGCGCAAGGGTAGATTGCGCAAGGGTCGGCTTGCGCATGGCTGGCTTGCGCGTGGATGGCTTGCGCCAGCGCAATCCAGCGCAGCGCAAAGCACTGGCTGAGGTCATGCGCAATCGGCCCTGCGCTAAAGAGCACAGGCCGGGGGTGCGCAATCGGCCATGCGCTAAAGAGCGCAAGGCAGAGGGATGTTCTTCCTGGCCGAGAGCAGGTCCAAGAACACCAAGAACTTCAATTCTTCATAACTTTGCCAAATCAAAACCAAATCTAGATTTTCAAAGTTCTAACTTGAGTAAAATCGAATTCTCTTCCACATGGAAGCATCAAAACAAGCAAAAATCAAAGTTTAATATATCAAAACCAAAGATTTTTGAAAATGGTTAAAACCTAGATCTAGAAGAATGAAAGCTCCAAATCACAAAATGTCAAGTTCTAAAGTTGTTCTCCATGGCCTAATCTAGTTAATGGACAAATAAAAAGTGGTGCTTATTTGATGGCAAGGTGCACTTGCCTATGGATTGGGGAGTTGTGTGGAAGAAGGAAGAAGAGGAAGTTGAAAGAAATTGATGGAGTTATGGAGGAGAGAGAAAAGGTTGTTAGGTTTTAATGAGGGTGGTTGTGATGGAATGGAGGGGGAGAATAGGCTAAGGTGTTCCACTCATGATGAACCAAACCAAATCAAACCAACTCCACAAAATAAAACCAAGCCATGGTCCAAAACCCATTTACGAGAACCCGAATCCACAAGTCGAAAAAATAAAATACGTGCCGAAATCAAATTACGAGTACAAATACGAAATACAGGAAATGGGGGTGACAACTCTACCCACCTTCAAAGAATTTTGTCCTCGAAATTTAATCAAGGAGCTAGAGATTGCCACGACAAGCTATGCTAAGCACAGACAAGCTACACTAAGCAGTTCAATCATACAATCATACAATGCAAGCAAGAAAAGGAAAGCGTAAGGCACAAGGAAGACATTATACCTTACGAATCAAACAGGTAGGGATATCGCGATCGGATGTCGTCCTCACGCTCCCACGTTGACTCACCTAGAGAGTGATGACCCCAAGCAACACGGACTAAGTTAATAGTCTTGTTCTTGAGCGTCTTTTCTCTCCGATCCAATATAGATACGAGCCTCTCCTCATACGAAAGGTTGGTACCAACAACCAATTCCGAATGATCTAGGATATGGCTCGGGTCCGGGATGTACCGTCTTAATTGGGATACATGGAATACATCATGTACCTCACTCAGCGACGGCAGAAGAGCGAGACGATAGGACACATCGCCTACTCGCTCCAGAATATCGAACGGCCCTATATACCTAGGACTAAACTTTCCCCGTACGCCAAAACGAATGACGTTGCGGGTAGACGAGATCCTAAGGAATACATGGTCGCCGACGGCAAATTCTAAGGGACGCCGATGAGCATCGACCCAATGGCGCTGGCGATCCTGAGCAACTCGGAGGTGATCTCTGACTTTCCTGACCACTTCAACCGTCTGAGAAATCAGTTCTGGACTGAGCATCTGCCTCTCTCCGACATCGTCCCATGCTAACGGGGATCTGCACTTCCTGCCATACAGGACCTCGAAGGGTGCCATCTGGATACTGGCCTGGAAACTATTGTTGTACGAGAATTCCACCAGGTGCAGGTGATCCTCCCACGAACCACCGAAGTCAAGGGTACATGATCGCAACATATCTTCGAGAGTTTGTATAGTACGCTATGACTGCCCATCTGTCTGCGGATGATATGCTGAGCTGAACTTGAGACGAGTCCCCAAACTTTAATGAAGACTGTGCCAGAAGTGCGATGTGAATCTCGTATCCCTGTCTGATACTATGCTGACTGGCACTCCGTGAAGTCGGACGATCTGCCTGAGATACATTTCTGCTAGCTGCACCGTCGACTGTCCAACTCTGAATGAAAGAAAGTATGCCACCTTGGTAAGCCTGTCCACAATGACCCAAATAGCATCTCTGCCTGCCGGAGATCTGGGTAGCCCAGTCACGAAATCCATGGTAAGGTGCTCCCATTTCCATTCTGGGATCGGCAAGGGATGAAGAAGTCCAGCTGGCCTCTGATGTTCAGCCTTGACTTGTTGGCAAACCAAACATCGAGAGACATACCGGGCTATCTCTCTCTTCATACCATTCCACCAAAAGTGTTGACGAATATCTCTGTACATCTTCGTGCTGCCTGGGTGGATGGAATACTGCAAACTGTGAGCCTCTGCCATGACTTCCTGTCTGATATCTCCACTAGGTACACAAAGACGCGTATCGTGTCGAAGTGTACCATCCTCATGAATACATAACTCTGGCCTTCTTCCTGCCTCGCACTCTGCTCTGAGCCGCTGAATCTTGGAATCTGTTAACTGTGCTGTCCGGATCCTCTCAACTATGGTGGACTGAATCTGTAGGCTGGCCATCAAGGCCACATTGGAAGGAAGAACCACTTCAATACCCATCTTCTGAAGATCTGCCAATAGCTCTGGTTGCGCCGTCAGGAAATAAACTCCGGCTCTCCGGCTCAACGCATCTGCTACAACGTTGGCCTTCCCTGGATGATACTGTAAATCCACATCGTAGTCCACCAGTAGCTCGAACCATCTTCTCTGCCGCATATTAAGATCCTTCTGGGTGAAAACATACTTCAGGCTCTTATGATCAGTAAAGATCTCCACTCTGTCTCCGTACAAGTAGTGCCTCCACAACTTAAGTGCAAACACTACTGCTGGTAGCTCCAAGTCGTGGGTCGGGTAATTCTTCTCATGATCACGGAGTTGACGCGACGCATAAGTAATTACCTTCCCATGCTGCATCAAAACACATCCCAATCCTCTGCCAGAAGCGTCGCAATAAACTATGAATCCTCCGGTCCCATCTGGAAGGGTGAGAATGGGAGCCGTTATCAAACCTCGCTTCAACTTCTCAAATAATTTCTGACATTCTGCTGTCCAAACGAACGGCACATCCTTGCGGGTCAACTGGGTCATCGGCGCTGAAATCCTTGCAAAATCAGAGACGAACCGCCGGTAGTAGCCGGCCAATCCAAGAAAGCTGCGAACTTCTGCCACTGAGCTGGGTACTGGCCATGCCTCGATAGCCACAATCTTCTGGGGATCCACTTCCACTCCTCCTCGAGTAATGATGTGACCCAAGTACGAAATACGATCGAGCCAGAACTCGCATTTACTGAACTTGGCGTACAACTGGTGCTCTCTGAGAATCTGGAGGACAATTCTGAGATGCTGCTCGTGCTCTGCTTCACTCTTGCTGTAGACCAGGATGTCATCAAGGAACACTATCACAAACTGATCCAAGTAAGGCATGAAAATACGGTTCATGAGGTCCATGAACACTGCCGGCGCATTGGTCGCTCCAAAGGGCATAACTAGAAACTCCCAATGCCCGTACCTAGATCTGAACGCCGTCTTCGGGATGTCCTGCTCTCTGACTCTGATCTGGTAGTATCCTGACCGCAAGTCTATCTTCGAGAAAACTGAAGCCCCCTTGAGTTGATCAAACAAGTCATCTATCCTCGGGAGAGGGTATCTGTTTTTGATTGTTACTGAGTTCAAGGTACGATAATCAACACATAGCCTGGACGTACCATCCTTCTTTTTCACAAGAAGCATCGGGGCTCCCCAAGGTGATCCACTAGCACGAATGAATCCCTTGGTTCTAAGTTCTTCAATCATCTTGTACAAAATCTCCAACTCTGAAGGCGCCATTCTGTAGACTCGCTCTGATACTGGTGCTGTCCCGGGAATCAAGTCAATGGTGAACTCGATCTCCCGCTCTGGTAGCATCCCTGGAAGTTCCTCTGGGAAGACATCTGGAAACTTTTCAACTATCCGGGGCAACTGCACTGCTGCTATTGCCATCCGCAATACTGGAGGAGATGGCTCTACTGTGCCTCTGGAAAATGAAAACTCTGGCTCTCCGGGAATACTAAAGACAACTCTGCCAACATGGCAGTCTATCCTAGCATAATGGTTCCTCAACCAATCCATGCCTAGGACTATATCATAGTCTGCCATAGGGAACTCTATGAGCCTAGCGGGGAACTCTCTACGATAACTAAGATCCGACACGAGGAAAATACTCGATCTACTCCCACAAGACCATTACCAGTAAGTATATTGAGCCTCACTGATAATGACTCGGGCTCTAATCCTATCCGTGTCGCGAATCGTGCAGACATGAATGAATGCGATGCACCAGAATCAAATAATACAGATGCTGGAAAGGTGTTGACGAGAATAGTACCTGCCACTACCTCACTTGGTGTAACTTCTTCTTCCATGGTCATCATCATAGCCTGACCTCTAGCTGCGGGTCCTCTTTGCTGGAAACCCCTCTGTCGGTTCTGTGTTGGAGCCTGGGTGAACTGCTGCTGGAAGGCCTGGGCCTGGGGCAACAATGGCCTCGGGTACTGCTGTTGCTGCTGCTGCTGGACTGGAACTGGGGCTGGTCCTCTCACCGAAGAACTAGAAAGGTTGGATAATGATGGACCTACCCTATTCGGGCAGGTCCCTATCTGGTGGTCTGCTCCTCCACAAGCCTGGCACAATCCCTGTGCCCTACGACACTCTGCCACTACATGGCCCGGCTTCCCGCAAATGCGAACATCCCACCGCGAAAGACTGCTTCTGCTTCTGCTGCTGCGGATACGTCGGGGTTGAATGCTGAACCGACGTCACTGAGGCCGCCCGCCTCGGAGTTCCAATGGTCAATCCCCTAGCTGCCGGGGCTGGAGCTGATGATTAGTGCATCTGACTGTGGGACCGCTTCCTGCCTCCGGTCCTGTCCACAATTCTCCGGGAGGTATACTCATGCCTCCTTGCTGCCTTCAACACTGCATCGAACGTCTGGTGCTCGAACTGCTCCACAGCCAATAATATCTCTAAGTACAGCCTTTGCTGGAACTGCTGAGTCCTATCGAACTCAGTCGCCACCAAAGTGGGGGCAAACCTACTCAGCCTGGAAAACTCGGTCGCATAGCCATCGACCGTCCTGCCTCCTTGCTTCAAGTTGGTGAATCTGGTCTGCAGGTCGTACCGTGCCACCGCATCGAAGTACTTTGTCTGGAATCTCTCTCTGAACGTTGCCCAAGTGACTGGTACTGCTAATCCCATAGCCTGAGCTGCCCACCAATCGCGAGCCAAGTCTAACAACTGTAGGCGTACCACCACTACCTTCTCATTCTCAGGTGTCCTAGCTGCTTCTAGAACCACCTCGGTATCCTTAAGCCAAGCGTCCGCGGCAATCGCATCTTCACTGTCGTCAAAGAAGGGAGGATTCAAGCGCTTAAAACTGTTGGCCGCCTGATTCCCTTGGGGACCTCCTCGGTTTAATGCATCATGAACTTCCTGGTGTAAGGCGTCGCCTCGACGATCTTGGGATGCAAGCAGTTCTCTGATAAGCCCTACCAAAGGTCCCTCATCCTGTCTAGCTGGTTGAACGGGCGGAGTTGCCTGAACTGGAGGTTCTGAGCCTCCGGAAAGCATAACTCGGGAGGCTACTCCAGAGTGCTGAGCTTGATCTTCCTGGCGCTTAGGTGCTTGTCGAGCTTCCTCTGGCTGGTTGGCAGGTCCGGGAGTAATGCCGCTGAAGAAGACGACATACGGAACAATAAGGAAAGGACCAGGACAGATCAATGATACAAGCAATGTGATCAGGTCGAGATTCTCAGGGGTTTGAAGATACGAGCAGAGATCAAGGACGAATATTGATTGAGACATCTATTCGGTAAACCCTCACATTTCTTGAATGCCCAGACCAGCATGGGCCACCACTTAAACCATGTCATGCCTCAGAACCAGAATACTGGAGAGCGGGGGCAGACATAGCCAGCTACGTATATTGAAATAGAATACATCTCAACTATACGGTCACGGCTGTCTAGATATGAGGATTTACTACAAGCCAGCAGTCTCTTAAGGTCAAGCCTATTGTCTCAATCTCAAGCAATTAACAGAGTTACAAGATATTAGAGCATCAAATATATATATATAAGGCGTCCCAAATATTACATATTGGATGATCATGAAGCTAGTCGTACAAAATGATGGGACTAGCAAGAGTTCAGTTATACATGATCAACCCTAGGATTTGTTAATCATGTTTTACAGCCCGTAGGCAGACAGTAAGTAAATGTGCATCGAGCTAACAGGTGCTCGTCGGCTAAACGCCTCAAAAGAATAAATTTACATATAAGTGGTGAAACAAAAAGGAAAAATCCACTCGTAGCCCCGGTTCCTTCTAGTGTTCACCATTGGGCTGGAAGCTTGGTAGATCCTCGGGAGCTACTCCGAAATCTGGCCACACAAAACCAGCTGGGTCAAACCCCAGAAAGAGCAAGTGCCACAAGAAGGACACAAATAAGAACAAAAGCCAGCATATCAGAATATAAGAATAAAAGAAAGTACAAGTAGTAAAGTACACAGGGCGATAAACGACTAGGGACGTAGAACCATTCCGGGAGCCAGGTTACAATCCTTAAACCAGACAAGGACCGGGGTTGTAACCCTTCGCCTGAATAGCTCACTGTCTCTACTCATTTATCGTTAAGACAAGTAAAACAAACATGCTCAGGAGATAGCAGGTACTGGAGCTAGACAAGACTTAGACAAGGCTGGACACCATCCATTCACAATCGGCCAAACAAATACTACGGCTTACTACTTTAACTAACTATGGTTATCACAAACCTAATTACTAACAAGATGCAAGTGAGAATTCCAGTCCCAAGCCCTGCAGACCATCCAGTTATCCTTCCACGGGTTGAGGGTTATAGGTGGGTACATTGCCCGGGAGACAAATGTACCCTTAGGTGACTTAGAGGGTACAACACATGACAGTGTGCTGGAAATGTGCTCTACTCGTCGGCAAGCTACAAGTCCATTAAAGCGCCCAGATAACGAGATTGCCTGTGACTAGGAATTCTCTATGTTCTAGTTTGATCTAATCATTAGCCTAATCCAATTTAGCACGAGTCCCTGGCCGTGGTACCCAGGAAGTCACGTCCTAGACATGATGCAAGACAAGACAAGTGGATTGTACAAGCAAGCAAGCAGGAGCACCCAGATGGCACCCTTCGAGGCTCTGTATGGCAGGAAGTGTATGGCAGGAAGTGCAGTTCCCCGAGGCCAGTATCCAGGCCAGTATCCAGATGGCACCCAGATGGCACCCTTCGAGGCTCTGTATGGCACCCAGAGCCTCGAAGTGCACCTTGCCGATTGCGCACCCCCGGCCTTGCGCAAGGGTAGACTGCGCAGGGGTTACCTTGCGCAAGGGTAGACTGCGCAGGGGTGGATTGCGCAGAGGTGGATTGCGCAGAGGTGGATTACGCAGAGGTGGATTGCGCAAGGGTCGGCTTGCGCATGGCTGGCTTGCGCATGGATGGCTTGCGCCAGCGCAATCCAGCGCAGCGCAAAGCACTGGCTGAGGTCATGCGTAATCGGCCCTACGCTAAAGAGCACAGGCCGGGATACTGGCCTGCAATCCACCTCTGCGCAATCTACCTCTGCGCAATCTATCCCTGCGCAGTCTACCCTTGCGCAAGGTAACCCCTGCGTAGTCTACCCTTGCGCAAAGCCGGGGGTGCACAATCGGCAAGGTGCACTTCGAGGCTCTGGGTGCCATACAGAGCCTCGAAGGGTGCCATCTGGGTGCCATCTGGATACTGGCCTGGTATCCAGATGGCACCCTTCGAGGCTCTGTATGGCAGGCCAGTATCCAGGCCTGCGCTAAACAACAATAGTTTCCAGGCCGGGATATTTGGGCCCTGCGCTAAACAACAATAGTTTCCAGGCCAGTATCCAGATGGCACCCTTCGAGGCTCTGTATGGCAGGAAGTGCAGTTCCCCGTTAGCATGGGACGATGTCGGAGAGAGACAGATGCTCGGTCCAGAACTGATTTCTCAGACGGTTGAAGTGGTCAGGAAAGTCAGAGATCACCTCCGAGTTGCTCAGGATTGCCAGCGCCATTGGACCGATGCTCATCGGCGTCCCTTAGAATTTGCCGTCGGTGACCATGTATTCCTTAGGATCTCGCCTACCCGCGGCGTCATTCGTTTTGGCGTACGGGGAAATCTTAGTCCTAGGTATATAGGGTCGTTTCATATTCTGGAGCGAGTCGGCGATGTGTCCTATCGTCTCGCTCTTCCGCCGTCGCTAAGTGAGGTACATGATGTATTCCATGTATCCCAATTAAGATGGTATATCCCAGACCCGAGCCATATCCTAGATCATTCGGAATTGGTTGTTGGTTCCAACCTTTCGTATGAGGAGAGGCCCGTGTCTATATTGGATCGGAGAGAAAAGACGCTCAAGAACAAGACTATTAACTTAGTCCGTGTTGCTTTGGGTCATCACTCTCTAGGTGAGTCAACGTGGAAGCGTGAGGACGACATCCGATCGCGATATCTCTACCTGTTTGACTCGTAAGGTATAATGTCTTCCTTGTGCCTTACGCTTTCCCTTCCTTGCTTGCATTGTATGATTGTATGATTGAACTGCTTAGTGTAGCTTGTCTGTGCTTAGCATAGCTTATCGTGGCAATCTCTAGCTCCTTGATTAAATTCCGAGGACAGAATTCTTTGAAGGTGGGTAGAGTTGTCACCCCCATTTCCTGTATTTCGTATTTGTACTCGTGATTTGATTTCGGCACGTATTTCATTTTCTCGACTTGTGGATTCGGGTTCTCGTAAATGGGTTTTGGACCATGGCTTGGTTTTATTTTGTGGAGTTGGTTTGATTTGGTTTGGTTCATCATGAGTGGAACACCTTAGCCTATTCTCCCCCTCCATTCCATCACAACCACCCTCATTAAAACCTACCAACCTTTTCTCTCTCCTCCATAACTCCATCAATTTTTTTCAACTTCTTCTTCTTCCTTCTTCCACACAACTCCCCAACCCATAGGCAAGTGCACCTTGCCATCAAATAAGCTCCACTTTTTATTTGTCTATTAACTAGATTAGGTCATGGAGAACAACTTTAGAACTTGACATTTTGTGATTTGGAGCTTTCATTCTTCTAGATCTAGGTTTTAACCATTTTCGAAAATCCTTGGTTTTGATCTATTAAACTTTGATTTTTGCTTTTTTTGATGCTTCCATGTGGAAGAGAATTCGATTTTACTTAAGTTAGAACTTTGAAAATCTAGATTTGGTTTTGATTTGGCAAAGTTATGAAGAATTGAAGTTCTTGGTGTTCTTGGACCTGCTCTCGGCCAGGAAGAACATTCCTCTGCCTTGCGCTCTTTAGCGCATGGCCGATTGCGCACCCCCGGCCTGTGCTCTTTAGCGCAGGGCCGATTGCGCATGACCTCAGCCAGTGCTTTGCACTGCGCAGGATTGCGCTGGCGCAAGCCATCCATGCGCAAGCCAGCCATGTGCAAGCCGACCCTTGCGCAATCCACCTCTGCGCAATCCACCTCTGCACAATCCACCTCTGCGCAGTCTACCCTTGTGCAAGGTAACCCCTGCGCAGTCTACCCTTGCGCAAGATATTTTACGTCCATTTTATATCCTTACGCCTTTTGTCATGAACTTGATTTTACTTAATATGTTTGGAATGACTATTGTACACGGCATGGTATGACAAGGAACTAGCATAACTTGATAGTGACCCGTAGTGGTGCACTTCTGACATGACCACCCTGACTTGATAGTGGCCCGTGGCGGCGCACTCCTGACTTGACTTGACTTGTAACTTGTAACTTGACTCGTATAATCAACTTGACACCGTGGGTGTTCCTGCTTGCCTGCTTGTACAATCTACTTGTCTTGTCTTGTATCATGTCTAGGACGTGACTTCCTGGGTACCACGGCCAGGGACTCGCGCTAAATTGGATTAGGCTAATGATTAGATCAAACTAGAACATGGAGAATTTCCAGTCACAGGCAATCTCGTTATCTGGGCGCTTTAATGGACTTGTAGCTTGCCGACGAGTAGAGCACATTTCCAGCACACTGTCATGTGTTGCACCCTCTAAGTCACCTAAGGGTACATTTGTCTTCCGGGCAATGTACCCACCTATAACTCTCAACCCGCGGAAGGATAACTGGATAGTCTGCAGGGCTTGGGACTAGAATTCTCACTTGCATCTTGTTAGTAATTAGGTTTGTGATAACCCTAGTTAGTTAAAGTAGTAAGCCGTAGTATTTGTTTGGCCGATTGCGAATGGATGGTGTCCAGCCTTGTCTAAGTCTTGTCTAGCTCCAGTACCTGCTATCTCCTGAGCATGTTTGTTTTACTTGTCTTAACGATAAATGAGTAGAGACAGTGAGCTATTCAGGCGAAGGGTTACAACCCCGGTCCTTGTCTGGTTTAAGGATTGTAACCTGGCTCCCGGAATGGTTCTACGTCCCTAGTCGTTTATCGCCCTGTGTACTTTACTACTTGTACTTTCTTTTATTCTTATGTTCTGATATACTGGCTTTTGTTCTTATTTGTGGCCTCCTTGTGTCACTTGCTCTTTCTGGGGTTTGACCCAGCTGGTTTTGTGTGGCCAGATTTCGGAGCAGCTCCCGAGGATCTACCAAGCTTCCAGCCCAATGGTGAACACTAGACGGAACCGGGGCTACGAGTGGGTTTTCCCTTTTTGTTTCACCCACTTATATATAAATTTATTCTTTTGAGGCGTTTAGCCGACGAGCAACTGTTAGCTCGATGCACATTTACTTATTGTCTGCCTACGGGCTGTAAAACATGATGAACAAATCCTAGGGTTGATCATGTATGACTGAACTCTTGCTAGTCCCATCATTTTGTACGACTAGCTTCATGATCATCCAATATGTAATATTTGGGACGCCTTATATATATATATTTGATGCTCTAATATCTTGTAACTCTGTTAATTGCTTGAGATTGAGACAATAGGCTTGTAGTAAACCCTCATATCTAGATAGCCGTGACCGTATAGTTGAGATGTATTCTATTTCAATATACGTAGTTGGCTATGTCTGCCCCCGCTCTTCAGTATTCCGGTTCTGGGGCGTGACAAAATCAAACCAACTCCACAAAATAAAACCAAGCCATGGTCCAAAACCCATTTACGAGAACCCGAATCCACAAGTCGAGAAAATAAAATACGTGCCGAAATCAAATCACGAGTACAAATACGAAATACAGGAAATGGGGGTGACAGTAACCGAGCATCCTTACCATGATTGACTAGGATAACTGCAATTTAGAGTAATACAAACCCTACAGTTTTAGCTTACTGGTAAACCCATGAGATACTCCCATTCAACCTCGATAATACAAACGATATACTTGGGCCAGATTTTAGCTATCTGCTATTAATATCCAAATGTACAGACATGCATTTCAGCAGTACAAGAATCAACCAGCCAGAAAAGAATGAGTTTAGAATGAAAATACAAATTCTCCCATAAACAAAACTTAAACAAGATCCAATACTAAGAATTGCACTACAAACCCACTCCAAAATCAATCTAGGCTCAATCTAGAAATTAGCATATGGCCAATTCCAGAGATATGAAAAATATACACAACTGAACATACACTAGTCTCCCTAGTTCCTCTATACTTCTTACTCAACAAAACCAACATTTGTCTACTAGTAATAGCTTTCTTGAAGCAATTAGGAATCCACACATCTAATTCATATAGAGAGAAGAAATCTAGGAAAGAATTTTAATATTAAGAAATCAACACACATATTAAAATACAGGTCGGTGGCAAAATCCTTCATAAACATGACATCAACAACTGCAACCCAACGTAAAAAAATAGGATGCTAACTAGATCTGGATTTAAACGCATCAGGTAGACACGAGCACTCGGACACGGACAAGGCGAATGCCGAACACAACAATTGCGTCCTGCATCCCAAACAAATTCCCACCCAACGTCCATAATTAAATATTCAAGAAATTCTTAGCACAAACTCAGCAATGGAGGGTAGAGTGATACCTTAATAGAGATCGTGTCTCAGAGAAAGTTCATGGATCAGAAATACGGACACAATTCCCATTCGCGTCCAAGAATAGCTCAAGGGACACTATGAGACAAATTATCAAACAGCTACAGGACATTAAAAACTAAGAAAGAATTCATACCTGATCGAATCTCTAAAAACAAAAATAAAAGATCAAATGAAATATCAAAACAAACGCTTACATACTCGAACTCAGTCTAAAATACTTGCAGTTATTGCCAACGGTCTTATCCAAACTTCAACTTCGTTCCGATTGTTCTTGAATCAAGAACATGGAAGTCACATACCAAAAACTGTATACATATATCTCGAATTTGAAATGAGCAAGGAAATCGATACTCACCGAATCATCAATCGATCAGACGAAGAGTGCAATGATTATGCCGCAGAGGAGAATCTAAATCGACCGATCTCCTAATTAGATCTGAACATGAAGTCCTACTATCAAGAACGGAGGATCGACACAATTCTTCATCTAAGAAAAAAGAATTTGGAATCGCTCACCTCGATTTATGAAAATGATGATGATCGACCGCTAATGAAGGAGATACTCTCGTAGACACCGGATGGTTCGCCGGAAGATTGAAGTGTTGCCGCTGATGGATGTCAATACCGTGTGGATCAATCGATTCATTCACTGAGGAGTGTCGTAAGCGCCACCACCATCATCATCCTTGCCATCTTCATCGAATTTAGGTTTAAGAAGGAATTGAGTGCTGGGAGAAAAGTGGAATAGGAGGAGCTCTGGTGTTTTTTCATGATTCGATAGAACAAATGGAAGATTGATGGAACAATGGGTTTAAATAAGAAGTTGGAAGAAATCGCAAGAAAACTTTTAGCGGGATTTCAAATGTTTAGTTACAAGCTGGAAAATGTGATGTTGCTCTCCCAGCTCGTCAGCAATGCAACACTTAAAAAAATGTGGGCCCGGCTGAGAAGCCCAAACCAATTTAAATGATTAAGAAAAAATAACCCCTTACTAGTTAATAAGCATAACACTGTTAGGAGAATAAAAGCTTTTTTTACAAAACTTTGTATAAAACTATTTATGAATATTTATAGAAAATATTTTACTTCCATAATTTCGAAAGGTGGGGTTACAAATCTTCCCCCTAGAAAATTTTGTCCTCAAAATTCAAAGGATACAGTGGACAAGTTTTAGCACTCAAAGAT
This sequence comes from Iris pallida, assembly GCA_029216955.1. Classification (NCBI taxonomy): domain Eukaryota; kingdom Viridiplantae; phylum Streptophyta; class Magnoliopsida; order Asparagales; family Iridaceae; genus Iris; species Iris pallida. Next base: position 36,263 of record JANAVB010006655.1, on the reverse strand, counting down.
AAAATTTTGAGACTGAGCACTAAGTTAAACCTGATGTAGAACAGAGTCTAGTCATGACTAGAAAAGAAAAGAAAAAAAATCTCATTTGGCACGATTATCTAAACAGAATTTAGATCAAAGTTGACGCATACTGAAAAATTGGTCATGATCAAAACGGAATTTCGATTAGTAGGTATGATCAATAGGTACTGAGTGTAAAACATTGTAAAATCTAAGCAAAATCAGGATCATCTTCTTGTGATCAAAGGTATAACTTGGAATGACTTGTTATGACGAATAAAACGGGTAACATGACATGATCGATAATGATCAAAATTGGTCGGGCACGAAGTGAAACAAGGTTCAACCAAGTACGATAATTTCAGGCCGGAAATTGAAATAACACAATTTGTAATAATAAAAAAATCAAACATGCACGAGATGGAATAAAAATTAACTACAACTTAAAAGTGTAAAACTATGAAGATACGATCTACTAAGCACGATCACAATCAAGAGTTTAGCACAAGTGGACTTAGAACAAGATAAGAGAACCACGGTTAGATAAACATGATCAAGATCAAACTTTAGACAAAATACGATCGAAATATATAAGTATGATTAATGGAAGATCTGGTGGATGGAATCAAAATACAGCAATCGGTACTTTTGGAAGAATCAATGGTCCAACAACAATATACAAGAAGGAAAATTGCAAGGGTTGATTGAGAAGGAGTATGGAACATCCAGGAGGCATTAGTATCAAATCAGGGTGAATGTGCAAGGATTTTTGAAATATCAATAACCATATGAAAAAGGGAATATAGTTCCATGGTACCCGAGAACATATAGGTATTTGAAATCATTTTGCCTAGAATCCCTATCCCGCCAGTATATATCTGACTGCAGTGGACTTCGGCTCTGTGACTCAAATAACAATGTCACCGAATATTCTGTCAACTTTATCCATTTTCCAACAATCATTGACGAAATAACCCAAGAGATCAAAATATGAAAAATTTAGAATAAAGTCTCAATAATACCCGAAACCTACGAATGTCTGAATCACTTCAACTTATAGTTCCTGCCTTGCAGTGCGCTGCTGGCTGCAGTAAACTTTCAGTCTCTTCAATCCAGATAACGGCTGCAGCGCGCAACTGCCACACCCTAGTAGATCATCAAATAGTCTCTCAACCTTATCCATTGGAATTACAAAATAGTTTCAAAGAATTCAAAATGGTTTCCAATAGTCCAAGTTACGTTAAAAGGTGAAGTTATCTGTCTGTTAGGATGCAAGGGTTTAACTAGGTGCCAAGATGCAACGAAGGATTCAACAATGAGTAGTGAGTACAAAAAGGGCAACCCGAAAAATTTTAAAACCTCAAACAGGGAATCAAAGTTTCAAATAGTAATCGAAATCTCAAATAAAATTCGGAATGGTAACAAGATCCAGTATATAGAACGTTATCCCGAATGGATAACAGAGTCTCAAAGAATGAACAGAAGCAAGGCATCAGATAAAAGACAAGGTCCCAAAATAACGAATAAAATCTCGTATCGGAAACAAGGTTCAACAACATCTCAATAACAATGAAATCTTGAACAAAATCTCGAAGGAAAAACAACCTCCAATAGGATACAAGGTCTCAATTAGAGAACCAATATCAACAAAGTCGTGATTAGGAAATAAAATCTCGAATAGAAAATCTTGACGAGGAAACAAGGTATCGAATAGGGAACAAGGTCTCATCGAGTCGCGAGTAGGAACTGAAGTTTCAAAGTCTGGAAAATCTTGAATATGATACAAAATCACGAACGAAAGCAAAGTCTCGAAATAGGAAATAGGGTCTTAAAATCTCGAATGAAATAAAAGTCATGAGTAGAAAAAGAAAATCAATGGGTGCATAGGTAACAAACATCGAATTATGGATATGAATCTCAAATAAGAAACGAAATCTTCACAACCCTCAAAGGAATCCTCAACAATGTGTTGCATAGGACAGAGCTTAAACAAATTTCGAATGAGGAACAGGGTCTCAAAATAAAATCTCGAGAAGCGATTAAAATCTCAATTAACACAAAGTTTGATAAAGGAACAAAATTTACAAATAGGAGCCATCACTAGGAAACAAGGTCAGGAATGATGAACATGCAAATGGTATCGAATAATGGATTTCAAACAATTATCGAATTGTGGATCTGAAACAAGTTTACCAAAATAGGAAACAATATCTCGAAATAAGTTTCGACATCAACCAAGGTTTCAAACAAGAAGTTTCAAGAAATGATCTAGGTGCTTTAAGGAATTTAAGGGAAGGCTGGATTGCGAACCAAGATACATGGTTTTCCTAACCATGTAAAAGAAGCCTTTTGTCTTCAGTCTATCTTCAGTATTCCTCCGGGACTGGAATCTCTTCAACGTTTTCAGCTGTCCTGACGTAGGTTAGCTCATGTGGTAGTGCTCCATGTGATTGCTGAACTTGGAGAGGTGGGTTCCCTTGCTGTAGTCCTGGTGCTCTTCGTGCTCGTCTTTGGGCAGTATGATCAGCAGTCTCCGAGCAATCCTTGACTTGGTGGGCAGGCAATTAGCAGAACAAGCATAGCTTCAGTCTCTTGTTGCACTCGTCGTAGTGGTGTCCCGAGCAGCGACAGAAATTATAGGTGATCGTTGTCTGGATCTGAGTCTGGATCTCCCGATGGGCTGAAGCACAGGGCCTCTGACAGGAATATATGGCTGCTGGCGTGCTAGCTGCTGAGATCCTGATGCTCCTCGGCCATCGTGATCCACGACTTGCTGGCAATCCTTCATTCGGTGAGCAGAAGATCCGTAGTATAAACAGAGTCTGAGCCTCTTGCGGCACTCCTCATAGCGATATCATAGATGGAGGCAGAAAGCACAAATGGCCATCATTTGAATCTGATGACGCGGCTGAAGTGGCATTGTCTGAGTGTTCACAGATAACAAACATTTAGTGGTCCCTATGCTTTAATTAAAATTACTAACTATTTTCACTCAGATCTTGTAAATATGAAAAAGCAGAGGGCTTCTCCGCTTAACTGCCCAGAGCGGGAGGGCCTATATGCAAAATTCCATTTTCTGTTAAATTCGAGTGATGAGAGAGAAATTCATTTCTCATCTCAGAATTTCTCTAACACTTTTCTTCCCCAAACCCCAAAACCCTAACCCTAATCTCATCGGCGACGATGATGTTGGCGATGGGGTCGGGCTCTCACACCGGTGCCTGAAGATCTTCCCCAGTGACGGTGCTCGGGGCACACGACAATTTCTGTAGTGATTCTTTATCCTTTCGATGACACGAGGACAACGATGACTGCTTCATCCTTCCTCCAGTCATCTAGCAGGGTACGGACACGGAACTTGTTCTTCTATGACTCCGTTGAGTGAGCTCGATTAAGGTTCGTAAGTGATCTCCATCTCGTAACACTTGATACTTGATTGGATCTCTAGTTCTCTCAAATTCCTGACCTATTCACTCCATCTCATGCTCAACTTTCATATAGGAAATTTGATCGAGATCGATCAAGCTAGATGTTCTGTTTCCTTCAAGAACAGTAGAGGATCAGTAAGTTTTCGTTCCAAATTGTTCAGATCTGGTGATTTTAACATTTTGAGAATTGTTAGTAATTAGAACTCTTTTTTTTATCAGATCAGTAGGATCACTGATCTCTCAAGAAATCGATTCGAATTGTGATCGAGTCATTTATAAGTAAGCTCTTGTTGATTTATTGATTCTTTGAAATTCCCTTCAAATTGTACAAATTCGGAGTATGATGATTTATTCCTTTGCTGTGATCAAGTTTCCCTAGTTTAATCAAGTCCTCCAATAGTACACTAATACCTAGGTACCATTAGGATGGACCTGCATGGGCCACCACTAAAAACATGTCACGACCCGCTCTCGAATAATCGGATACGAGTTGGACACGCCCAGCCTTTATCGTTAGACACGATGAAGTAAGCTGTACCAATCTCTAGGGAAAACTATAAGTCCAAATAAGAATGAATATAAACAAACAACATCTAATATAGAATCCCAGAATCAAAGCACAAGTCTAAGAGTTATTACAATTTCCAGCAAATAAAATGAAACTGATGTCTCTAATACAAAGTCCAATGAACTAAAAAAAAAGGTACTAGGCTTCCTCAGCCTCTAAGTCCAGAGCAACATCGGTTGGCTCATAGGTATCTGCAGGCTCCTGTCCGTAATAAGTGTCACAGATAGCCTCCAACTCACTTGCAACATATCCTAGTCAGGAGCGGAGCTAAGTATATCCAAGGAGATGAACATGAACATCATGGTATGAAAATGAATACAGAAAAATATAAAGTACGAAAAATGAGAACATGACATGAAACCTGAACATGAACACTGAAAAGTAAATACAGGGAACATGAAATGAAACCTGAACATGAAATACACCATGAACCTGAAGTGTACAATATATCGAAATACATCCAGAGTGTGTGATCGGCTTGGGTAGATTCAGAAAACATGAAATGGTACGACTTTGGTCCCGGATGCACGATACGGGGCCTAAGCTATTTACATAAATAGTAACTTGGGTTTGATCAGACATTTGTCGTATTTCCCCTCCCAGATACAAGTAAACTCAAGGAACAAGATACAAGACAATCTCGTGAAACATCGTGTCAACCAGGAGATACAAGCATGAATAAAAGACATAAAGTAATGGACAAGTCCGAGGAGTATACTTGCCTTGCGCAGGGTGATCAAATGGGGATAGTAATGTTGGATATCCTCCTCCCCAATTCTTCCTTCTCCCCCTAAATTTTCGATCGAACCGTAACCCTAATCCCGATGATGGCGGTAGCAACCGCGGAGGAGGTGGCTAGGGACCGATTCCTTCAGCGAGCATCGATGGCACAAATGGACGGGACATCTGACGGCGGCGTGCTCATTCCCGACAACGATCGATGACTCCATCTCCCTTGACGGTTCCGTACGGTGAGTCTGGCCGAACGCGGCAATTTTCTCAGGCGACGTCGAGCAAATCTCTTTCTCGATGAGTAGCGGCCAGGGCAGGGGCTAACTGCCACTCGGTGAGGAACACCGGCGATTAGGTCGGCCCCGTTCACAGTGGTGCTGCACTTTTCTGACGATGCCGATGGCGGTTATATGATCCTTCTCCGGCGAGCTCTTCTCCTTTAGCGACTTGCACGACGGAACGGTCGACAACTGGTGAGTCCATCCGACCCTTCCTCTTTTGATTATTCAATCTTGTATAGATCTAGTCGTTCTTGAATCTAATTTTAGGATCGGACAGGTTCCTTTCTGGAATTATCGAACCGATCAAAACCCTCGTCTCAATCAGGAACTCACGTTCGATCTGAGCTTTAGTCGAGATCGAATTTTTGATCGAACGGTCGAGTGAATCAATTTTCGGGATTGATTTGGCACGAAAAGTGATGGGAACAACTAGTTGATGATCGGACACGAAGGGACGTGTCTACTTCTTTGAATCGTGTTTGGCACAGTATAGTTTTATCTCAGGTATTGCTCTGTCCTCTTCATTGCTGTGAATGCTGCCATGAATTCTTGATTTAATTAGTTATAGTCGATTGGTGGGGTTTTGGTCGGGATGCAGGTTGTGTGTGGCTGAGTTCGTGTCTGCGTGTCCAAGCCAGTTCATGTCCGTATCGTTCGTGTCCTGTTGTATTCTTTCAAGTTGGTGTGTGTTCAGTTATGGAGTTGAGTTTGGAATCCTTCAACTGGAGCTCGATGATGAACCTTTTTCTTGTTCTAAGTTTATTCAACTGTACAGTTCCTTATTGATGATTTATTTGTATATTCTTTTATATAATTGGTTCTCTGGGTTAGCTAATTGATGCTGAGTTCGGATATTTAAGTTTGACTTGTTTTTTTAGCTTCCATTTTGAGTTAAGCAACCAGGACTTTGTCTCAGACTTTTGAATTAGAAATTGGAGTTGAATTAGCTTGGGGTTCGTTCGCCTGGACATGAATACAGTTGCCACGAGTTCATCTTAATTAAATAAGGGATATATGCAGTTGTGCTTTTGAGTATCATCTCTTTAATACTGATTTTTCTAAGACAGATTTTTGAAGTACTTGGATCATTTGTTTCTATTCTTTTCTTTCTAGCTCGGTTATAAGTTGCAGTGATGCATATTTATATAGTAGAGGTTGGTAACAGTTAACCTCACTCTATGTGAGTACATTGCTCCATGATAGGGATTAAACTGGTGTATAGAGTGTGTTGGCCACAAATAATAAAGTCAAGAAATGGGATTATTTCGACATATTGAACATGTCTCTGTTGCTATGAGAGTGGTAGCAGTGGTTGATGTAATTGTGAGTAGTTTGAAGAACAGATGGCAACTCTAGAGGGGGGATAAATAGAGTTTATAGCGATAATAGCCAATTAAAAAATAAACTCTTTCACAAGATAAAATTAATCAGAGTAAATGCGGAAATAAATAAGGAGCAAGAAAGCATACGCAAACACAGCCGATTTTTAACCTGGTTTCCCTCGTGGAGGACTAATCCAGGCCTGAGAACTCTAGCTCAGGATTAAATCCATTATTTGTGAAATAGTAGTTACACCCCGTGCCTTTTCTTCAGAAGAGCACGTCAACTTCTTACAATGATCGCAGTGACGATGCTTGGAATTTTCCAAGCGACTTCTTGAACTCTTGCACAAACTCCTAACTGAAAAATGCTGAGCACTTGAGGCTTAGGGAGCTTGTGGCTAGTAGATGAAGAAGGGTATAGCTTGTATTGAGCTTTAGAGAGAAGAGAAGAGAAGATTGGATGAATAAAAATGAGAGAATTCATGGCCTATTTATAGGATACCAGTAGGCAGAATTCGGCCAGAATTCTGGTAGAAATTTTCAAATATTTGGCCGTTGAACAACTAGCAACCAGCCAACCCTAAAAATTAGGGTGCTGATTTTTAGGGGACAGAGTTCGGCCCGAACTCTGTGTGGAGGTAGAGTTCGGCCCGAACTCTGTCTCCAGAGCATAGAATAGGTCTTTTATCCAATGGGCTTGTTTGGATGTATGTGGAGCTTTTGGATTTTGGGTAGGGTATAGGTCAAGTCTCAGATGCTCAGCACAACTCAGCTTACATAAGTCTAGACTCAATAAATTTATAAAATACAGACTCAAAAATGACTTGCATTTGCAGAACTAAGCTGTTGTCTGACTTGAGCTGGATGTATCCTTCATGTGTCGTATTGAATTATCACAAGTATTATTTAGTGAATTCTATCAATATTTGGTTGACTGTGACTTTGTGTCAACAATCTCCCCCATATTGATAATTGACAAAATAATAATTGTTTATATATATATATTCAATATTCATACCTGGACACATTTAAGGACAAAAAGCATAGCTCCCCCATAATCAATGCCGAGCTTAAAAAAATAGCTCCCCCGTAATCATTGCTTTGAATCCTGTTGGCCTGATAAGAACATTCTCCCAAAAGCACAGATACAGCGACAAAATAATATGGAATATACAAATATCTCCCCCTTTTGGCATTTAGCAATTAACGATAAACAATTAATAACTGGCAAACACACCAAAAGATAAAAGAAGAAACTGCATATAAACTGATATAACGACTAAATGTCTCAAGAGTCACAACTCATAATAAGTCTAATACAATCAAAAGTGCATAAAAGTAACTAAAATCCAAAGTGCAGAAAGAAACATAAGCTATGATCCTCAGTAGCAGCAGCAAATAGCAGTCCATATCCATCATCGAGCTTGTGAAGGCCCAGCGACGTCTGATGGATCAGTAAAGGAACGACGAGGGTCCACGAAGGCTGCATCTGGATCCAAGTAGCGAATGACCCAAGGGTCATCGATACAATAGCCCTCACGACCGGGGTCCCGCTCCATAGGGATAGGCATGGAAGGATGGCGAGACATGGAGTACCGAATGTCGTGCAGCGAGTTGCTGATAGCACTCATCTGCAAGATAGTCCGATAATCCAGCTGAGTCCAGCGATCATCCTCCAAGGTGAAGCAATCGCGGAGCATGGTCTGAAGAGACTCGAGAGTGGCAGGAGGAGGAGGAGGATCCTATCCCAAAGGAGGGGCATCTGGCTCATCATCAGAATGCTCAGACACGACTGGGGAGCCAACGGCTGCCTGAAGCCTCCGTGCCTTGGAAAGAAAGGCAGGGGCAGGTAAGAACGGACACTCATCAAGTGGTATGCGACACGCACGAAATACCATAGGAAGATACAAAGCATAAACAAAGATCTTGGTTTCTTCCTAGAGTTAATCATCCAATCCATTATTGTACGAGGAAGATTAAATGGTACATAAAAGTGAAGGTGATATAAGGCCGAGATTTCAAAGTAAGTGACTTCATCGGTGGAACCCGCTTTGGGTAGAATGGTGTTAAAGATAATCCGATAAAGTTCATAAAAATAGGGATTGAGATATTTGGCCAAAAGCTTACGAGGACGCGTGTTCGGGGTACACAAGTCATCCTTGAAGCTTTCAAGTGAAGACCCATCGGGAAATTGAAATGATCGAGCTTCAACGAGCTTTTTCCATCAGTTTGGCTCTTAGAGTTCAAGGTATTCGGCCAAATCGAAATCGTCAAAAGAGATATCAATTTCCGCAACCCGTAAATAAATATGTGTATCATCATGGGTGAGATTGCAGTAGAATATTTGAATAGCACTACGATAAATGACCGAGTTTGTGGTGACAAGTTCGTCAAGGCAAAGGTCATGAAAAAGTGCATCATATTGAGAGAAAATAGTAAAATTTATACGGTGTCCCGTAAACACCGGACGTATCCGAAAATTACTAAACCAATCATTTGATGCGTCGAGTGATACAAATATTCGGTCGTCAAAAGTGTTTGGGTCAAGTGGACGTGGAGGATTGAATAACGGATGGATAGGTGGTTGTTGTTCAACGGCCGGTACAACGGGCGGTTCAACACGAGGAGGAGCATTCGACGAGGATGCTCCCTCGGTCCGAAGTCTCTTCCGTGATTGAACAAACGTGGAGCCATGACACAATAAAGATAATGAAGGAAATTGAGATATAGAAAAGTATTGAATTATACCTCAAAGTAGTGATGAACAATGACGGAGAATTGAAAGAGAGGCCTTCTCCTTGAGTTTAGGGAAGAGATGAGCTATAGAAAGGAGAAATTAGGGTTAGGGTTTTGAGAAAAAGAGTTTGGAGAAGTGAAAAAGGTGGCAATGAAGGAGAAGAAGGAGGAAATCCCGAATATAAGAGAAGGGTTTCAATTGGTCGGAATCAATAGTGGCCATTGGATCTATAATTTGATCAACGGCTGATGCTATTCCCGGTTCTGGAACAGCCTGACCGAATTTGGCCCGAACTGTGGTAAGGGCAGAGTTCGGCCAGAATTCCGGATTCTGGTGACAGAACTGGAATAGGCTAAAAATTGGTTAAGTAAGAAAGACCAAGATAACAAGAGTATAAATACAAGGAAAGATCCAAGTGATAAACAAAGAATGGCAGAGAGTAAACTCGAAGCAGCAAGGTGAAGTTTGAAAAATTTATATTTCACAGTGATAAATAAAAATGAACCGTGTAATAAACAAGGAATTATATCATAATTCAATATTTTGAAGCTGCCATGGGTTAGCTGCAGGGGCCGGATCCCAGCTAGCGGTAGTCCTGAGGACTAGTGCACCGTATCGCTTAGGCTTTTACGCCTTGTTGCCAGAAGGGCCCTTTCGGCTTGTACTCATAGCAAGTTCATCATAAGAGAAGCATGACATACTTGATATTTACGCAAGTTTATTTTTTAATTTATAACAGCTTGATCCAAAATTCCAAGTTCACGACAAAGAAAATTGAAGTGCTCTTCGGATAATGGTTTTGTAAAGAAATCTGCTAACTGATGATCAGTGTCAATAAATTCTAAGTTAATCGTGCCATTTTGATGATGGTCACACAAAAAATGGTGACGTATTTCAATATGCTTCGTGCGTGAGTGACAAATGGGGTTCTTAGTGAGATTTATAGCACTAGTGTTATCACAAAAGATTGGAATGTGCATGAAAGATAAGTTATAGTCTTCAAGGGTTTGTTTCATCCACAGAATTTGTGCACAACAACGCCCAGCTGCGATATATTCAGCTTCTGTTGTGGATAGTGCGACAGAATTTTGCTTCTTGCTAAACCAAGAGACTAAAGCCTTTCCTAATAAATGACACGTACCGCTCGTACTTTTACGGTCGACCTTGCATCCAATGAAATCAGCATCAGAGTAACCAATAAGGTCAAATAATATTGACTTGGGATACCATAGGCCCACTGTAACCGTACCCTTAAGGTATCGAAAGATATGCTTAACAGCAGTCATGTATGATTCCTTAGGATTTGCTTGATATCTAGCACGCAGGCAAACTCTAAACATAATATCAGGACGACTAGCAGTAAGATAGAGTAGACTGCCTATCATACCTCGATACTTACGTTGATCTACGGGTATGTCGCTATCATCTGGTTCAAGTTTAGTTGAAGTAGCCATTGGAGTGCTGATTGGTTTGACGTTGTCAAGGTCAAATTTTTTTAGCATGTCCTTTGTATACTTCGACTGACAGATGAAGGTTCCATTTGACATTTGTTTGACTTGCAGTCCAAGAAAGTAGTTGAGCTCACCCATCATGCTCATCTCAAACTCGGTCTGCATACACTTGGCAAAATCTTGACAGAGGGTTTCATCAGTAGAACCAAATATAATATCATCTACGTATATTTGTACTAAAAGAATAGTGTCTTTGAAAGATTTTATGAAAAGTGTGGTATCAATTTTCCCTTTTGAAAAACCTTTCTCAAGCAAGAAATTGCTTAGCCGTTCATACCAAGCTCTAGGGGCTTGTTTGAGGCCATACAGCGCTTTCTTTAGCTTGAACACGTGGTCGAAAAATTTATGATTTTCAAAGCCCGGAGGTTGTTTCACATAAACTTCCTCCTTAATAAATCCATTCAAGAAAGAACTTTTAACATCCATTTGAAATAATTTAAAATTTTGAAAATTTGCAAATGCACAAAGCATCCGAATGGATTCCAATCTAGCAACAGGAGCATACGTCTCATCGTAGTCGATACCTTCCTCTTGGTTGTATCCTTGGGCTACTAGACGAGCTTTGTTGCGTGTGACTGAACCATCTTCATTCACTTTGTTTCTAAAAACCCATTTAGTACCAATGATCGAGTGATTAGCCGGTCTAGGAACGAGTTCCCATACTTGGCTCCTCTCGAATTGGTTGAGTTCCTCTTGTATAGCAGAAATCCAAAATTCATCATTAAAAGCTTCTAAAATATTTTTTGGCTCAATTTGTGAAATAAAGGCAATGCTAGCAATAGAGTCTCTTAATGATGATCTAGTAGTTACTCCACGTAAAATCTTACCTATTACCAAATTTTCTGGATGTGACGGCTTGAAAGAGAATTTTTTTGGCAAGCCCTCCAGAGAATTGGTTTCGGTTGTGGTATTCATTGGAGTAGAAGTTGATGGCTCAACATCATCATCAAGAGTAGCTGCTGCACTGTTATCTTCATCAAAAGTCACATTTGTAGACTCTTCCACAATTAATGAGCGTTTGTTAAAAACTCTATATCCCTTGCTCTTGGCAGCATAGCCAAGGAAAATACCATCGTCAGCTTTGGCATCAAATTTGCCTAAGTTATCTTTGGTGTTAAGGATAAAGCATCTACAACCAAAAACTCTAAAATAAGAAACATTTAGGGTTCTCCCAAACCAAAGCTCATAGAGTGTTTTCTTCGTAATAGGACGAATAAGCACCCTATTTAAAAGGTGGCATGCTGTACTGACAGCTTCAGCCCAAAAGTATTTCGGAAGTAAAAACTTGTTCAACATGACTCTAGCCATGTTGCCAAGAGTCCTATTCTTCCGCTCCACAACACCATTTTGTTGAGGAGTTCTTGGACAAGAAAATTCATGATCAAAACCATTAGAATCACAAAACTTTTGAAAATCAGAATTTTCGAATTCGCCTCCATGATCACTTCGGATTCGAGTAATCATGTAGCCTTTTTCGTTTTGAACTTTCTTTGCAAAAATCTTGAAAACTGAAATAGCATCACTTTTATTTGTAAGAAAGAAAACCCAAGTAAATCTAGAAAAATCATCAATAATAACAAAGGCGTAGAGTTTTCCACCAAGACTGGCTACTCTACTAGGGCCAAATAAATCCATATGAAGAAGTTGCAAAGGTTTAGTAGTACTTACAGAGTTTATGGAATGAAATAAGGACTTAGTTGCCTTATTCAATTCACATTTGGCACATACCGTGTCCTTTTTGAATGTGATATCGGGCAAGCCTCTAACTAGCTTCTTAGTCGACAGCCTGGATATAGTATCCATGTTGGCATGACCAAGACGCTGGTGCCATAATAATCTTTCATCCTTATGAGCATATAGGCATCTACCTACATTGTTAGTATCTATAGACAAATAAAAAATATAAATATTATTCTCTCTTACCCCTTCAAAAGCAATGTCTCCCGTTGACCTATCATAAATAAGGTATTTGTTTTGTCAAAAGTTAATGTCATATTCATGGTCAGCAAGATGGCTAATGCTGAGCAGGTTATGCTTTAACTCGATCACTAGACAGACATCCTTTATTACGGGAGAGGGAGGATAACCAATAATACCATTACCTATAATATACCCTTTTAGGTTGTTACCGAAGGATACATATCCTTCTCTCTTCATCGATAGTGATGCGAAAAGATTTGCGTCTCCCGTCATATGCCGCGAGCATCCACTATCGAGAATCCACTTACTCTTAGTTGAGGAGGGAAGGTCCACCTACATTAAGAGTAGATGTGACCTTTGGTACCCAAGTTCTTGAGGGTCCTGAAAAGTTAGTTTTTGGAAACCATGCATATATCTTTCTATCTACTAATTTCTAATTCTATATTGTGGTGAAATGTGTCCATGTAAACCACAATAAGTACATATAGCATTCCTATTTATGTTAGGAGCATGCATATGATGTCTATGAGTAGAATGATGTGGAGTAGCATGATGATATGTAGAGTTAGCATGGTGATGATGTCTATATGTAGAGTGATGTGGAGTAGTATGGTGATAATGTCTATAAGGAGTAGCATGGTGATGATGTCTATATGGAATAGCATGGTGATGAAGTCTATATGGAATAGCATGATGATGATGTCTATGTGTAGAGTGATGGTGATTTTGTGCAACATACTGATGGTTGTATCTATGTGTAGTATGATGATTATTTCTACGTGCATGTGGTTTGTGTGCATTATGAAAGTGTGTGTATATGTAAGCATGATTATGAGCTGCAGGTGGATGAGGTGGTTGACTAGTATGAGTAGTGTCATGCTTTGTGTGTGTCTTATGTGATTGGGTTTGAGGTTGAGCAACCTGTTTTCCCAATTTAGTCTCTAATTTCTTGGAGATAACCTGCAGTTCAGTAACCTTAGCATTCAAACCATGTATCTTAGTAATAGAAATCTTGTGTCTACTATTTTCTTCTACAAGCTCCGTGTTGAGTGCTGTGATTTCTTGTGTTTGTTGTTCAATGCGTGCTTCGGCATCATGTAAGCTTATTTTAAGCTTAGATACCTCATTTGTGACATCCGTGGGTGAAGTGTCCCTAATGTTATCAAGCAGTAAAGAAAGTCTTTGGATTTCGACTTCATGACTTTTGATCTTTTCCTTGGCATGTTTGTATTTACAATGACCTTTTTATGATCATCAAGTAAATCGGTAAAAGCATCACCAAGTTCATCAAAAGTGAAGTCATCAAGAGTTTCGTTTGATACCTTGTCGGACGTTGCCATTAGGCACACGTTTGCAGCGTCTTGAGGAGAGTCTTTTTCTTCCTCAAATTCACTGGCTTCTCTTTCATGCCAAATGCTTATGTTGGCATATTTCTTTGAGGAAGTCTTCTTGTATGGTTTCTCATAACGGTTACTCTTCTTTAAGAATGGACAGTCTTTTCGGATGTGTCCTGTCTTTTTGCAACCGTAGCAGGTTGGCTCTTCTTCGTCATCTTCTTGTGGTTCCTTTTTTCTTCGGTTGAAGCGAAGGAATTTCTTGAAGTTGTGGACAAGGAGAGCTTGATCATCACATTTTGAGTTCTCGTCATCCGTCTCTTCGGGGTCAGCCCTCCGTCGGTGAGCTTTGAGTGCGATCTCCTTAGCCTTAGGAGCAGGCTCTTCGAAGTCCTTGAGGTCAAGCTCATGAGTCATCAGCTTTCCCATCAAGGTTTCCATGGACATGGTTGTGAGATTATTTCCTTCTATGATGGCTGTCACCTTAGGGTTCCAGATCTTTGGTAGCCCCCTAAGTAGCTTTTGAATCTTCTCGTGATTTGAATATTTTTTGCCGAGCGAAGATAGGGATTGATGATATCGAGGAATCATGTGAACATTTGCGTGATCGTCTCGTTTGGCTTCATCTTGAAAGCCTCAGATTCTTGAGTGAGACGGCTTATCTTCGATTTCTTGACTTGGGTGGTTCCTTCATGCGTCACTTCTAGAAGTCTCCATACTTCGTGAGAAGTGGTGTATGTTGAGACCCTATTGAACTCATTCCTGTCTATAGCATAGAACAAAGCATTAATAGCTCTCGCGTCGAGACTTGCCTGTTTCTTCTCCTCGTCAGAATATTTGTCATATGATTTCTCAACGAGATCACCATTGACAACTATCCTGGCGGGCTTTTTATAACCATCGATGACGATGGTCCACAGGTCGAAGTCTAGCGACTTGAGATAAAAGCTCATCCTTGTTTTCCAATATGTGTAGTTAGTTCCATCAAATAGAGGAGGCCTATGAGTGGACTGCCCTTCACCGTGATTGGAAATCAAGGATTGTGTGGTTGCCATGGATCAGCTCTAGGATGTTAGTCCTTGTTGAGAAAACCGAGCTCTGATACCAATTGAAGAACAGATGGCAACTCTAGAGGGGGGGTGAATAGAGTTTATAGCGATAATAGCCAATTAAAAAATAAACTATTTCACAAGATAAAATTAATCAGAGTAAATACGGAAATAAATAAGGAGCAAGAAAGCATACACAAACAACCAATTTTTAACCTGGTTTCCCTCGTGGAGGACTAGTCCAGGCCTGAGAACTCTAGCTCAGGATTAAATCTACTATTTGTGAAATAGTAGTTACACCCCGTGCCTTTTCTTCAGAAGAGCACGTCAACTTCTTACAAAGATCGCAGTGGCGATGCTTAGAATTTTCCAAGCGACTTCTTGAACTCTTGCACAAACTCCTAACTGAAAAATGCTGAGCACTTGAGGCTTAGGGAGCTTGTGGCTAGTAGATGAAAAAGGGTATGACTTGTATTGAGCTTTAGAGAGAAGAGAAGAGAAGATTAGATTAGATGAATGAAAATGAGAGAATTTATGGCCTATTTATAGGATACCAATAGGCAGAATTCGGCCAAAATTCTGGTAGGAATTTTCAAATATTTGGCCGTTGGACAACTAGCAACCAGCCAACCCTAAAAATTAGGGTGCTGATTTTTAGGGGACAGAGTTCGGCCCGAACTCTGTGTGGAGGCAGAGTTCGGCCCGAACTCTGTCTCCAGAGCACAGAATAGGTCTTTGGTCCAATGGGCTTGTTTGGATGTATGTGGAGCTTTTGGATTTTGGGTAGGGTATAGGTCAAGTCTCAGATGCTCAGCACAACTCAGCTTACATAAGTCTAGACTCAATAAATTTATAAAATACAGACTCAAAAATGACTTACATTTGCAGAACTGAGCTATCGTCTGACTTGAGCTGGATGTATCCTTCATGTGTTGTATTGAATTATCACAAGTATTATTTAGTCAATTCTATCAATATTTGGTTGATTGTGACTTTGTGTCAACATAGTTGTCTGCTTCTAAGGAAATCTTAGGATAATACTCTTCATCTTAGGAAACCTGTCACTTGAGTGTTGCTTATGTCACTTTGTTGTAACTTTCCACATGACAACTTGTAAATAGACTTTTATCAAGAAAGTTGTAGTCTGGCATTACATTTTAGTTATTAAATTAATGGTGGTATATAGATTGTATTAGGGATAGTTGTAGATAAAGTTAAATTGTCATAGATTAGACCTTAACCAACTTGTACTTAATTAAAACAGGAGGACATCCAGCTTTACTACCCATACTTGATCACCCCGAGTAAGGTAAGTATACTCCTTGGATTTGTCTATTACTTCCTGTCTTGTGCTTTTATATATTCATGCTTGTACCTTCTTGTTGACACGATATTTTATGAGATTGTCTTATACCTTGTTCCCTGAGTTTACTTGTGTCTGGGAGGAAAAATACTACAGATGTGATCAAATTTGAGTTACAATTCATGTGAATAACTTAGGCCCCGTATCGTGCATGCGAGACCGAAGCCATACCATTTCATGTTTCCTGAATCTACCCAAGCCGATCACACACTCTAGATGTATTTCGATATATTGCACACGTCAGGTTCATTGTATATTTCATGTTCAGGTTTTATTTCATGTTTTCTGTATTCCCTGTATTTACTTCTCAGTATTTATGTTCATGTTTCATTTTATGTTCTTGTTTCTCGTACTTATTATTTTTTCTGTATTTATTTCCATATCATGATGTTCATGTTTATTTCCTTGGATATACTTAGCTCCGTACTTGACTATGATATGTTGTAGGTGTACTTGTAGGATACCATTCTACCTTATGGGCCAGAGCCCAGGATATTAGCTGAGCAGGATGAAGCCATGACTTAGCTAGAAGCTTCAGGTTTAGACTACTTAGCTTTACTCCTAGATATTGTTTTTGAGTTCATAGCATATTTCATTCCTGTTGACTCTGGTACCTTCATGATATATGGATTTGTGGATTATGGTAATCTTTCTGGAAACGTTTTTAGATGATGTGATTGTGCACATTTATGTTTATCTGGTTAGATTTTTCTAGCTTGGTATAGCTTACTTCGTCGTGTCTAACGATGAAGGCTGGGCGTGTCTGACTCTGTGTCCGATTATTCGGAAGCGGGTCGTGACATGTTTTTAGTGGTGGCCCATGCAGGTCTGTCCTAATGGTACCTAGGTATTAGTGTACTATTGGGGGACTTGATTTAAACTAGAAAAACTTGATCACAGTACAAAAAATCGGGTACATCGGATATATTGATATTCTATAAACACTTATTGATTTTAGGTTTAGGATATTTTAACAGTTTTCTGTTTTTCAGACGATTCAGACACGCAAATTAGGAACTGTCGATTCACCTGTACTTAACATTTTCGGGCATCGCCCCTGCTATCCCCATGGGTAGTACGCAGTTTATGGAGATGTTTCAAGAGTTCCTTGACACCCAGAGGGAGCAAGCCACACCTTTTCCAAGCCAGAATTGTGGATACACCCTCCGAGCCAAGAAGGACTTCTGACTTCCAGACACTTAGACCCTTGGACTTCTCCGACACCAAGCGCATATCTTGCACCAAGGAACGAATCAAAAACCTGGATCTGCCACTGAAGATCACCCAAGTCTCCGAGGACCCGACTCCTCTGAAGATTTGAGCTACCAGCCAGGAGATTCAAAATGTAGCACGGACAATAGGACACAACGGAAAGCTAAAGCTTAGGAGGGACATGAAGACTTAAGATGAAGATAGCAACTACTATGGATCAGCAAGCGTCGCTACACTCAGACAGTGCCTCTTCAGCCGCGTCATCAGATTCAGATGATGGCCATTTGTGCTTTCTACCGCCATCCAGGACATCGCTTCAAGGAGTGCCACAAGAGGTTTAGACTCTGTTTATGCTACAGATTATCTGCCCGCTGAATGAAGGATTGCCAGCAAGTCGCAGATCACAATAGTCGGGAAACATCAGGATCTCAGCAGCTAGCACACCAGCCGTCGTATATTTCTGTCAGAGTCCCGACACTTCAGCCACTACAGCGGAAGATCCAGATTCAGATTCAGCCGACAATCATTTGTAATTTCTGCCATCGTCTGGACACTACTACGACGAGTGCCGTAAGAGACGGGGGCAATGCTTGTTCTACGGGTTGCCTGCCCATCAAGTCAAAGATTGTCGGGAGCCGCTGATCGTACTGCCCAAGGACGAGCACGAGGAGCACCAAGATTACAGCAAGTAGACCCACCTCTCCAGATTCAGCAATCACATAGAGCACTACCGCATGGACCAGCCTACGTCAGGAAAGTTGAATAAGTTGAAGTGATTCCAGTCCAAGAGGAATACTGAAGGCAGACCGAAGACAGAAGGCTTCTTTTGCTTAGTTGGAGAAAACCATGTATCGTGATTCGCAATCCAGTCTTCCCTTAAATTCCTCTTAGCACCTAAATCATTTCTTGAAACTTCTTATTTTCTATTTTGAAATATTGGTTGCTATTTGAGACGTATTTTCGGAGATTGTTTCCTATTCTAGAATCTTGTTCGTAACTCTGCCCTTATTTCAAGATATTGTTTCCTATTCGGTAAACTTGTTTCAGACCCACAATTCGATAATTGTTTGAAATCCACTATTCGATACTATTTGCATATTTTATGATTTTGCTTCATAGTATTAGCTCATATTTGAAAGTTTTTTCCCTCATCAAACTTCGTATTATTTGAGATTTTAATTCCTACTTGAGATTTCATTTCGAAACCCTGTTCCTCATTCGAAACCTTGTTTAAGCTCCGTCCTATGCCGGACATTGTTAAGGATTCCTTTGAGGGTTTTGAAAATTTCGTTTCCTATTTTGAAATTTCGTATCCACAACTCGATGCTTGTTTCCTATTCACTCATTGATACTCCACTTTATTCACTATTCGTGGTTCTGCTCCTTGTTCAAAATTTACTATTCGAAGATTACCCTCCCTCTGCAACTCCTATTGGAGATTTTATTTTCCATTCAAGGTATTGTTCGAAACTTCGTGCTATTCGAGATTCTATTATACTTTGATTCCTGTACAGGTTTCTGGTCCTTGTTTCGAGACTTTGTCTTCTATCTGATACCTTGCTTCTTAGCCACCTTTAAGACTTTGTTACCTATCCAGGATTACGTTCCATATACGGGATCTTATTACCATCCCGAATTTATTTAGAGATTTTGGTTACTATTTGAAACTTCGATTTCCTGTTTAAATCTCCCTGATTGCCCTTTTGTACTCACTACTCTTTGATTGGATCCCTTGTTGCTTTTTAGTACCAAATAAACCCTTGTATTCCAACAGTCAGATAATCTCACCATTATCGTGACTTGGATTATTGAAACTCATTTTGGATTTCTTGGAAATTTTAAATTCCCTTGGATAAGGTTGAGAGACTATTCGATGATCTACTGTGGCGTGGCAGTTGCGCGCTACAGTCATTTTCTGGACTACGGATTTTGAGGGTTCACTGCAGCCAGCAGCGCACTGACGAGACAGTAACTCTAAGTTGAAGTGATTTCAGACATTCATAAGTTTTTGTGTATTATTGACACTTTGTCATATCCTTCATATCTTGATCTCTTGGGTTGTTTCGTTAATGATTGTTGGAAAATGGTTAAGGTTGACAGAATATTCGGTGAGATATTGTTATTTGAGTCACAGAGCCGAAAGTCCATTGCAGTCAGATATATACTGACGGGGTAGTAATTCTAAGCAAAGTGATTTCAAATACCTATATGTGTTCTCGGGTACCTTGGAAACTATATTCCCTTTTCATATGGTTATTGATATTTCGAGAATCCTTGCATGTTACCTTGACTTGACATTAATACCTCCTAGGTACTTCGTATGTTTTCTCCATCAACCCTTGCTAATTTCCTTTCTAGCATTTTATCGTTAGATCATTTGATTTCCTTAATTATATATTGCTAGATTTTGATTCCGTACTTCGTATGTGTCTTGTCTAAACTTCGGTCCTAAATCATGTCTATTTGACCATGATTTTTCTGTCTTATTCTTGTCCACTTGTGTTAAACTATCAATTTTGATCGTGCTTAGTAGTTCGTACCTTCATGAATTTACTCCTCCTAGTTGCAATTAAAATTCAGGTCACCTCGCGCCCACTTAAATTCTTTATCATTGTTAAATCACATTATATCAACTCCTTGCATATAATTATCGTACTTGGCCTTGATTAAAGTTCGTTTTACCTCGTACATGCCAAAATTTTCGACCGTTGTCAATCATACCATTTTACATATTATTGTGTCATTTCAAATCCTTAGGATTTCCATACTCAGTCATTGATTGAATTCACACATGTGCTTAATTGATTTTGTACTTCGTATCATTTCTGTATAGTGCTACTCTTTGAAATTTCGAGGACAAAATTTTTTTAAGAGGGGAAGATTTGTAACCCCACCTTCCCAGTTTAGTGAATTTTGGAATCTTTTAATATATTTTGATACATATATATATTTTAACTGAAAGAATAAATTACCTTCGAGTTTGTTTCCCTTATTTAATTTTATAACTAGTATTTCGAAAGGAAAGTCTTTATTTAAGCAAATAACTAATTTTGAGTGTTTTCCAAGTTCGTAACTAATTGGAGTGGTCCCAAGATTCTAACAACTTTTTTCTAACAGTTATAACAAACTTTGGGGAAGTTGTCATTAAGTAAGTTTCAAGGGGTTAATTGCAAAATATCTTTTCTCCCCTTATATAACTTAGTGAGGAGAGAGAATGAGTATTTTTACTCATTTTGATTTCAGGAGTCGTCCTCCCCAATTCTTCCTTCTCCCCCCAAATTTTAGATCGAACCCTAACCCTAATCCCGATGATGGCGGTGGCAACCGCGGAGGAGGCGGCTAGGGACCGGTTACTTCAGCGAGCATCGCCGGCACAAATGGACGGGACATCTGACGATGGCGTGCTCATTCCCGGCAACGATCGGCGACTCCATCTTCTTCGACGGTTCCGTACGGTGAGCCTAGCCGAACGCGACAATTTTCTCAGGCGACGTCGAGCAAATCTCTTTCTCGATGAGTAGCGGCCATGGCAGGGGCTAACGGCCACTCGGTGAGGGACAGTGGCGATTAGGTCGGCCCCGTTCACAGCGACGCTACACTTTTCTGACAACGCCGACGGCGGTTAGTTGATCCTTCTCCGGCGATCTCTTCTCCTCTAGCAACTTCACGACGGAATGGCAGACAACTGGTGAGTCCATCCGACCCTTCCTCTTTTGATTATTAAACCTTGAATAGATCTAGTCGTTCTTGAATCTAATTTTGGGATCGAACTGTTTCCTTTCTGGAATAATTATCGAACCGATCGAAACCCTCGCCTCAATCGGGAACTCGCGTTCGATCTAAGCTTTAGTCGAGATCGAATTTTTAATAGAACGGTCGAGTGAATCAATTTTCGGGATTGATTTGGCACGGGAAGTGATGGGAACAGCTAGTTTGTGATCGGACACGAAGGGACGTGTCTACTTCTTTGAATCGTGTTTGGCGCAGTATAGTTTCATCTCAGGTATTGCTCTGTCCTCTCCATTGCTATGAATGCTGCCATGAATTCTTGATTTAATTAGTTATAGTCGATTGGTGGGGTTTTGGTCGGGATGCAGGTTGTGTGTGGCGGAGTTCGTGTATGCGTGTCCAAGCCAGTTCATGTCCGTGTCGTTCGTGTCCTGTTACATTCTTTCAAGTTGGTTTGTGTTCGGTTATGGAGTTGAGTTTGGAATCCTTCAACTGGAGCTCGACGATGAACCTTCACTACTAAAATATGATCTATTAGCGACGTAATTTAGCGACGGCATAAAATATCGTCACTAAATATGGAATATAGCGACTCCTTTTTATAAACAACGCAAAACGTCGCTGACTTGCGACGTTCAGCGACAGGAGTTAAATTACGTTGTTGAATAGCGACGTTCAGCGACATATTATTAAAATATGTCGCCATCTATTAAAATTTTGCGACGGTTAGCGACGGCATCTCTTGACGTCGCTAAAAATTTTACTTAGGGCATAGCGTTTCATTTTTTCTTCCTCACTCGAAAATTCTAATTTTCACTCGAGCTCCCCTTCCCCCCCGGGCGACTCCCTCCCCCCCCGGCGACTCCCTCCCCCTCCGGCGACCCCTACCCTTCCGGCGACTCCCTCCCCCTCCGGCGACCCCTACCCCCCCGTCGAGCTCCTCCTCCTCGAGCTCAGGTAAACCCTAACCTAATTAACTCCTCTCCCTCTGTCACGACCCGCACCCACTGTTAGGGTACGAGAACATAACAACGCCCAGCCTACGCCGCAGTGTCGGCGGTAGAACGCTGTCCTAGGTCAATCATCTAACAATATAAAAGTACCTGTACAGTTTATACTCTCCGAGTGGAGGTAACATCACAATATATAGTCTCAATCACATCTAAGGTAGAAGAATGAAAGACAGAAGATAGATAGTAACTCAAAGAGAACCATAGCATAGATGAAATAAGTCTAAGTGTCTAGGATACATAACATCAGAATGTCAACTCATAATACAATAAGTCTAAGAGTCTATATATCTCAACATCTCAAAATACAACTCAGAAAGTGAGACAAAAAGTAAATATAGAAAAGATTGCCTAGACTAAACTGGTCTAGACTACTGGAACAACATCCTCAGCTGCAGGTGGATCCTGCTGAGGGTCCTCAATAGAAGTGTCATCTAGTCCTGCTCCATAATAAGTAGTCAACCATGCCTCGTCCTCATCCTCTGTAATATTTTCAACAGGTCCAATCAGGACAGGAACGAGCACAATACATCTCACGCAGTTCATATCAGGTTAGGAAATACGATACAGGCAATAGAGTAAGATACATGAACTGCTGAAAGGAAATATACGCTGTAAAAGAGATAGCTGTAATAAAATATCCACTGTATATAGAGAACTGTAAGTGACTAGTGATGTAGAGCACAAGATAGGCATGTGAATGGCTAGAATTTATACATGATTACACTACTAAGTTTGTACATGACTACTTTGGAATTATTCACATGTCCACTTCTACTCCCCCGTTTCCCCAATCAATACACAAGGATCTATACAAGTTACGTTATTATACATGATATCACATGGGGCCCATGAAAGGGTGCACATGATAGTATACATGAGGGCTCAGTAAACATGAGAGTACATGATCACATGAGTACACATGAATGATGGAAGCATAGGAGTACATGATGATAGTGAAACACACATAACATGAAGTACCCGATGCTCCCGAGGGAGATAACATCTCATGTAAAGATCCATATAGTACCAATCCGTGTTACCAACGTGACAGCATCAAGTAAAGTAATCTAGAGCGAGAAGTAAAGCCTGAACAAGTATGAAACGGTCAGAGAATGTACTCGCCTGATAACTGAATGTCTGAAGAGGATATACTGCCTGAGGAGAGATGTATGGCTCCTAATCAGAGCAATACAAGTCACAATGTATCCACAATGGTAAAAATAAAGTATACAATGCATACTACATGATTCTAGGTCAATCTGGTCCAAAGTCAACTCTTGGTCAACTCTAATAGTCAACTAGGTCACAGGAAGTCATACTAGATCACAGGAAATCAAACTAAGTCAAATAAAGTCAAACAAGGTCAAACAAGTCAAGATTAGTTAAATCTAGGTTAAAGTCAACTCTTGGTCAATATTCTAATCAAACTAGTCAAATACTAGTCAACATGATCAATCTGGGTCAAGTCTAAGTCAAACTTAGACCAACTAAGGTATTGGTCAAACAAAGACTAGTCAGTCAGGTAATTAGGTCAACAAAGACTAGTCAATAAGGTGATTAAGTCAATATGGTCAGACTAGTTGAACTAGTCATTTTTAGGTCAATTAGGTCATGGTTTGACCAATAGTTGACTTTAGTCAACCATGGTCAACAATGGTCAACTTTAAGTCAACTAGTCAAACACTAGTTAGGGTTTTAGTCAAACTAGTCAACTAGTTGTTTTAGGTCATTCCTAGTCAATTCTAGGTGAACTAGGTCAACTTGACCTAAGATTGGCTTTGGTAAACCCTTAGTCAACAAAGGTCATCAAGTTGGGTTTTGGGCCATTAGGGTTAGCCCCAAGCCATAGGCTAATACTCTTGGCCATAGGCTAGTCATAGGGTTTCCATATAACCTATAACTAGAAGTCATACATATAAACATATATCTACATATATGGATATACCCAAGTATCCACTACCTATATACCAATATATGAATACTAAATATACTACAAACCCCCCATACATATAATACACTATATAATGATACTTCATAGAACTAAATACAATATATATATATTAATATATATATATATATATATATATATATATATAAAACTTATATATATATACTACATGTCTATAGAGAGGGAAAATGAGAGAGGGATATAGAGTGAGAGAGAGTGCAGGACATAACAGTAAGGGAGAGTAAGGCTGGACAGGACAGGAAGGGAAGGGGGGTGGTTCCTGGAACCAAATCCAGCCCTCAACACATACACACACAGTCCATATATACACTCCTATGTATATACACACACAACTACACCTACACACTACCAATTATCCCCAAAACTCACCCACACTCACATATACATATATACTATGTATATACACACTAAAATACACTAGTACAATGTATAAAACATATCAAATTGGTTTTGAAATTCGTTTATACAAAACTGGAAAATATCCTAAAAATCAGGAAACAGTGCACTGTGCACTCGAAATAGGGTAACACGATTTACACACACTAAAACGAGCTAAGGCTCGATCCTATTGGTTGGTAACTGACATCCCATATATACACTAGTGTCCTAGGTGCCTGACACGACACCACGACACGGTTTCACGTGTCCAAACTCCCAAAAACACCACACGGGTAAACTGATACGCTCACACGCGTGCACAGCGTCGTGCACGCGTTCCACGTGCTCGTGGACACACCACGAGACACGACACGTCTCGTGGTCGTGCACACGTGTAGCCCATACATAGGGCTACACGATCCACACCCTGACACGTGTCCACGACACTCGTGGACACAAAACGAACCCCGTATCAGTCGTGAAAACACGACTGATACACGCGTGTTTCGACAGCGTCGTACACACTGTCACACGCCTCGTGCTCGCGACACAGGACACGACACGTCTCGTGTTCGTATCCTCGTGTACGCCACGTATAGGGCTACACGCCCGTGTCACTACGAGACACCCAAGTGTCGTGTCCACGCGACACGACACGCTCAAAGTCGTGCCCGCGTGCGTGTGTGCTGACAGCGCGTGTCCAGTGCGAGTGAGTTTTCTCACTCGATACGACACGACGCGACACGAGACTTTAGAGGCATGTTCGCAGACATTGCCCCCTTGTCTGTGTCAAGTTACACGTGTCCAAGTGGCCTGTGCTGTGCGCACGAAGTGTCGGGTAGCAGGGCATGTACGATGGGCTCGTACGGTCGGTTCGTGTCCAATTTGGACACGAACACAGCACGAAAATGTGCTCAGTCCACGTGTTTAGTTATCAGCAAGTCTAGGGCTACAAGTTTGTATAATTTGTTTTACAAAAACACAAAAATAAGTCCATTGTGGCATTTCATCAAACATGGTTTCCTAGTTTAGGATACGTGTCCGATACGGACACCAAATCACTCAAACTTTCACCAAATTTGTCCTACAGTACCCTAGTACCTAGATGCATGCAAATATGAAGAGAAAACACAAAATTAACAAAGTTTATGGGCATTTACCTATTTATGCAAATCCTAATGAAAATCAAAGAAGAGGGAGGGTGTGTATCCTTCAACTTTGTGATGCCAAAAGCTTCCAAATCCTCAATAGCAGGCCCTAACTAGTACCCTCTAGTGTAGGGGAGTCCAATGCAAGAAACTAGAGGTGATTTGGATCAAAATTGATCAAGTTGTGGTCTTGTGAAGAAAATGGGATTTTCTAGGATTTAAATTCATGTAAAATTTTCATGAATGAAAGAAATGGGATTAAATAGAAATGTGGGCTGCTAGGGGGATGCCCTTGGCTGCCATGGGGGTAGGAGAGGTGTCCTTGGCTTTCTTCTAGGCTAAGGCAAGACTTTGTGTAAAGGGGTTGGGATATTTTGAGTAATTCAAGCAAAATATCCATTTAGTAAATATCAAGATATTTACTCTACTTTAACCATTGAAAATATCTATCCCCTTAGCATTCTAGGTTAGTAACTAATCTCTAGATTAGGCTAAACTTGGTTAGGGGCTCTCATGACACTAACCAATAATAAAAACACATAAATACAAATAATTCCAAATAATTTCTAAAAAATTACCAAAATACCCTTTAGGCTAAAAATCACTAATTTGGTGTTCTAAGCCTATGGCTAAG
Organism: Iris pallida; assembly: GCA_029216955.1. Taxonomy (NCBI): domain Eukaryota; kingdom Viridiplantae; phylum Streptophyta; class Magnoliopsida; order Asparagales; family Iridaceae; genus Iris; species Iris pallida. The sequence continues at coordinate 9,935 of JANAVB010006655.1, read as the reverse complement.
CTTTCATGGTCATGGCAACTTCTAGGTTAAGAAAAACTAGGGTTTACACTAAGTTATACTAACAAGTCACAAAGTCATAAGTCATGACTTAGCATGACTTAGAAATGGTTCTAATCCCACTAATAATCACGAAAAATCATATCATGACTAAAATACCACTAATAGATAATAAAAATAATAAATTTTCAAAAATCCCCAATTTCAGAAAACAGGGTGTTACAAGTCTACCCACCTTAAAATAATTTCGTCCTCGAAATTTAGATGGTCGTACTCCTTCTAGGTCAAACCTCCAACAATCAGGGACGAAGCCACTACCTAGGCAACATACAAGGTCAAATAAGCAAAATATGGGTAGTAGACCTATACTGGGTCATGTCCAAAAATTGGCTGGCAGTTTTAGGTCATAAGGTGTCCTCAATTTAAATCGAAGCCAAAAGTAACTCCATGGGGTAAATCAGGATGGAGTCTCGGGTCAGAAAAATCGTACTAAGTAAATGAAGCACACAATGGTATGCCTGGGTGGGACACTAAGGTCATGGGTGTAGTATGTCATGTCTAGGTTACGTATGTGAAATTAGTTTTGAGAAAACAACTAGTCTTGTGCTCCAAATTTAGAAGTCACGGTAATGTGCCTACGATGATCATAATTTAGAGTGGGAAAGGTCTATGGCCTAAATCAAACCAAAAATCGTGATGAAATAGTGGTACCAGGGGAACAGGTTAAATGGAACAATTTGTGGTCTCATATAGGTGCACTAGTGATTCTAGATCAATACTGTCCTATGGTATCAAAACGTACAAGCAATCTAAGGTGTCCTAATTGGGAAGGTAAGGGAACAACAATCATCAAGGCTATAGGGTCGTCTACCATTCTATATGAAAGTGGGTCATTAACAAGTGAGAAATCATTAAAGTTACCATTCCATAAAAAGAAAATTGAAAATTTAGGTACAAACAATCACAAATAGATTTTAGTCTTGACACGATCTAAGTTGATCAATTTTAGGATAAATCGAGATTGGACAAGATGGGAAATCAATGAAATCAAGTATGAGCACGAGCATCCAATGATGAAGATCCAGGTCATGATTAAATTTAATCCAACTGGAAACGAATACGAGGTTCATGGGCAATAAAATAATTCCAAGGAGAATTGTCAAGGCTGTTGCGGATAAGATTCTAGGGCAAGTTTAACTGTGTCTCCATCCACGTAGATTAATATATAAAAAGCGAACCAAAATGCAATAGGTTGATCAGACCATCATGCGTCGATTCTGATTAGACAATATGTTAGTGGATGCGCACCCAATAAAATATATCATGATCAAGCTTGAAAGGGATAAGCTTGTAAAACTTAAGGATAAATTTATAGTATAAGATATAAGTAAGGGTGGAAATGATGAAAGAAAATACATAGTCCAAGATCCTTAACCAATCGGGTCAAGCATCCAAGGTAAGGTACAAGGTTAAGTATTTAAGGATTCAAGCAGAACACCATCACATGCCAGGTCGAAAGAATTGTGCCAAGATGGATCTCTAATTGAAATAAGAATTAATTTAGTATCACGGTAGAGGTTATAGTTTAGCCATTTGACCAGAAAATCATATCAAGAAAATAGAGTACAAGGAGACGGGTTTTTGTGGGACATAGAATACCTACATGAAGGTAGGCTAGTCTAGGTCTTACATGTGAAGTTGTTGGGAGGTAACAGCTAGTTTTATACTCTGAATATCTAAGTCACGGTAATGGAAGTCCAATGATCTAGAATAGAAAGTGGGAGTTCAAGACGTGACAAATTGATGCAAAAATTGAAGAAGATCAATTTAACCCATGAAATAAAATTAATCAGGAATCCAGTAAATAATTTAGGAACACAGTCCTAGGGATAGATAGGCTACTAGATAAATATAGTTAGGGTTCGATCAAATCATAGGTCAAGGTTAGAAGGTCTCAATAAGTCTTGATTTGAGGAATGTCGAGTAAGTCAGGTTTGGGATACAATCACATAGATTGGTAGAAGAAGCTGAGCAAGATGCAAAAATAGATGGGACAGTTTATTTCAATAAAAAGCAATTAGCAAGAGGATTAGATGGCAAGAAACAGATAAGAGTTTTTCTCATAAATGTGATTGAGTACCTTAAAATAAAAGATATTAAATCAAACACAAAAATTTTAAATTAACAACTACAAAAATTTCAAATTATCAACTAACACCAGGATTCAAAGTTCTACAGTGAATCCTCCAAAATCAAATTCAATCAAGGGAAAAGGAGTTTAAATCGTAATTCAAATGAGATTCTCAAGGGTCATCCCAGGAATCTCTCAAGATATCCTAACAGTGATTGAGTATCCACTCTCTCTAAGCCTACTCCTCAAATCCTATCGTAGGCTGTAGTGATACTCTAGTTCGAATACCACTACATAAACTCGACCTGCATGGACCACCACTAAAAACGTGTCACGACCCGCACCCACTGTTAGGGTACAAGAACGTAACAACGCCCAGCCTACGCCGCAGTGTCGGCGGTAGAACGCTGTCCTAGGTCAATCATCTAACAATATAAAAGTACCTGTACAGTTTATACTCTCCGAGTGGAGGTAACATCACAATATATAGTCTCAATCACATCTAAGGTAGAAGAATGAAAGACAGAAGATAGATAGTAACTCAAAGAGAACCATAGCATAGATGAAATAAGTCTAAGTGTCTAGGATACATAACATCAGAATGTCAACTCATAATACAATAAGTCTAAGAGTCTATATATCTCAACATCTCAAAATACAACTCAGAAAGTGAGACAAAAAGTAAATATAGAAAAGACTGCCTAGACTAAACTGGTCTAGACTACTGGAACAACATCTTCAGCTGCAGGTGGATCCTGCTGAGGGTCCTCAATAGAAGTGTCATCTAGTCCTGCTCCATAATAAGTAGTCAACCATGCCTCGTCCTCATCCTCTGTAATATTTTCAACAGGTCCAATCAGGACAGGAACGAGCACAATACATCTAACGCAGTTCATATCAGGTTAGAAAATATGATACAGGCAATAGAGTAAGATATATGAACTGCTGAAAGGAAATATACGCTGTAAAAGAGATAGCTGTAATGAAATATCTACTGTATATAGAGAACTGTAAGTGACTAGTGATGTAGAGCACAAGATAGGCATGTGAATGGCTAGAATTTATACATGATTACACTACTGAGTTTGCACATGACTACTTTGGAATTATTCACATGTCCACTTCTACTCCCCCGTTTCCCCAATCAATACACAAGGATCTATACAAGTTACGTTATTATACATGATATCACATGGGGCCCATGAAAGGGTGCACATGATAGTATACATGAGGGCTCAGTAAACATGAGAGTACATGATCACATGAGTGCACATGAATGATGGAAGCATAGGAGTACATGATGATAGTGAAACACATATAACATGAAGTACCCGATGCTCCCGAGGGGGATAACATCTCATGTAAAGATCCATATAGTACCAATCCGTGTTACCAACGTGACAGCATCAAGTAAAGTAATCTAGAGCGAGAAGTAAAGCCTGAACAAGTATGAAACGGTCAGAGAATGTACTCGTCTGATAACTGAATGTCTGAAGAGGATATACTGCCTGAGGAGAGATGTATGGCTCCTAATCAGAGCAATACAAGTCACAATGTATCCACAATGGTAAAAATAAAGTATACAATGCATACTACATGATTCTAGGTCAATCTGGTCAAAAGTCAACTCTTGGTCAACTCTAATAGTCAACTAGGTCACAGGAAGTCAAACTAGATCACAGGAAATCAAACTAAGTCAAATAAAGTCAAACAAGGTCAAACAAGTCAAGATTAGTTAAATCTAGGTTAAAGTCAACTCCTGGTCAACACTCTAATCAAACTAGTCAAATACTAGTCAACATGATCAATCTGGGTCAAGTCTAAGTCAAACTTAGACCAACTAAGGTATTGGTCAAACAAAGACTAGTCAGTCAGGTAATTAGGTCAAGAAAGACTAGTCAATAAGGTGATTAAGTCAATATGGTCAGACTAGTTGAACTAGTCATTTTTAGGTCAATTAGGTCATGGTTTGACCAATAGTTGACTTTAGTCAACCATGGTCAACAATGGTCAACTTTAAGTCAACTAGTCAAACACTAGTTAGGGTTTTAGTCAAACTAGTCAACTAGTTGTTTTAGGTCATTCCTAGTCAATTCTAGGTGAACTAGGTCAACTTGACCTAAGATTGGCTTTGGTAAACCCTTAGTCAACAAGGGTCATCAAGTTGGGTTTTGGGTCATTAGGGTTAGCCCCAAGCCATAGGCTAATACTCTTGGCCATAGGCTAGTCATAGGGTTTCCATATAACCTATAACTAGAAGTCATACATATAAACATATATCTACATATATGGATATACCCAAGTATCCACTACCTATATACCAATATATGAATACTAAATATACTACAAACCCCCCATACATATAATACACTATATAATGATACTTCATGAGAACTAAATACAATATATATATATATTAATATATATATACATATATATATATATATATATATATATATATATATATATATTAAAAAAAAAAAAAAAAAAAAAAAAAAAAAAAAAAAATATATATAAAACTTATATATATATACTACATGTATATAGAGAGGGAAAATGAGAGAGGGATATAGAGTGAGAGAGAGTGCAGGACATAACAGTAAGGGAGAGTAAGGCTGGACAGGACAGGAAGGGAAGAGGGGTGGTTCCTGGAACCAAATCCAGCCCTCAACACACACACACACAGTCCATATATACACTCCTATGTATATATACACACAACTACACCTATACACTAACAATTATCCCCAAAACTCACCCATACTCACATATACATATATACTATGTCTATACACACTAAAATACACTAGTACAATGTATAAAACATATCAAATTGGTTTTGAAATTCGTTTATACAAAACTGGAAAATATCCTAAAAATCAGGAAACAGTGTACTGTGCACTCGAAATAGGGTAACACGATTTACACACACTAAAACGAGCTAAGGCTCGATCCTATTGGTTGGTAACTGACATCCCATATATATACTAGTGTCCTAGGTGCCTGACACGACACCACGACACGGTTTTACGTGTCCAAACTCCCAAAAACACCACACGGGTAAACTGATACGCTCACACGCGTGCACAGCGTCGTGCACGCGTTCCACGTGCTCGTAGACACACCACGAGACACGACACGTCTCGTGGTCGTGCACACGTATAGCCCATACATAGGGCTACACGATCCACACCCTGACACGTGTCCACGACACTCGTGGACACAAAACGAACCCCGTATCAGTCGCGAAAACACGACTGATACACGCGTGTTTCGACAGCGTCGTGCACGCTGTCACACGCCTCGTGCTCGCGACACAGGACACGACAGGTCTCGTGTTCGTGTCCTCGTGTACGCCACGCATAGGGCTACACGCCCGTGTCACTACGAGACACCCAAATGTCGTGTCCACGCGACACGACACGCTCAAAGTCGTACCCGTGCGCGTGTGTGCTGACAGCGCGTGTCCAGTGCGAGTGAGTTTTCTTACTCGACACGACACAACGCAACACGAGACTTTGGGGGCATGTTCACGGACATTGCCCCCTTGTCTGTGTCAAGTTACACGTGTCCAAGTGGCCTGTGCTGTGCGTACAAAGTGTCGGGTAGCAGGGCATGCACGATGGGCTCGTACGGTCGGTTCGTATCCAATTTGGACACGGACACAGCACGAAAATGTGCTCAGTCCACGTGTTTAATGATCAGTAAGTCTAGGGCTACAAGTTTGTGTAATTTGTTTTACAAAAACACAAAAATAAGTCTATTGTGGCATTTCATCAAACATGGTTTCCTAGTTTAGGATACGTGTCCGATACGGACACCAAACCACTCAAACTTTCACCAAATTTGTCCTACAGTACCCTAGTACCTAGATGCATGCAAATATGAAGAGAAAACACAAAATTAACAAAGTTTATGGGCATTTACCTATTTGTGCAAATCCTAATAAAAATCAAAGAAGAGGGGGGGTGTGTATCCTTCAACTTTGTGATGCCAAAAGCTTCCAAATCCTCAATAACAGGCCCTAACTAGTACCCTCTAGTATAGGGGAGTCCAATGCAAGAAACTAGAGGTGATTTGGATCAAAATTGATCAAGTTGTGGTCTTGTGAAGAAAATGGGATTTTCTAGGATTTAAATTCATGTAAAATTTTCATGAATGAAAGAAATGGGATTAAATAGAAATGTGGGCTGCTAGGGGGATGCCCTTGGCTGCCATGGGGGTAGGGGAGGTGTCCTTGGCTTTCTTCTAGGCTAAGGCAAGACTTTGTGTAAAGGGGTTGGAATATTTTGAGTAATTCAAGCAAAATATCCATTTAGTAAATATCAAGATATTTACTCTACTTTAACCATTGGAAATATCTATCCCCTTAGCATTCTAGGTTAGTAACTAATCTCTAGATTAGGCTAAACTTGGTTAGGGGCTCTCATGACACTAACCAATAATAAAAACACATAAATACAAATAATTTCTAGAAAATTACGAAAATACCCTTTAGGCTAAAAATCACTAATTTGGTGTTCTAAGCCTATGGCTAAGCTTTCATGGTCATGGCAACTTCTAGGTTAAGAAAAACTAGGGTTTACAATAAGTTATACTAACAAGTCACAAAGTCATAAGTCATGACTTAGCATGCTTAGAAATGGTTCTAATCCCACTAATAATCACCAAAAATCATATCATGACTAAAATACCACTAATAGATAATAAAAATAATAAATTTTCAAAAATCCCCAATTTCAAAAAACAGGGTGTTACACCCTCCTCCTCCTCCTCCTCCATTTCGCACAGTTGTTTGGACACTGACACGACCCTTGGAAAAGATGAAATATTTAGAAAAGATGAGATTGGGGCAAAAGGTTTGGAACATTTGGGTTCGGCTGTATGCTCGTTGGGAGGAAAATATTTTGTAGTCTATCTGACTAAATAATTTTTCTAAAAAATAAATTAAATTAAATTAGGAACACTATTTTGTTCGGGAACATATTTATTATGTTCCAAAACCTAGAAGCGGAAAATAAGCATTCCAAATTGAAAAGGACCTAGTGTTCCTAATTTGTCATTTTGGTGTAGTGAATTCATTAACATATATAAAGCATAATGTGTCACTGATACATTATATCTTACCCAAATCCCCTTCATGTAAAACAAGGATTAGCATTCATTTTATATATGTGTGTGTGTGTATGTGTGTCACGAGTTTGTCCTTAAAATAATTGTTAGAGTTCATAATATATAAATGTGTTATAACTTCGTCCATGCATCAATATTTAGCCATGCAATGTAGAGTCCAGGAATAGCTCGGGCAGCAATTTTGTTTAATCATATATGCTCAAATGTTCTTAGAGATCTCCAATTGGACTAGTGTTTTAGAAACGCCAATTTGATATAAAAAAGTCCATCCGGAATGTAACTTGCGTCTTGCATTTCACACATAATAGAACCCCGAATGAAACAATTAAGCAGTAGCTATGGATGAATGTCACATGTTGGAAATTTGTATCATGTATATAGGGTTGCTTATAATTTGGACACCTGGAATAGTCCTAAATGAATAGAGTGCATTATTCAAGTATAGTTTCCATTGTGGTTTGTGGGAGGAGAGCCATTTTTTTCTTGGAGCTCTCGTTGAACTAGCTTTGGCTGATTTGAGCCAAAATCATCCAGAGGTGTAAGTGAAGTGTAGTCTAGTATAGTCTAGTGTGTTGACTTTATTATTATTATTATTATTATTATTATTATTATTATTATTATTATTAATGTGGTTGGCAATCAAAAGTAGCAATTAGCGGAGGTGGTCAGCAATATTGACTTTTTTGGTCATCCCATTTATCCGGTGAGCTAATTAAACTAATCACGTACGTTGTCCTTTGAAGCGTATCCTCTAAGAAAAATTGAAAATAATTGGTTTTGACCAAAACCCTAGCTAGTAAGTCTACTACTGATATCGTCGATACCAATACTCATAGGAATAATCCGATACTGATTCCTATACCTATATGTTGTTGCTCAAGCAGTTTATAGCTACAAATGCGTAAGTGCAACATAAAAATCTTATCTGTTAAATATGATACCTAAGAGCATCATTAGTAAGGGCAATTCATTACTACAATGTATAGAGTATCCTAGAAGTGTAGGTATGATTGGTGTATCGTATTACATAGAGTGTATAGAGTATCCTTTCAGTCTATAAGAGTTACTTCACTCTCTTTGTCAAGACAAGTAAACTTTTTAAATGTTGACGGTATATATACCGTCAACATTTGGTTTTGCCTTGTAGCTACACGCAGTTGCCTGTATTTTGCCTTATAAGTTGGCCTTTGGCCTGTGCTTGAGCAGTGTGGACTTCCAGGTTAGGGTGTTAGTTCATGATTAGCATTGTTTAGATATTAGTTTCAGTTAAAGGGTTAGTTTAGATTAGGATATTAGTTTATGTTAGAAGGAATATGAGAGTTAGTAGATGTTTGCCATTAAAATTCTTTGATTGTAAATTTCAATACAAACAGAACAGTATTACAACATAGGACTTAGATGTAGCCCTAGAAGTACACTTTTGTTTAATCTGGGTCCCTTGTGCCGATGGAGCGAGTGGTAATGCGTTGACTCCGTTGACGAGCTGACGACGGTTATCGGTTCTCTGAAGGTTTGGATTGCTCTGGGTGCTGGAGCTTGTTGAGAGGAGGAAGACGTTGAGTGTCTGTATCTGCCTCTCTGGTGGTATGTTCGTTTATCTCTGTCTGTGTGTGTAAGAAGGAAATGATTCCTCTATTTATAGCTGGACAGGTTGGCTGCTCATGCGCGCATATGTAGGATGCGCCGGTGCGTGGGGACGCCACGTGTTGATTGCCGATGGAGGCGCATGGGTGATGCGCCCTGATTGTGGGGTTGACTTCTTCATACTGCTGTTGTGAGCCGGTACGTAGCAGAGGAGAAGATCTTTCTGTTGCTGAGATCTTGGATGAGTTGAGTCAAAGGACATGTGTCATCGACCCATGGCTCGGAGATCTCGGATTTGGTGGGGAATGATCTGGTAGGATGCGCCTAGGATTGGGCGCATGAGGAGACTTTGGCTCGTAACCTTTAGGAGTCACGGACCATTCTGGACGCACGACTTTTGAGGCGCATGCAGGCGACTTTTCTTCTGTCTTTTGGGATCAGAGAAGAGTCTGAGGCGCATGGCTTTTGAGGCGCATGCAGATTTGGACGCATGGCCGCGGAGGCGCATACGGGTGGTTGAGTGGCCACGTGGCAGTAGCCGTCGGAGTAAAGTCATGATGATGCTGACGTTGCCGACGCTTCGTCTTCTGAAAAAGCTGCCGACTGTTCATACTTTGGGAGATGTGCTGCCAACTCTGTCAGTTCAGCATTTAATGTTTGTGACATTCGATGGACAGCTGAGGGGGCACGTCGATTGGCGTTCCACTGGGACGCATGGGGGCGCATCCTCTATGATGCGTTTGGCTCTGAAGGGCGCATCTGTGTGATGCGCCTGAAGTCGAATGGCACGTGCGGCTGTTTCGTTCCTCGAGTGCTTTAAATAGCCGTTTGGCTGAATTCGAGGCATCCGGTTCATCCATTAAATACAAGTTCATTGCTCAGAATTCGAAGAGCTATCCACTTGGCGCATGGGTTTGATCTGTCCGGCCTATAAATAGTGGCATGGAGAGAGGGTTTGCTTCTCGTTCTCTCACGTACTTCCAATCATAAACTTGGGTACTCGAGTGCATTCTGTTGACGAAGTGCTCCCGAGGGTAAAGATGAGACGCCATGTCGTCGTTGATGCACTTGAAGGTGACTGTTACATCCA